>CAMZMU010000041.1:60646991-60892925 GCA_947311845.1 Poa pratensis
TAAAAAGAGCTTACTATGCATTCTCAAAAATGTAAGAGAAATATTTAATGTTCCTATAAATCTAATAGTGCAAATTAAATTTACATATAAACCTTGGATAATGTCTTCCTCAATTTTAAAGAATGTGGCGCCAAAAAACATAAATAGCCTAGCCGCGCAAATGCGCGGGCCACCCAGCTAGTTATATAATTAAAACACAGGATAACCAACGGTGGAGATTAATCAAACATCTAGCATGAAAAAACGCACGACCCAGATTAACACGTACGTAACGATTCACGTAAGGAAGGAAAGCAATAAAAAAAAGTCCAAATATCCAGTAAAAAAAAAGAGAAGTCCAAATCGAGTCATAATTGAGCACGTCTGCCTACATTGGACGATCACCTTTGCCTACACGGGAAAATAAAAAGATCACGTATACAGAGAGGAGTCACCATCGCACTGGAATAGGAAAGATCTCCCAGGCCTCATGTACATGTACGATCCATCCAGGCATCTAGCACAATCCAGGCGTCAAATTTCTCGGCATGGCCGCGTTCTCTTCCTGATGTCGCCATCTCAACGAGCCAGCAAGCAGCCGTCGTCCTCAGCGGACAACACGGGCAGCTAGGTGGGTCACTCGCCAGCGATCAACTCAGCGGCCGTCGTCTTTAGCGAACACCACAGGCGGCCGGAAGGTAATTCTCGAGGGACCAGCGATTCATCCCATCCATGCATGATGCATCACAAGAATCGTGCTCATCCTCCAGCTTGATTCCACGACCGGTCGTCAGGTTGTACAGCTCTACAAATCACCAGCGCATGCAACCTATTAACTTCCAGAACTAACCTCATTTTCCATTGAGTTCATAAAGATTGAACAATGTGATTTCTCAAGTTTGTTAAGCTTCGAATTTGTAAATATTACCTTTTTTCTTTTCCTGGGATTCAAGCGATCAGTTGCCATCCTCTTGACCTCTTTCTTTTGCAGGCGAAACATCGATGGTTTCTTGATGCCATTGAGAAAACATATCACTAAGCAGGGAATGAAGAATCAATTCGATTGGTTAGTATTTTGTAATCACTATGCATAATCTATCTATTATATAATTAAAGTAAAAGATAACCTACGGTGAAGATTTAGCAAAGCGGGAACGCGTCAATAATGAGTAGATGCACCGTTTGGAAATAGAGGTGGTACGATCCAATCTAGACTCGACCTGCTGCCCCTTCAGTTAATCTCCTTAGCTTGCTCGAGCGATTAAGAAGAGTCGACATCAAAGATCTACAGGTTTTACCGGTGGCACGATCCCTCGATCCTCGCAGACTCGCCTGTGTCTGCGGACGCGGAAGACGTAAATCTGCCGGCGGCAAGCGCTACGTAATCCTTGATTCTTCTCCGCTTCATCTCGATGTTTCTCTATATTTTGCGATTAATTTCTAGCTGGACTGGATAGCTAGCGCACTCCTTCCAATCAGCCAAAACACCATGCAGGAAATCTCTAGCGTTCAGATGCAATCGGCCGTCCTTCGTTGCAGTCTGCACCCCTGGGCAGGAGACCTCACGAATTGTTCTTCACATGCAAAAGAGAAAGAAAATCGTCAAGCAGGACTACTCTCGAGGCCGCTCTTCAAAGCCCGCCGCGTCGACATACAGCCATCACAGGTCCGGCAGCACCAAGCTAGCTTTTACTGTCATACTTATTTTTGTTTTGTGAAGGTATTGGGTCGTTCAGGACTGCGCAAGGATTGCACATCGGGATTTCTTATCAGTCCATTCATTCATATGTAGTTTGACAATTATTTGTTTCGTATGCAACTAGCCACTAATTATTGTTATGTTCGACCATTTCGTGTGCAGTTCTGGCTATATATGTGATCCAATCGTTAATCAGTTTGGGAAAATACATCACCGATGATCTGCCACCTGGAGGATTAAAGAAATAATACTTCAGTGTTTTCTGACTTTCCGGTTCTATATGAATATTTGGTCTGCTAAGGGATGCATGAGTCCAATCTCAAACTATCAGTGTCAATGAAAACAGGCGACCCACATTTGTTCTATGTAGTATTTTGCCAGTTCTGGGAACGATGAAGTATATTCCTCAATAGAAAGAGTAATGAAGCCAAGGTATATAACGATGGTTCTTTGCTTTGTACTGTCATATGCTTACTCTTTCAGTTTTTCTGTACTCTATAACCTACTGTAACAAAATCAGGTATGATTAAACTCCTGTAATATTTCTTGGTCTTTCATTAATATTAACAATTGGTTAGAACCTATCTACGACCATGGTTAATCTATCCCTATATATTACTCATTTTCTCAATTATGTTACAGATTAACTAAAGGACAAAAGGAGTCTTGGACATATCTCTATTGATTTTTTTTACTCCACATATTTTGGTCTGAGAAAATTGTCACATTAAAAAATTACTGATTTTTCTTGAGACATAATCTTTAGTTTTGGCATATCATCATAGTAGCACCAATTAATATTTAGATGTTAATTTAGTGGATTCCCTGCTATGCATTGCTCTCTTTTTGCTTATCAGAATTTGTTAAAGTGTAGAGTTGATCGCTCTACTAATGAAATAAAGGAGACGAATTATCAACTTGCGTTAATTTAGTGGATTCCCTGCTATGCATTGCACTCTTTTTGCTTATCAAGTTAAACCGTAGAGTTGATCGCTCAACTAATGAAATCAAGGAGATGCATTATCAACTTGCATGAAAATTGTTTGAGGCAGGCTTGATAAATTAATTACAACGTAGAGAGAAAGGTGATCTGAGCCATCAAATTTGTGGACGCACTGCAGCATCAGCCAATGGTGTTGGAAATTTGCGAACCTTGCACTGAAACATGTCTAAATACATGTGCAGAAAAAGGCTATAAAGTCCCGGTGATCAAATTCTTGGTGGGCATCATCAACTTTATAATGTTTTAATAACGGCTCACGCTTTTTTGATTTTTTTTATGGTTATGCCGGCGATGATAGGTGGATTTGGGAATTGGTTTGTTCCGATTCTGATAGGTGCACCTGACATGGCATTTCCACGATTAAATAATATATCATTCTGGTTGTTGCCACCAAGTCTCTTGCTCCTATTAAGCTCAGCCTTAGTAGAAGTGGGCAGCGGCACTGGGTGGATGGTCTATCCGCCCTTAAGTGGTATTACCAGCCATTCCGGGGGAGCAGTTGATTTAGCCATTTTTAGTTAGTCTTATATTTGTGCCTAAGTGTATGGTTTCACATGTCATGACTTAGACCAGACTGAAATTTCAACTAATAAGATTTTCTATCCAAATTGTGCGTTCAAAATGGTGACTACGAAAACACCACATTAAGTAATTGTATTTTTACTAAGATCCAAAGATATTTTACAGGTACAATTTTAGTGCAGTTTAGATGATAGGAGAAAAATATAGTTTGAGCATAAGGCGTATGAAAGTTAACAGTAGAAGACTTAAAATAATAATTAGAATAAGAAATGAATTGGAGTAAAACCTAGCCGCGCAAATGCTACAATGAGTGAAACAATCATGGATTATCATATATTCTCAGTTGGGGAAAACAGAAAATTAGAACTAGAAATGTGGGAACTCAACTTTTCTGGTAAGCTGGTGCTATGCTACCAATCAATCGTCGCTGCTGTCATCGTGGATCTTGGAGACACGGAGATTAAGAATGGATCCAGGAGTAGACTACGAACCGCCATGCCTCCCGATGCCAGATGCAGCTGCCGCCAAATCACCACAAATCGGCGCACGGGAACTGGACGATTGTGACACGAGCGCCCAGCTTGAGCCGCCAAGCGCCGAAGCGGGAGCGGCTGCCGAAGTAGAGCCCAGCACGGTGGGGATTTTGGAGTAGAGCAGTGACTCACTGTCTAGAAGAGAACAGAACGTTTTTCTTAGGAAAAAAGTATGGAGAGCTGAGTATATGCGTTGTATACACTATACACATGAATCAAAATGAAATAGTACCATGCTTCGGCCGGAAAAATGAACTGCAAGAGGAATTGCACAGAGAAGCGTACATAGCTTTGTCACACGAGAAGAGTTATTTAACCTTATTAAAATATAGTGTAATAAAAAAAAATCAATTTAGCGCTAGATCAGAAATTTCTTTAATTCTTTCTAGCATAGGCAATTTGAACGGCGCAATAATATTTTTTTGGGAAAAGAACATCTAAGAAAGGTAAATAAGGTATCAATTCAATGAAGAAAAAAATTAACCAAAAAACCACTATTTTAAACTTCGTAACATTTACATGGATTTGGTGCACACAAAAAATGATTTGAGCTGTCAAAGAACGGGTAGTTCAGTTTCAGCATGACGTGATACAATTTTAACACGTTACACGCAAATATCTAATATCAAATAAAAATGACAATTCTTAAAGCATTATATAAATCGAGAAAATGTTTAAGTAAAATGTAAAAAATGTCATAGCAAAGTATATTTCCAATAGATTGGCTAGCCGCGCAATTTGCGCGGGCCACCCAGCTAGTTATATAATTAAAACACAGGATAACCAACGGTGGAGATTAATCAAACATCTAGCATGAAAAAACGCACGACCCAGATTAACACGTACGTAACGATTCACGTAAGGAAGGAAAGCAATAAAAAAAAGTCCAAATATCCAGTAAAAAAAAAGAGAAGTCCAAATCGAGTCATAATTGAGCACGTCTGCCTACATTGGACGATCACCTTTGCCTACACGGGAAAATAAAAAGATCACGTATACAGAGAGGAGTCACCATCGCACTGGAATAGGAAAGATCTCCCAGGCCTCATGTACATGTACGATCCATCCAGGCATCTAGCACAATCCAGGCGTCAAATTTCTCGGCATGGCCGCGTTCTCTTCCTGATGTCGCCATCTCAACGAGCCAGCAAGCAGCCGTCGTCCTCAGCGGACAACACGGGCAGCTAGGTGGGTCACTCGCCAGCGATCAACTCAGCGGCCGTCGTCTTTAGCGAACACCACAGGCGGCCGGAAGGTAATTCTCGAGGGACCAGCGATTCATCCCATCCATGCATGATGCATCACAAGAATCGTGCTCATCCTCCAGCTTGATTCCACGACCGGTCGTCAGGTTGTACAGCTCTACAAATCACCAGCGCATGCAACCTATTAACTTCCAGAACTAACCTCATTTTCCATTGAGTTCATAAAGATTGAACAATGTGATTTCTCAAGTTTGTTAAGCTTCGAATTTGTAAATATTACCTTTTTTCTTTTCCTGGGATTCAAGCGATCAGTTGCCATCCTCTTGACCTCTTTCTTTTGCAGGCGAAACATCGATGGTTTCTTGATGCCATTGAGAAAACATATCACTAAGCAGGGAATGAAGAATCAATTCGATTGGTTAGTATTTTTGTAATCACTATGCATAATCTATCTATTATATAATTAAAGTAAAAGATAACCTACGGTGAAGATTTAGCAAAGCGGGAACGCGTCAATAATGAGTAGATGCACCGTTTGGAAATAGAGGTGGTACGATCCAATCTAGACTCGACCTGCTGCCCCTTCAGTTAATCTCCTTAGCTTGCTCGAGCGATTAAGAAGAGTCGACATCAAAGATCTACAGGTTTTACCGGTGGCACGATCCCTCGATCCTCGCAGACTCGCCTGTGTCTGCGGACGCGGAAGACGTAAATCTGCCGGCGGCAAGCGCTACGTAATCCTTGATTCTTCTCCGCTTCATCTCGATGTTTCTCTATATTTTGCGATTAATTTCTAGCTGGACTGGATAGCTAGCGCACTCCTTCCAATCAGCCAAAACACCATGCAGGAAATCTCTAGCGTTCAGATGCAATCGGCCGTCCTTCGTTGCAGTCTGCACCCCTGGGCAGGAGACCTCACGAATTGTTCTTCACATGCAAAAGAGAAAGAAAATCGTCAAGCAGGACTACTCTCGAGGCCGCTCTTCAAAGCCCGCCGCGTCGACATACAGCCATCACAGGTCCGGCAGCACCAAGCTAGCTTTTACTGTCATACTTATTTTTGTTTTGTGAAGGTATTGGGTCGTTCAGGACTGCGCAAGGATTGCACATCGGGATTTCTTATCAGTCCATTCATTCATATGTAGTTTGACAATTATTTGTTTTCGTATGCAACTAGCCACTAATTATTGTTATGTTCGACCATTTCGTGTGCAGTTCTGGCTATATATGTGATCCAATCGTTAATCAGTTTGGGAAAATACATCACCGATGATCTGCCACCTGGAGGATTAAAGAAATAATACTTCAGTGTTTTCTGACTTTCCGGTTCTATATGAATATTTGGTCTGCTAAGGGATGCATGAGTCCAATCTCAAACTATCAGTGTCAATGAAAACAGGCGACCCACATTTGTTCTATGTAGTATTTTGCCAGTTCTGGGAACGATGAAGTATATTCCTCAATAGAAAGAGTAATGAAGCCAAGGTATATAACGATGGTTCTTTGCTTTGTACTGTCATATGCTTACTCTTTCAGTTTTTCTGTACTCTATAACCTACTGTAACAAAATCAGGTATGATTAAACTCCTGTAATATTTCTTGGTCTTTCATTAATATTAACAATTGGTTAGAACCTATCTACGACCATGGTTAATCTATCCCTATATATTACTCATTTTCTCAATTATGTTACAGATTAACTAAAGGACAAAAGGAGTCTTGGACATATCTCTATTGATTTTTTTTACTCCACATATTTTGGTCTGAGAAAATTGTCACATTAAAAAATTACTGATTTTTCTTGAGACATAATCTTTAGTTTTGGCATATCATCATAGTAGCACCAATTAATATTTAGATGTTAATTTAGTGGATTCCCTGCTATGCATTGCTCTCTTTTTGCTTATCAGAATTTGTTAAAGTGTAGAGTTGATCGCTCTACTAATGAAATAAAGGAGACGAATTATCAACTTGCGTTAATTTAGTGGATTCCCTGCTATGCATTGCACTCTTTTTGCTTATCAAGTTAAACCGTAGAGTTGATCGCTCAACTAATGAAATCAAGGAGATGCATTATCAACTTGCATGAAAATTGTTTGAGGCAGGCTTGATAAATTAATTACAACGTAGAGAGAAAGGTGATCTGAGCCATCAAATTTGTGGACGCACTGCAGCATCAGCCAATGGTGTTGGAAATTTGCGAACCTTGCACTGAAACATGTCTAAATACATGTGCAGAAAAAGGCTATAAAGTCCCGGTGATCAAATTCTTGGTGGGCATCATCAACTTTATAATGTTTTAATAACGGCTCACGCTTTTTTAATGATTTTTTTTATGGTTATGCCGGCGATGATAGGTGGATTTGGGAATTGGTTTGTTCCGATTCTGATAGGTGCACCTGACATGGCATTTCCACGATTAAATAATATATCATTCTGGTTGTTGCCACCAAGTCTCTTGCTCCTATTAAGCTCAGCCTTAGTAGAAGTGGGCAGCGGCACTGGGTGGATGGTCTATCCGCCCTTAAGTGGTATTACCAGCCATTCCGGGGGAGCAGTTGATTTAGCCATTTTTAGTTAGTCTTATATTTGTGCCTAAGTGTATGGTTTCACATGTCATGACTTAGACCAGACTGAAATTTCAACTAATAAGATTTTCTATCCAAATTGTGCGTTCAAAATGGTGACTACGAAAACACCACATTAAGTAATTGTATTTTTACTAAGATCCAAAGATATTTTACAGGTACAATTTTAGTGCAGTTTAGATGATAGGAGAAAAATATAGTTTGAGCATAAGGCGTATGAAAGTTAACAGTAGAAGACTTAAAATAATAATTAGAATAAGAAATGAATTGGAGTAAAACCTAGCCGCGCAAATGCTACAATGAGTGAAACAATCATGGATTATCATATATTCTCAGTTGGGGAAAACAGAAAATTAGAACTAGAAATGTGGGAACTCAACTTTTCTGGTAAGCTGGTGCTATGCTACCAATCAATCGTCGCTGCTGTCATCGTGGATCTTGGAGACACGGAGATTAAGAATGGATCCAGGAGTAGACTACGAACCGCCATGCCTCCCGATGCCAGATGCAGCTGCCGCCAAATCACCACAAATCGGCGCACGGGAACTGGACGATTGTGACACGAGCGCCCAGCTTGAGCCGCCAAGCGCCGAAGCGGGAGCGGCTGCCGAAGTAGAGCCCAGCACGGTGGGGATTTTGGAGTAGAGCAGTGACTCACTGTCTAGAAGAGAACAGAACGTTTTTCTTAGGAAAAAAGTATGGAGAGCTGAGTATATGCGTTGTATACACTATACACATGAATCAAAATGAAATAGTACCATGCTTCGGCCGGAAAAATGAACTGCAAGAGGAATTGCACAGAGAAGCGTACATAGCTTTGTCACACGAGAAGAGTTATTTAACCTTATTAAAATATAGTGTAATAAAAAAAAATCAATTTAGCGCTAGATCAGAAATTTCTTTAATTCTTTCTAGCATAGGCAATTTGAACGGCGCAATAATATTTTTTTGGGAAAAGAACATCTAAGAAAGGTAAATAAGGTATCAATTCAATGAAGAAAAAAATTAACCAAAAAACCACTATTTTAAACTTCGTAACATTTACATGGATTTGGTGCACACAAAAAATGATTTGAGCTGTCAAAGAACGGGTAGTTCAGTTTCAGCATGACGTGATACAATTTTAACACGTTACACGCAAATATCTAATATCAAATAAAAATGACAATTCTTAAAGCATTATATAAATCGAGAAAATGTTTAAGTAAAATGTAAAAAATGTCATAGCAAAGTATATTTCCAATAGATTGGCTAGCCGCGCAATTTGCGCGGGCCACCCAGCTAGTTGCTAATTCTATGGAAAAGTCTAAGCTTGGGGAAGCTAGTTTTTCTAAAAATGATCCTTGTAGTTCCCCAGCTTTGGAGGAGAAAATTTGCTTTGATAATACTTTGTCTCCTATATGTGATAATTCTAATGATACTTGTGATATTCTAAATCCACTTACTGAAAGTATTCCTTTTGAAATACCTATGGAAATTGTTGAAATGGTTATGAATGAACGTTATGCAGGGGATGGAACAGTCCATCCACATGATCACTTGTTGAAACTTACAGAACTTTGTGAGTTGTTTGAGGTTGCAGGTTTATCAAGAGAAGATGTCATGAGGAAATTATTTCCATTTTCACTTAAGGACAAAGCAAAGAAGTGGTATAGGATGCTGGATGATCGTCCTTCGAATTGGAAACAGCTTGAATCTCTCTTTTACTCTAAATTTTATCCTCTTCATGAAGTGCATCTAGCTAGGAGTTACATTTTCAATTTTTATCCTCATGATAGAGAAAGCATTGCTCAAGCTTGGGGAAGACTGAAAACATTAATACTCAAATGTCCTAACCATGAGCTTCCTAAGGAAATAATTGTTACTAATTTCTATGCAAGGCTTTCAGGTCATTACAAGGATTATCTAGATGCTTCTTCAGGTGGTTCTTTCACAAGTAAGAAGGTTGAAGCTAAATGGGATCTTCTTGAAACAATTCAACGCAATACTGAAGATTGGGAGAACGACAAAGGTAAAGAATCAGGTATAAACTTTGAGTATGATTGCATTAAGTCTTTCGCTGAAACTGCTAGTTTTCATGGGCTTAGTGCTAAATTTGGTCTTGATTCTCAAATTATTGTTGATTGCTGTAAAACCTTTGCTTCTCATATTAATATTCCTAAAGAGAATTGGGACATGTATCATGAACCTTTTAAAGACACTTGCTTGGAAACCGAAATTGTTACTAATGATTGCAATAAACATGCTCAAACTTCTGAAAATACTATTTCTTATAAGCATGTTAATTTTTGTGGAGCACTTAGACCTTGTGAAAAGAATAAAATCGAAGAGGAATATTGTATTCATCATAGGAATGAAAAAACTACAACATGGTACAGAGCTCTAAGTGATTTGGCTGAAAAAGTGTGTGCCCGCTATCCTTTTATTTGTGAACTTTGCTATAAAGAGGGTCATTTCGAATTTCAATGCTCAGGTTCTAATAAGGATATTGCGGGAGACTTTTGTGATAACATGATCACTCCTAATCAACATGATGAACTTACATTATTTTTGGGGTGTGAAGAGTTATCAAAAAAACTTCTTCGTTAGATATGAGTGCTTTTGATATGAATAGCGTGTTGCATGGATGTTATCTCTATTGTGTTAATAATTGCCATGCCAACACTTACATACAAAATATTATAAAAGATGGAACTACTTTACCAAAATATGAAAGGACTAATGTTTGTTTTACTCTTATTAATGAAAAAGAGGAAACGGTATCTTCCCCTAAGCATGTTGCTCCTATTATAGTTGTTGCTGATGAGTCTGATTTCGATGATGATCCTATGCCTGTTACTTATAGTAGTGATCATGATTGGGAAAAGCATAGTACTTTTGATATTGAAAATCTCTTTGGTACTAATTCTGAAAATGATGATGCTAATAATTACAATCATCCTCATAAAACTTGTCATAGTTATGGAAGGATCACCCAAAACCATCCAATTAATATACAACTTGTCTATCATGTTCGAGTTCTTTACAATGATCCTACTTCCATTGCTATTAATAATAAGAACTTTGCTTATGTGGAAAATATTGATACTTTTATGCATATGGATCATGGTAAGAATGTTTCATGTGATGGTTATATTGTAGATTTTATCAATGATGCTACTGAAAGTTTTTATGAGAGAGGGAGACATGACTTCATATACCACAATAATATTAAGTCTCCTCTCTCTTTGTTGAAAATCTTGAAGTTGCACTTGCTTTGCCTTCCTATGCTAGTCACTTTGTGCTTTATTGATTTATTTTCTTACAAGATCCCAATGCATAGGAAGTGGGTTAGACTTAAATGTGTTTCATATTTTTCTCTATGTGAGCATCATTAAAACTATCAAGCCTAGCTATATGGCTATAAAGAAAGCGCTTTACGGGAGGCAACCCGGTTGTTTTTATTTGTGATTTTCTTTGTGTCCTCTTGCTGTAACAAGAGACTTAGTGTTTAGTTTAGTTTCTGGAATTTTTAATAAAGTGCCAAGTTTTACTCATTTTGGTATGAAAAGTTGCTTATAGCGTTCGGAGATTTTATTCCTGCACGAATCTGTGCACGGTATGATTTTTAATTCTTATTCTGTAACTCCGAATGAGCTCATATTTAAACTGTAATGGAACTTTTCATCCTCTGTATGCATGAATTTTTCGGAATTTTCCGACAAAGTTAAGTAGGGTAGAAAAATACGTTTTGCTGCTGCTATTTTCTGGACAGATTCTGTCCCATTTTGTTTGATGCATGCTTAGAACTTTTAACATGAATCTTTTTGATCCAATTGAGTTTATGAGTAGGCATACAACATTATACATTTCTGGACATCATATGAATTTTTGTCTAAGGATTATATGCAGCAAGAAATCTATTTGTTTATCACTACTAATGTGCCCCACAGAAAAAGAAATGGGAGAAACGGTGTTTTGAAGTTTTTTCACAGGGATTAGAGGAGATGCACCAAGAGCTATCCAAGGATGGTGAAGACCATAAGCTTGGGGATGTCAAGACAACCCCACTGGACCACACACTCTCGGTTTGCACACGTCTAACTTCTGTTTTTCGATCAAACACTTTATCGCATAAACTTGGAGCGTCTTTTTTTGTTTGTTAGATTTTTATTTTTGTGAGACCACCACACTATCATTTATATATGAGAGAGCTACTGGAAGTTTGGGTTGAATTATGTTGGATGCTATTATAATATTGGGAAGGGATGTTTGAGTTGATTTTAAAAGATACATATAGTTGCATAATTCATGTGCTTTGAATGAATGTTAATTTGCAAGTGTGTTGTCAAGAGCTATCTTTTACCATGTTTAGATGTTGAATTTTAACTTTACTTGGTTTAACATGGATTGATTAGTTCTATGGACACTTATGCATGCATTTAGATGGTCAACTTTCTCCCTATTGCTAGCCCAAAAATTACAACAAGTAAAAAGCTTGTTTCCCAACACCTTCAACCAAAGTTTTTCCAGTGAGTCCACCATATCTACCTATTAGCTTTATGCTATTCCAAGTATGTTTATCATGTTATATTGTGTTATCTACATTTCTGAATTTAAATGCTTATGTTATTGATTGTCATGGGAAAAATTGGTTAAAAGCTCTCACGAACTTGATGCACAATTTACTTTTATTGCATTTAATAAGCATGAACCATTGTGATTAAAATTATGAAGTTGTGGGCTTGACAATAGTTTTGGTTGAGAGTTAGCCCATATGTGCTGTCACATGGCAAGCTTTCAACATTGCACTTATTTATATTTAGTTGATGTCATGTACTTTTGTTTATGGATGCCTATCATGGGTGAAATGAATGTGGATACTTAGTAAGTTCAAAGAGTTTGTATAAATGGTTAGAGAAATGCCTGGGCCGCTAATCTAAGCCATGCATCATTCATGGTGGAAATTTACAGCATAACCATAATGTTCATTCAGTGATGCACCTCATAATAAAAAGCTATACCCATAGTAAATAAAAGAGTGCTGAGATTGTTCATTGTCTGTTTGTCTTGTTGTTTTGACATGGGCTTGTTCATGTCAAGGGGCAAGAGGTACCCCAGTGCAGTTCTTGATGATACTATTATTACTTGCAATGACCTTTATTTGAATTTACTTTGTGGACCAAAGTGAGTAACACATGGTGTAGGTACTTGTATTCAAGGGACATGAGACATTCAACCAATACATTGTCAAGCACACCACTCATATTTGCTTTCACTTTAAACATTAATCATTCAAGATGCTATGATAGGGGTAATGAGAGCTCCACACCAATGACTACCACATTGCAAGCATTAACTTAAGTAGAAGTGTTTGGAAGTTAGATGAAACTTATTCATGCTTTACCTCTACTTATTTATCTATCCAAAGTGTCCACCTTTTATATTCAGTTTTCATAAGAAGTACTCTATGACCACCATAGGATGTTTTTACTTTTCATTATGCATACATTTGGTCCATAGTACTTTCTTCTATATTACACTTTGTGAATTTATCATTGAACATCTTTACATTGAGTATTTGATATCACTTCATAATTTATCTTGCATATTGTTATTCCTTTGAAGAATGAATCATTTGACTCTATGTAGCAATAGTAATCACCTTTGATATCCATTGATAGTATTAAAATGCAAAGTCCATGTTAGTTTTATCACCTTCATACTCGGGACGAGCATGGGTTAAGCTTGGGGATGTTGATGCATGTAAAATGCATACATGAACTTTACATTTTATTACATGTTATTTGCATCATATAAGGGTTATATTCATGATTTATATTGAGTTTTGGGGATAATTAACAACTTCCCCATTTTTCTGGAATTAACCCTGCGCTGTCAGAAAACCCTTTTTCTATATTTTGATGTTTCAGGGACCCAAACGACGTCCAAATGACCTGAAACTTTACGGGGATCACTTTTTTGGAAGGAACGAAACGTAGGCGCAAAGGAATCGAAGAAACGGAGACCAGAAGGCAGAAAGGGGTGGGCCCACGCGGCCAGATTCCCTGACCGCGTGGGGTCCCCCATCCTGGCCCTCGGGCCTCCGCTGCCGTCGATCTTTCTTCCCGAAGCTTCGTCTTGACCTAAAAACGACTATATATAGACCCCCCAGGGCTTTCGCGAAAGGGAGCGCCGCCGAAACACAGAAACCACGAAACAGAGACCTGGAGCTGCAGATTGGAGGGGGAAAACTCCGGCGGGGCGCTGCCGGGGTGGTCTCCATCTTCTCCAACGACTTCTCCACCGTCTCCATGATGAAGGGGGAGTAGTCCACCCCCTGGACTTGGGTTTGTGGTGGTAACTTATGTATCTCTCCTCTCTTTGAGCTTCACTAATTAGTACCGTATGAGCTGCTGAACATGATTACGGTCATCTATGTAATTCCTATGGTGGATATTGTGGTATGAGATGATTTGTTATGCATTTACTGTTGTGTTGGAGCTTTTATGATTTGTCATACTTTGGAGATATTCTATGATGCATGTGATGGTTTGATTTATGCATAATGCCTTGTTTATCCTTGTCATGAGGTGATTGACACCACCAAGTGTGGATAGATGAGAGAGATGTGGTCATGCACACGAATTATGAATCATTGCACTAGTGTTTAGAATATTGTCCATTTGAAGTATGATGTATGTAGGTACGGGATGGCCGATGTGACACGGCATATGTATTGAGTGACATGTGAAATACAGCCCAACATCCTTTATCTGGGGTAAAAAGAAGAGTATGATGTGGGAGTGACAGCAACCACGCTAGCCTTACGGGTGACATAGCAACAAATGAGTATTTCTTTCAACTATGTGTTTTAGGACATATAGCCGTCATAAAAGCTACCATTAAAACATGACAATTGTGTGTACTTTATCTATAACATGATAATCACCGTAGATGAGAGAGAGAGGATTAAGTGAACCCATGAACCCATGTCCATTGTTCCTATAAGAGAAAACCTTTGTCTTGCCTCTTGCATTGAAGAGGATTGGGACACTTTTACATTCTTGTTTTGTTGCATTAAACTTCCATCCATTAAATCAACCATCTTGTTCCTTAACTTGTTTAGTGCATAATCAACTAAAACTTGTGACACTTTAGTTGTAGGGAATAGATAACTTTTCCTTCTTACTCCTGGGATCGATACCTTACTTCCACATTGAGAGGTGCTACAGTGATCCCCTGCTCTTGGGGTTATCACCCGCCAGAGGTAGCTGCTTCGCTCGCCAGCGGTCGAGCTTCGGGTAAAACCAACTTCTCCAGCGGTGCTGATACAGGTTCACCAGCGGTATATTTTTGAAAATTGTATTCCGGCGATATATACAGGTATATATATCAGCGGTATATGTACAGGCAGCAAAAACAGTATAAATACATGATTAAGAAGTATAGACCGAAAATTTATACAAGTGTTTGACCGAATATGTATCATACAAGTACAAACACAGCATGATGAGTCGGTAGTTTAAATCGCAAGGTTTCAAAAGAAAGAAGTCATCTAAATTACAATAACTTAGAAGCTAAGCTAGTGAGCCGCGCAATGACGAGGAGAAGGGGATCACGATGAAGTATCCGGTCATTCTTCCTCTCTTTCGGCCGGTAGCTTCCGTCTCCTCCTTACTCATTCTTCATCTCTATACAGAAGACAGATAAAAAAATTAGGCAACGAATTGAATTGGGTACAGATTGATGTAAATTAGACACAAATATAGCAGGGCCAACTCAAAAGCATGCCTCATATATACACAAATCATCGGCATTGTAAGACTTAGACAAAACAAGATTAAAAAAAATCATCGGCATTCTAAAAACGAACACAGATTACAGAGATGGTGCCTCATACTTAGAAGTGACACACACAGACTTCAGGGACAGAGCCAGCGAGCCAAGTAGGATGCACGAGATGTGTGTACTCGTTCATATCACAAGGCTCGCTAGCCCCGTGCCTGGATCACATTGTGTCAAAACATTTTAATCGTCGGCATTCTAGAGAATACAAAACTATAAACAAGAATGATGCCTCATACTTAGAAGTGACACACACAGGCTTCAGGGATGGAGCAAGCAAGTCAAGTAGGATGCACGAGATGTGTGCACTCATGCATATCACAAGGCTCACTAGCCCCACCCCTGGATCACTTGGTGTCACAACATTTTAATCATCGACATTTTAGAGAATACAAAACTATAAACAAGAATGAATTAGAACATGTCCGAATTATTAAAAGTAACATAATTAAAACAATATAGCATCGATTCACAAACTAGAGGTAGGCAAAGACAAAACAAGATTCAAAAAAAATTATGCCTCATACATAGAATATTATTGGAAACACACAAGAAATCCTGATAGCTTTGTTGAACCACGTAGAAGGCACACAACTTATATGTGTGCATGATACAAGGTTCAACGAACTATCAGAATATCATGTAGTGTGCCAGATCATTTTAATCATCGGCATATCAAAAGACGGTAAAAAGGAGTTCACACATGTCACACAAGTTGAACGACTTTGAAACTAGAGGTAGGTATGCTAGTTAATTAAATAGTCAGGCAACACACCGTTGTCAATTAGTTCTGGGGCGTCGGTTCACCGGTGGTGTACCCCCTCACCATGAACTTATAAGCCACATCAAAACAGAGCCAAATTTGCTCTCCATGGCCGCCTTGAAACCCTTCCGCCTCCGCCATTTCTCTCCAGCGAGGGCCCTCGAAAAAGGTATTATCTCCTTCATTTCTGATAGGAACGTTGTAGACATGTCTAGTTGAGTACATGGTTAGCTCGACCACAGATGTGGTCTCCTCGTCTATGCCTATATTGACATGCTTTAGGACTTCACGCCTTGCGAGGCAGGGGATGCGCTGAGAAAAATTTAAAACAAAATTAGTCACTTCTATAGTTCAGATGAATTAAGAACAACTAAACTAGGCACAATGTTTGATAAGATATATACCGTCTTAGATAAAAAGCTTTGTGGTAGCTCTATGTAGAATAACTTGGAGGGACCCTCTGGAATGGTAAAATGAGGGTGGTGAACCACCTGCCGACATTCACTAAGCCTCTTGTCGCCACACTTGGCGCACACACGATCCATTCAAACAACCTAATACGAGAAGTTGAACGTTGCATATATTAAAAAAACATGATGTAAAATAACATAAATTATATATGAACTAGACAAAAGTATTCATGCATATCACAAGGCTGACAAGCACTGTCCACTATTTATACATTATACTATTTTAATTTCATAGAAAATATGTCCTATTTTTAGCCAAAGTCATACCAAAATTCACGGAAAATTTCGGCATGACCTTTGCTAAAAATAAGACATATGGAGTACCCGAATTTGCCGGAATGGAAATTAATCAACATTCCGGCAATCTCAAGGGCCTCTCGGGGTGCCTGCAAACAGTTCATATCACAAATTCATCGACATATGTCGATCACGTTCCGACAAGTTCATCACAACCACCACCACAAATTAATTGACAAATAATTGCATTCCAACAACATTTATACACAAAAGACAACACCATCACCAGAATATCACAACACAAAAATAGTAGCTTTTTTTAATCAAGTTGTTTTGGCAAAATTAAACTAATTAAACCAAAAGAGTAGTTAAACCTAAATCTAAATCCAAACCTAAACTGTAGATAAACCTAAATCTAAATTCAAACCTAAACAATACAGAAATCTAAAAAAATAGTAATTTTTTTGGGCTGGGCATTTGCACAAGCACCTTTGGTGCGGGTGCTAGGAGGGAGAGAGGAGGTGTGTAGGGGAGGAGGAGGGGCTCGGGGCGGCGTGCTCTCGGTGCAGAGGGGCCGCGGCGGCGTGCTCTCGGTCAAGGAGAGGAGAGAAAGGAGGAAGAAGGCGTGCTCGCCTTGCTCTAGGCCGTGCTCGGCTTGGGGAGGAGGTCCGGAGCGTGGCGATGGCAGGCTTAGGGGGCAGGTCTGACGCGACAGGAGGGAGATAGGGGCGTGGCGGCAGAGTAGGGGGTCGACGACGGGTGGACGTGGCGGTGGAGTAGGGGGTCGGCGGCAGCCGTTCGCGGTGGAGAGGCGGCCGTTCGCGCGATGGTGGGTATTTTGGGGGTGAGAGAGAGGGGCCAACGCGCGAGTGAGACCAAGTACTCTCGTGACACGCTACCCCTGGCGAACAAACCCCATTCGCCGGCGCTACAGAATGTACCTCTGGCGAAGTGGCCAGCTTCGCAAGCGCTAGCAGATTTACCACTGGCGAACATCTAAAGATATAAACGGTGAGACCCCTTGGAGGCACCTCAGCGATTTGGGCTTTCTGGCCGTCCGATCCTCCCCACTGCGTGCCTCCGCTCCGTCCGATCCCTGCCGGCTCCTGGAGTTAGAATGAATAGGGATTTGCAAAGTCGCTAACCATACCAGCCTTATTGTACCCACTATCACTGACATCCTACGTGGATCATCGCTGTAGCCCGAGGCCCCGCCCGTCAGCCTCACGCTTCGTGTTTAATCGTTGTGGCGGACGGGTCTGGGTGGTGCAGATTCGCACTACGCTCGTCCCATTGGTTGAATTTGTACTTTTACCGTAATGGGTTTTAGCGTTGCCCCTCTGGGATAGCTTTCTTTGTACGTGGTTCCTTCCCCTCTCTCTCGCCGACAATGGGCCCCTTCCGTCCGAGGCCCACAGGTCGGTTGCTCGGGACGTTGCGTCGCCGATCTTTCCCTTACATGCGTCTCCGCTGCGTAATTTCTACAGTATGTCGGGGCACGCTGGGTATTTCGCGTACGTTGTACTGTTTGTGATGTCATGGATAATTCGAGACCGATTTCTCCGTCCGAGGTGGCCTCCCTCCATTCGTCGGCGGGTACGTGACACTGTGCTGGTAGTCAGAAGGCCCTGATTTCACGTCTCGCTGGCGGCTCGCCATTGGTTCCGAGTGGTTACCGACCTAAATACAGTGCTTCAGGGAACGGGGTATATAGTCTGTTTTCTGGATCGGATGGTTACTGCAGCTCTCATTTCCCCCTTTTCTTCTTCCTCGCTGTTCTTGCTCTGATGTGCTTTTCTCGAGCTCCGCCGTGTTTCCATGGATTCCGTTTCCCGTTGAGATCAGGTTGGGTATTCTTAACGTGCCTTCCTCTCTTTGTTTGGTCGTTCTTTGTTCATGTCGTTGATCGTGTGTTGGATCCGTGTTTATTTGTTGTTTGTTGCTTAAGCGGTTTGTTCTTCTTTGTTTTCTTGGTTCCTAATATTTCTGTCCTTTTTTTTGCTTTGTTTTGTCGCAGGTTACCGGTTAATTGGTATCCGTTCGTCCAGTTAAGGTCGGTTCTATTTTCATTGTGCTTTCTGTCATACTGTTCTTATGCTTGATCTCCATTTTGTTTTTTGTTTGTTCCTTGGTATCTTGTGATTTATGAGATACTGTTGGTGTGGTTGATTTCTTTTTTTTCTTGCTGCTTTATTGTTTGTTTTTGTGTCGTGCTGTTCGTGCTATTGTGTGATATTTGGGTGTTTTGTTAATTTGTTTTCAATGAGTCATGTTCTCATGTTGTTTATTCATGCTCGGTTTTCTCTATTTTTGTGTGTAGGACGCCATCTTGGTCAGTTCTTCAGGTTGGGTGGGTGTGTTACATTCGGCGTGTGTCGGTTTGTTTTTGGTGAGTTTTGATGGTCGTTAGTTCGGTTGTTCCATGGATTATTGTTGTTCTGTTTTCTTTTAACGTGCTCTGATTTGTTCTTTGTTATCTTGATGCAGGTCGATTTCTTGGTACAGATATATGATCTTGGAGTTCGGGCCTCCTTGATGTGTTTACGCTGCTTTCCGTTCTTTTTATGTGAGTCTTATAGTTTCGTGCTTGCCTCATTTGGTATTTGCTGTTTTTATCTGGTTTTACCCTCTGGCGTGTGTTTTACATATTCTTATTATTCATTGCTGTCGTTGTTTTGGTATCTTGGTCTGATTTATTCAGATATGCAGGGTTCGTTTTTCATAATAGGTGTTTGTTGTAGCCGGACGTGTGACGCTCGTGCGTCTGTTTGTTTGTTTCAAGTTGTGTCTTCATAGAAGACGTTGTTGTCGCTGGTTTCTTACAGGTAGTCTCGCCGGCTCGATTGTTGTGAAGTTTTTACTTTTGTCGGCTCGGATCCTCTATTGGAACATTGATCTGTTTCGTTGTTTCCCTGTCTTGGTGTCTCTAATGAATATTGTCCTCTCTCGCGGTCTCGCCGGCTTCCTGTATTTGATCTAAAAATGGTATGTTGGAAAGAAGTTTTCAATGATAAAAGATACTTTGACGAAGGGAGGGGCTTGCACGGACGGACTAAGCCGGCACGGCCAGTTGTAGGAAGGAGTCTTTCCACACGCCTACTAAACAACGGGGCACATGCCTTAACACGCGCTCTAAGCATTTCAACTTATTTACTCATTGTCCATCAAATAAATACTAAAGTAAACATTAGCCTTTCGCGGTCTCGCCGGCTCCCTGTATTTGGTAGATTATTGTTGTGTTTTCCAGTCTCATCGGGGTAGTTTTTTTGGCTTGCCGGTGTGGTGGTTCTGATAGAAAATGCTTGTGCGTATTCTTGCTGAGGACATGTGACGCGTGATTACGCGTGTGCCTCCATGTTCGGTATTTCCTCCGGTGGATGACGAATCGGCTTACAAGATAAATTGTAGGCTATTTGATCCGATGTTTGCTTTCGTTTCATTTTTGGTTGCTCCCTTTCTAGCCGGGTTTTTTTACGGGAACATGGAGTCGGCTGACCCACGTACGAATTGAGTTCTGGCCGAGTCCCGGGAGTCGGCCGGAATGACCTTCTCCGTCTCACTACTCGTCGATCCCGCCGACTCAACTATACCCCACGAAGGTTCTGCTCATCAAGACAGTGAACTCCCACTTCCGCCAATATTGGTTTTAAATGCTCTTGTGATTTACCCTAACACAACCAAGGAGAGAAGTCGAGAAATCTACCCGTTTATTGGTGCTTGTATCACCGTAATAGATATGGATAAATGCAGGGTTTCAGTTGATCACGTTCCGTATCTTATGATGTTTTCGTGCATGACTATGTATTGTATTCTATGATAGGAATCTTATTTTGGTGACATTGTACAAGGCATTACAGGCTTTCGGCTGCAATGGATGTACGAGATGGCACAAGACAGGTAAATCTTATTTCAGCTCGTCGCCATTGGAGTTTTGAACCAACATCGTCGTCGAAACAATGGTCAATTCATTTATAAAAATGGGAAATCTCTTGACAATAAATGGGTTGTACCCTACGACATGGCTTTACTGAAAAAGTACCAAGCTCACATTAATGTCAAATGATGTAATAAGACACAAGTCTTGAAATATTTGTTCAAATATGTCACAAAAGGCCCTAGTTTTTATGCTTCAGAGGATAAAAACTGGTGAGGGTACCAGCCGTGTTGTGGTAGACGAGAGCAAGGAGTACCAATTGGAAATAACGCAGGCTAATCAAACGTACGAAGTGTTTTCGGTTTGAAGGTACCGTCATTATCGCTTTAGCGTAAATTTTTTAGTTTTTCTTATTCTTTATATGTTATGTTTATATTTTGCTTTTTTCCCTTCTCTATAGAATATGTTGTCCATGTCCGTTGTGTGATGATTGGATAGAGTTTCCTTGGAGTAGGCCGACTCCATGGAGCCGGCACGATTAGATGGTACGGAACGACGCGGAGGCCTTTCCGCTAAAGAACTATGTTTGCGTACAGACGGATGAAGTCAACAAGCGTATATACCACGGAGCCGGCATGACAGGAACCATTACACTGACAGGACACACCACTGATGGGCACACCATTTTTTTCCTAATCCCGTGAGAGGGTGGATCCTCGGATCGTGTCCCGGGACATGTAATTTGGTGGCTATTCGTTTTTTCTTTTTATCTGGATTCATGGGGTTGGGGTGAGGAAGATGAAGCCGGAGGGGATAAGGTGGAAATGATGTTACTATTGAGTCGTTTGAAGAACGTGTGTACGAACGCCTGTGTATGTAGCAATAAATTTGGTCTTCGAAATGTTTCGCGAGCTGGCTGACCCTTTCTTTAATGTTGTGCCCTCTGTACTTGACGTGTGGAAGACCGTGGTGTCATGACTTACGAATGAAGGAACTTGGCTCCAAGGCTTCCTAAGTAAGGACCGTGGCTACCAATTTACTCAAGAAATTCCGATGGGGAACACCATCCGGCTCCTGTACTGTCGCTGGAGTCGGCTCAAGTTGAGTGTACTGTCGTTAGAATCGCGGCACATGTAATTTAGGGCCTGTTTGTTTTTTCTATTTATTACCACACGTAACTGGCCGAAGCTTACCAACGAAGGAAACGCGATTTTTTTTTCACGTTCCCGTTGGCCTTATCTTTTTGTCCTCCTAGGTTGTCGGTGCGTCTCTTGGTCACCTACTCGGCCGACTCGACACGCATCATCGGTGGGCATGGGGTGCGAACTAAGACATGTCGGACGACCAGAAATCTAAAATCGGTGCGATACGTCCCACGTGATAACCATGGTTACCAGTTTACCCAAGTAATTCGATGTGAAGATCAGCTGGCTTATCTACCGGTAATCGATGTACTATCGTTGGAGTCGGTTGGAGTCGGCCGAAGCTGAGTGTATTGTCATTGGGTCGTCTTCAGGGTTAGTTTATGTGCGCGTACGAAGGATCGCGTCCCCACGTGATGCTCAGGTTCTGCATTAAGACAGAAACCTGGAGGGCATTGTCGATTTGTGCATTAAGACGGTAGCCTTGAGTCGGCGGGGTCGGTTTGTTTATTAAGTCGGAAACTTGGAGTCGGCGGGGTCGGGTTGTGCATTAAGACGGTACCCCTAGGGTTTCTGGAGTCAGCGTGATCGGATGGTGCACTAAGATGGAGAAGCCAATTTTTTGTCGGGATCGTGATGAGTAATCTTCCTCATATTTTTTCTGCTCGGTTCCGTGATTGTGATAGAAATTGCTTTGTTTTTTAGTTTCACCTGGTCGGTGTGAGGTTGAATGAAGTGATTTTTTTCATGAACGTTGTGATGTCCTTTTCGGGCCAAAAGAGATGACAGGAGGGGCAAACACATAACTTCGAACCACACGTTTTTTAGATCGATTCCAAGGAGCCTGTGAGATCGGGTGGGAAGCCAACACGATCACAACTTTCCACTGGACCTGGATCCGTACGTTGTTGAAGTCGACTCCAGGGAGCCGGCGAGACCGGATGGTACGGACGGAAGGAGATGCCGGTAGACATCATCGGCTGTAAAAGAACAGTCCTGGTGTCCCCGATACGATTTTTGTCTTGACAGTTCGGTATGAACGTAGATCATGCCATCTCTCCACCCTTCGCAGGAACCGGCCTTGCCGACTCCCTGCAGTCGACTTCAACAACGTACGGATCCAGGTCCAGTGGAAAGTTGTGATCGTGTTGGCTTCCCACCCGATCTCGCCTTCTTCTTGGAGTCGATTTAAAAAACCATCCAGTCTCGTCGGTTCCCTGGAGTCAACTTCAACAACGTACGGATCCAGGTCCAGTGGAAAGTTGTGATCGTGTTGGCTTCCCACCCGATCTCGCCGGCTCCTTGGAGTCAATTTAAAAAAGGTGTGGTTCGAGGTTATGTGTTTGCCCCTCTTGTCATGTCTTGTGGCCACCGAATGGGTGCAGTCGGCGGATAGATCGAACTCATCCAGATCTATAGGTGATTCCAAACAAATATTAAACATTTGGAGAATTTCTCGCTAGTCCTCTGTCGACGGTGGTGAGCAGTGGAGTTATCTCGTCCGTGGGATCGTTGTCCTACAGATATGCCACGGGTAGGACCTTGCCTGATATGTTATTATCGAATGTACTCCTTCCGTATCAAAATATAAGATGTCTATGCATGTTTGGGCACAAATGCACCTAGACATGTTTTAGTGCAAGATTTCGTGTTCTTTAGTAGTTGGATGTACTGAAAATGTTGTTGCACACTGACTCATGTTTACCGAACATATCGCAGTGAAGAAACGAAATGTTTACGTTGGACACAAACTCAAGGACTGAGTGGCATATAGTAGTACACATAGTCTTGAGTCTTGATGAACAGAAAGAAAGACATATCAGGTAACCTAGCTGTATGTGTCTCTGACGAACCCCGGTTTACATGTTGTCGCAGGAGTAACAGAATGTACTTAAGCTGGTGACCCTGGAAGGCGGCGTGGTCCGAAACTCCCTTGTGTTGCAAGCTCGAGTTCCCTGCGGAGGAGATCAATGAGTTTGTCTTGCAGCTCGATCTTTTCTTTGAGGACGTGGATGGTCCTTACGAGGTCGTTATAGCTTATTGTTTCCGAATTAATCTTGGCGTAGAGTTCCGACGCCGTTGCTTGGTCCCGCGTACGGCATTTTTGAGCTTCTCTCAATTTCCTCCAATTCTCAGTAGTCCGCTCGAGGGCCTTGGCTAGCCTGTCGTCTCGGTCTGCCAAACGGGCCGTCAGCGATTCGATGTACACCGTTGTAGCGGTCTTCCTCTCACGCGAAGGGGATTCACCGGCCCTGCGGGAAGTTATGTACAAAGATGATTGGACTACTATTGTAATACATCGAAAAGCGGTTGGAAAGGAAGGAGAAAGGTAAAATTGGAGGAAAGCAAGCAAAAAAATGGATGAGGCCGAATAAATGTTGAGATAAATACCCGGACGCTGCAGCAGATCCTTCTCCGGTCTTCCTTTTCTTTTGAACAGCAGGGCATTCCACGGACGACATGGTTGCGCGGTGGCGCGACGAGCAGAGAGGCACAATCGCCCGAAGGAAGAAGAGGACTAATCTCTGGGCCCAGAGGGATGACCGGAGAGTCGACCGGACGGATGGTAGAGTCTGGAAGAGGGAGAAAGAGGGAGCGGAGTGGACAAGACGATGAATTGACCTACTTACGCACGACTGAGCATGCGCATGGAATAGGAATTAATCCACCACCGCACGGCTCGGTTTTGCATTCATCAAATGCACGCAGACACGCCGTGTGCCGCGGTTACGCGTGGCACACGTTCTGTGGCGGTTACACGTATGTTATGCATGTCAAATTGTCAATGCACATGTATCTTTTCTCTTTTTATAAAGGGCTTTATTACTTAAGAAATTAAGCATTACACCTAGCATTTGTATATAAGAATGCACACAGCCGCAATCCAACAGAAAAAAAGTAGCACTAGACGAATTACAAGCATGATAAGTAAAACATTTGGACAAGCCCCAATCTAACGCACTCTCGCGTAGGAGCATAGCGGATCGTAGCGGTAACTAAACTTAACACGATGTTCCTACTGGGCGCTTCCCTGCTATTTTTGCCAGTACTTCGATCTCCTTGCGGATGAGAGCAGTTTCCTGGTTTTGCATGTCAATCTGGTTTCGGAGCTATTTGATTTGCTTAATCAAGTCCATGTTGCGCGCCCGGTGCTTATCCAGGTCTCTTATGTACTGCTCCGACCTGTCCTGCACCGCCATCGCGTCGGTGTAAGCCCTGTCCGTCAGTTCTTGATACGCGATATTTTGCTGGAGGGCCTTGACTATCTGGTCGGTTTGGGCTGCGTTCTGGTCTTCGAGGTCTTCGATGATACGCTCCTTGGCCGAGATGATTGCAGGGGGGCGACATTGGAACCGGCGGCCTTGTAGGATGTACGTTCGAAGACGCATGAATGAATCGAAACGGTTGTACATATCGATAGGGAACGTTGAAATAAAATTTTAAATGATGAAACAAATACCGGGTTGCTGGGACTTCCTCGGATCCTTCCGCGATGCTCCTCTTCTTTGGAGAATAATAGGAGATCGGTGGAGACGACATGGCCGGTTCTCACGGGGTTGAGAAGAAGATGATGAGAAGGTGTGCGCCTTGGGAATTTATTGGGGGTCATCAACCGTCTCTGCTACCCCACTTCCACAAACATTAACTACCACAGCTCCGAAGCCGAAGCACCAAAGGTGAGGAAGAAGGAACGCCCAAGGAGATCCCTGGCGGAGTTGGCTCCTCCTGCACGGAAGAGTCGTCGAGGTGTGCTCACCCGTGTGTGAAGATTAGTTACGTATTTTGAAGGAGAAGATTGACGATTCGCTACATTGTTTGTGTGTGGACGTTTTTTCGTGGATATTCGCATGTCGTTTGTCGGCACGAAATTGTTTTGTGTGTGTTGTTTATTTAATTTGTTCCTCGACCTTACATATGGATGTAATTATTTCTACCCGTTGATTATTAGCATCGTGTATGGCGTGACGTCAAAACAGGGCTCGGGGGTCATGCGCCAAGGTGCACCCCTAAATCTAGTGGATACTTATTCGCCAGTGGTAGCTTGCCCCCTATTCTCGCCCGAGCCCGCACGTAGCGCTGGCGGGCTTTATACGGTGTTGGCCAGTGGTGTAGTGTGTACCGCTGGCGAACACGACCTAGGGTTCGCCAGTGGTACTAGCGCTGGCGGACGCAACCGAAAATTCGCCAGTGGTAGGCTGGCGGCTGTAGGCCTTTTCCTACTAGTGGCAAGGAGAAGACTTTGCGAAAACTCTTATGTTCCTTTTTTTTCATATTTCCCACGTGACAAGCTTAAGGATCAAAGCCGTGACCTTCTTATGATGCCCCGGTGCTCAATGACGTTGAACCACCAGGCCTTAACCTAGGGTAAATTAAGCCAAAACACCGATTCAACCTTCTCACAGCCTAACCAACAACGGACATGAATCCAGACTCTACAGGAGTAGAGGCATTGGAAATTTAGAATAACATATGAGTCGTCATCTCAGGACATAAGTTACAATAACGGAAAAAACGAACGGTGGAGATTGAATATTCAGAAGTTAAGAAAAAACTTATACGCAGTGAACATTTTCCCTAGTTAATTGCACACGATTGCAACCCATGTGCAACTCATAGATTAACATGAATCGCGAAGCAAATCAAAACACCCGAGCACCCCACTAAGATCTAAGTTAATTCTCGGTCGAGTAACAATTAGCAAAACTAACAAAGAAGTTTCTGTTTGGCAGAGAGGAGCCGACTCAAACCATTTGTCATACGAGACTCAAGCTGAACGGAGGTGTATTTAACATCCATGAACCCCATCCAAAATACAACCGATAGTTGTTTTGACTTATCTTTGACCTGTATTACATTGCCAAAACAACATTCTGTTTGTTTTTTTAGTTGCGAAATATGTCTAGGTCAATTTGACCGTCCGTCAACGTACGGTCCCCTATTGTTAGAACTGTCTCCGCAAAGCAAATGGCTAAAGAATATGAGGCTTAAGTTGCTCGGCCTCTTGAAACAAACATGCTCTTAAGCTTCCACACCCTTCTTCAAAATGCAACAGCTCATCCTGTCGAACCCTCTTCTCTAGCTCGCCTCACCTTGTATATAATTTGCAAAATTGCCGCGCTACCGAGGCACGCTGCCAATGCGATTTGAAGCAACAACCGGCGCCATGTCGCGGCTCCCGATGGCGATGCTGTTGGTACTCTCTTGTATGCTGGCGCTGGCCCCGCGCGTCGCCGTCGTCGAGGCGGTTGTCGTCGACGGCCTGAAGGTAGGGTACTACAGTCATTCGTGCCCGGAGGCCGAGCAGGTGGTCCGCGACGTCGTCGAAGCCGAGGTTGGCATGAACCGTAGCATCGCCCCTGGCCTCATCCGCATCTTCTTCCACGATTGCTTCATCACGGTATATATAATCGCTAGCTACGTGACATGCCCATGCCAATGCAGAGCGAGCACGGCACGTTTCGCAACAATGATGGATCATTTTGTACGTAGGGGTGCGACGCTTCCATCCTGCTGGACGAGACGCCGGCGGGCGACATCCCGGAGAAGGAGTCGTCGGCCAACGGGTTCACCCTGGTGGGCCTCCACACAATCGACGTGGCCAAGACGACAATCGAGGCCATGTGCCCGCGCACCGTCTCCTGCTCCGACATCCTGGCCTTCGCGGCGCGTGACGCCGCCGTGGCGGCCGGCCTCCCCAGCTACGAGGTCGGCGGCGGGCGCCGCGACGGCGTGCACTCGAGGATGGACGACCTCCCGGGCAACTTCCCGGTCCCGGGCCACACGGTGCCGCGCCTCACGGAGCTCTTCGCCAGCCGCGGGCTCTCCCAGGAGGACCTGGTGACGCTGTCCGGCGCGCACTCCATCGGCGGCGCGCACTGCTTCATGTTCTCCAACCGCATCTACGGCTTCTCCAAGACCTCGGAGGTGGACCCGTCGCTGGACCCGGCGTTCGCGGAGCGGCTCCGCAAGATCTGCCCGCGGCCCAACCCCGACGACAACCCGGAGGCGGCGCCCAAGGTGCCCTTCGACGAGCGCACCGGGGAGAAGCTCGACAACTCCTACTACCAGGAGCTGCTGGCGAGGCGCAGCCTGCTCACCTCGGACAACACGCTCGTCCAGGACCCGCAGACGAGGCCCATCGTGGAGCGCTACGCCAAGAACGACGCCCTGTTCCAGAAGAAGTTCGGCGAGGCGATGCAGAAGGTGGGCGCGCTCGACGTGATCATCCAACCAGACAAGGGTCAGATCAGGCGGAACTGCCGACTCGTCAACAGGCCCAGGGGGCAGCAGCAGATGCCCATGATACCCATGATCAGATGGCCAAAGCCCGCCAAGCACCCCATGCTCCAGATGATCAACTGGTTCATCCGTGGGTTCCAGCAGTGATCAGTGAGCACCGGCATGGCCGGCCAATTGCTCTGCTTGATCGATATGACCAACATTATTTGATCCTAGATAAAATATGGCAGGGATATAGTTCGCCATCCATCTCCTGGGGTTTATTCTCACTCTCTTCAATTCAGCCACAACGGAACTTTTACTTTGTTGTTGATATGCCTTAACCAAATCATGTACTATACATTTACGCAATTTTTATGTGAAATGTATTTCTTGACGGTTGTAGTCGCACCGATAAGAAATGGTGCTCTTTCTTGATTTTTGCGTGTCTGCACCAAAGAAAGGTTTACTTCATATGTGACGTCATATACATCAATGTCAACAGCCGGTTCGGACATACACATAGTGTGACACGCATAGCAGGGAAATCCATTGTCGTGGCCAAAATGATGCGGTCTCGTGTAGCACTTGTCCGTAGAATGCTCGATGGCCCGCGTGCACGCGGAAGTAAAAACACTTGGCCTCAATCTCCTTTTCCTCCTCGTGAAACCACTGGTCACTCCATTCCCAAATCTCTAGCTTAACCAACCTTCATTTTTTTAACCAAATGAACTTTTCCACAAAATAAAAAGAACAGTCGCGATGGACGAAGTGCACTTCGTGACTAATAATGATCATGAATCCCTTTGCTAAAAAAAAAGATCATGAATGCCTGATATTAGAGTCCACTATGTTGTGCCTATGGTGCAGACTGCAGAAAGTCAAAGGATATTTATCCTTGGGCATGTATGCTAATCCTAGATTATGTTCCAACTTGCTGGCACATGCAATCAGGCATTGGTAAGGTGTATATGGACAGTTTAATGCATGTGAAAATAATGAACAGTTTAATGCATGCAAGTCATCCAATTCAGAACAATACCAGGCCTGGCTGACGGGCTGTCTGGGTGAAGCAATACTCAGCAAGTTCTTCAGGCAAACCAAGAGCGTCCTTGGTCTCTAAAAGAGGAAAACATCTCGCCATTCACCAAGGGATCTATCTATTTTTGAGCATTATGTTTCACCAGAAACAACGTAGAGGAAGGTTGTATTATCAAATCACATGCCTCGGAGCATCATAACAGCCTGCTCGGCGATGCAGGCGTTCAGAGGAGAAGCCGAGGCAGCCGGTGTGGACTCCCCGAGCAGCGCCAATAGACTCCCGTGGCAGCCCGGTGTGGATTCCCGGCACGCCGAGGGGGCAGCGTTGGCTGGTGAGAGCGAAGTAGTTGGCCAGGTTCTCGTGGTGATGGCAGCGTAGCAGAGCTTGGTGCGGTGGCCTGTGCTTGGGGCAGAGGCCTATCTAGATAAATACGGCAGGGATACAATGTATCACAGTTCGACATCGATCTCCTAGATGAAGGAGTCTACTACTGACTGCTGCATAAAACGGTACAGTTGTGGAATATTTTTCCTTCGAGAATATGTCTCCCTAGTCCTTACAAGACATATCGATAGCATAGAAGAAAGCCTGAAGACCGAGTACAACCCCGTGTGCCGTGTAGTACTGTAGTGTAGGCACTGACGCCTTGACGGTAAGAAACTCAACACACTAGCATAAACATAACAGAACATGTGAAACATGTACCGCAGATGTACAATATATGTAAGAGGAAACATAAATAGGAGACGTTACTCACTAATCCTGTGAAGTTCCCATCAGTGACTGACTACTGGTACTTTGGTAAGAGCAGAGGCCGCAATAATTAAGGAACCACCAAGTAAACTACAGCTACATTGTGTATTTCATCAGAGCAGGAAAGTTAAAAAGGCCTCCACGTGGCAACGTAATGGTTCTGCTATCTACAGCGACAAGTCCATACCCAGTTCATCAATGACTCGCTCGAGCCTGAACAACATAACTAGGGAAAGAGAAAGCAAAAAATCAGCACGAGACTGAATGGTGAAATCAGGATTCTATGTACTCTTATTAAGAAAAGGATTCTATGTACATATAATACAGATAATACATCACATGGGTTCCCAAGTCGGCACGTGTTATCTAGCAACTAGCAATGGAAATGCTTAGAGAAATGAGGTAATGTTCACTTTCTTTTATCGTACTCCCACGAGAAAAGGAATAGAAAGCGTACCATGGAACGACTCATCAGCTAGATATGTCTGCATGATCAAAACACAAGATATCAAAGCATGCAAAGTGTATACTGAATTCGGAGGGAAAAGTTAATGGGCCCACTAGAAGACTGTTGATGATAAAAGTACCTTTATCCTTGCCATAATATCATCTGTTGATTTACTAGTATCGATTTGTTTACCAGCAGTGCTTTCGTTACTGGCAACTGTAATTGAAGGAAATACTGCATATAGGTCAGAATGACAGAAGTATCAAGCTGCGTGTGCAGTAAATGAAGCTGAAATTATTTCTACCATCATGTCGAATATCTCGTGTGTAGACCTGCAAAATTTACAGATATTAAGATCATTTCTTGAGCAGTGAAAATTTGCAGTATTTAACCACACATTACCTCTTGAGGATGGTCTGTTCCAGTCAGTGGATGCCGGTCCTCCGCGTCTGATTTGTACATGTGAAACATTTTCAAGCATAGCCAAAGAAAAGGAAAAAATAAATATAATGTGCACAAGTATAACCTCATCCAATAGTAATTCGCTTACCTGTCCTTTTCTCAGTTGACAAGTTTGTCAGCATTTCAGTAAAACTAGGAGGGAAACCAGAGATTATATTGGCATTGTTGGTAGCCTGGAGAGGTTCAGAAACAGGCTGGTCTGGTTTCTCATGGTAGCATAATGCTGGTGCCTCTATCGCGTAGTCTGACGCTGGCTTCTCAAAGCTTGAAGCATCATCAGGCCTATGCATTATATATTATGCTATTGCAAAAGAAAAAAATCTTGCAACATATAAACCCGCAACAGCTCTACTGTTTCACCTGTGCTGAAGTCTATTGGAAGTAATATATTCAGGTGCTGATGAATCTTCACACACATAGTCGCTTCCTGACGGCATGATATCCATGGTGTCACCCAAGCATTCCTTTTTAATCGACGACAGAAATTAATATTAAGATCATTTATCAAGTAGTAAGATGTGCAGTATTTAACCGCACATTACCTCTTGAGGATGGTCTGTTCCAGTCAGTGGATGCGGGTCCTCCACATCTGATTTATACATGTGAGAACATTTTCAGGCACAGCAAAAGACAAATCAAAATAAATATAATGTGCTTAAGTATAGCCCCATCCAACAGGAATTCCCGTACCTATTTCATTCTCAGTTGGTAAAGTTGTCAGCATTTCAGTGGAACTAGGAGGGAAACCAGAGTTGATATTGTTAATGTCGGTAGCAAGGAGAGGTTCAAAAGCAGGCTGGTCTGGTTCCTCATGGTAGCATAATGCTCGCACCTCTGTCCTGCGGTCTGAAGCTAGCTCCTCAAAGCTGGAAGCATCATCAGGCCCATCCATTATACATTATGCTATCACGGAAAATATATCTTGCAACATATAAACCCACAACAGCTCTACTGTTTTACCTTTGCTGAAGTTCATTAGAAGCAATATATTCAGATGCTGGTGAATCTTCACCCACGTAGTCGCTTCCAGATGGTATGATATCCATGGTGTCGCCCAAGCATTTCTTTTTAATCAACGACGGAAATTAATTTTTATCAAGCAAAACCGAAGCTAGTGTTAGATCTTCCTTTGTACTGAAATATTTCTATAACTAGCACACGTAGTAAATTTCACTACAGCAGTTCACATACCAAGAAGCTTAGCACCCCTGCAATATATCGTACAGAGATGCTAAGTGACAACTATCAGCACTACAGTTTCTTATTTTTCATAATAAGTAATATGGTCACACGAGCGCATCACCACTAATCTCTACTATAAAAATATGGAGTGTCCTGTCTTCTGCCGGACGGACGAAATCGGACGACCCAGAATCAGCACGGACGAAATTGGACGCCTCTCCTACGTCAAGCTTTTTGTCCGTCGTCCATCGCGCGCCTCTCGCGCAGCGTTTCCTTAATTAGCGGTAATAACGCACCTCCTTAATTAGCGTCTCCTTAATTAGCGGTAATAACGCATCTCCTTAATTAGTGTTTCCTTAATTAGCGGTCAATCGCCGCCCGACCTCCGTACGCCACCACCAGCCGCTCCCCACGAGGCGCACCTCTGTACGCCGCTCTCAACCAGGTGTCGCCCGACCCGATGGCCCCGCTCCCAAGCTCTCCCCCTACCTCCGTCCTCTCGCCGACACCACCGCCGCCTCGAGCAGCGGCCAGAGATCTCCACTTTGGGGCGGCGCCGACCAACCAATCTCCTGCGCTACCGGAGCGCAGGCGGCACAGAAGGCCACGGCCGTAGTCGCTGCTGCTGAAGACCACCTTAGGAGGGACGGCGCCGCCAGCCCGGACACCCCGCTCGCCTTCCCGCCGCCGCCGACGACGAAGACCACAAGAAGCAGGCGGCGCAACTAGAGGTGAGATCTGCGCTCCCTCCTCCTGCTTCACCCACCACGCCCAGGCAACATGGCTGACCACTGCGGGATGGGCAACGAGATGACCAGCGTGCAGTCCAGCCGGGACGTCACATACATCAACGTCTGCTTCAGGTCCGTCGAGCTCGATTAGCAGTAACAAGTGCTAATGATTTGGCTGGTTTACTAGATGAACTGAACTGAAAATCTTAATCAGTTACATGGGCAAATTGTTTAAGGAATCTCCCCGTAGTTAAATACAAGCATATGGTGAACTGGAGGTTTTGCAAGGTCACAGAGGTCACTGGCTCTGTCGAATCTCCGAGATAGAGCATCATACCATCACTGCAAATTGTAATATGGAAATAAATTCCAGGACATGCTGCCTAGGTATTTGGTTATTCTGTGCTAAATGGTAACTTATACTGGCTTGCCAAAACGTCTTCTAAAAAGGGACAGAGGCAGTACATGTATTACAAAAATTTAGGCCAAGATCAGTGGTGACTATATACAATAGAGGAGTGGGAAGTTAAAATGATCACTCTGATTCGCTATAGTTGATGACTGATGAGAGTTGTTTTTGTAGGTCAAAAAAGAGGAGAAAAACAATGCTAGGTATCCCACTATGCAGCACCAAGTGGCTGAAAGATACAATATTGATAATATGGCAAGGACGACGACAACGACATCAAGAAGGCCGCAGTGCAATAGGAGGTGAGATATGCGCTCCCTCCACCAATTTGGTTCGTTTCGATCTTGATTTCCGCTGGTCTTTAATCTGGTGGTGACTCTAGTTGTTGGCTGGCCCTTTTGTTGTGCAAGAATTTGGCTAAATGACACACCTTTCTTGTTGTATTAGTCACTTGGATCCTCGTTTGTTATAATTTACCTTGTTGTCAATTTGTTTTCATGAGTCCTGTGAGGTTTATTTATGGTGCCTGGTCAGAAGTTACTATCATTCTTGTGTTGTTCAGAAATGAGAATAGCTAGCTATGAAACGAATAGGCAATGACATGCCATTAAGTGTAATTATAACTTTAAGGGTTAATTTGTTTAGATATTGGTAACACAATACCAAATCCTTCTATGCTGGGGAATTATATTTTGATTAGCAAAACACAATCCACCATGGTTTTGCGGTATCTTTGCCTGGTTTTTCATACCCATTTTAGCACATTCACACACAAGTCTTGTCATTTTTATTGCTCCTTGGAAACATGCCAAAAGAAATGAAGTTTTACACAGTTGGATTTATTTGGTATAATGTTTTTTGAAAACTATTTTCAGTTGGTTGTAGGCCATAATAGAAGTTTTTTTTTTAAATCTGGGTTGCTTATAATTGATTGGCAAGTTATGTCTAGGTGAAGCAATTACTAACTGATGGAGATGAAAACAACTCTACATCTCACAGCATAATGGATTTACCTGTCGGCGGTAATTGTCAGTCATTGTGTCATCAAAGATGGTCCGAATCGTAGTTGACAAGAAGCACAAAGAAGGTTCAATAGAGTTCTACAACATGTTTGTCTATCGTCATTGGTGGAGAGGCGGGTAAAGAGCCCGTGCCGATGGTCAGGAGACAATTGCCATGACTGACACAAAATATGGGAGGGCAGATATTTTCGTTCAACAAATGTCCATAATTAATATTTATACTATACTGAAGCGCTTAACATGTGGCCATCTTTTGTCGTGTTTAGAAGATTGCGACATATCAACATAGAAGTGGATGAAGACTCTAGGGCACAAGATGATAAGAACTCAGAAGATGAGATGTTAGAAAGAGAAAGATATATGTTTGCGACCATGATATTTAGAACTCATTCGACACCCATGTGTGATTGGATGGCTTCCTTTGGTAATGTAGTCATTTTTGTTATTTGGTGGAAACGCATGGACATTCAAATGGCTTCTTACAAGAGGGAATAATGATACTTTTCTTAACAAATAAATGTACCTTTTTATTAAAAAGTGTTGTCGGTGGATCTTTCTCGCTACTTTCATTCACTATTCTTGTTCAAAATTCTTACACTTTTCAGAATCTATTTAGATTTAGGATAGCCAAAACTGTTCTTATTATTGACGTGCTTACACAATGCAAGTGTCGGATAATTGTCTTCTCCAGAGATGGATAAAATGATTGAAAAGGTGACACATAATGCAGTGAAAAGGTAAAAGCGGACAGAAAAACACATGTTGGTTGTTGGAGGGTTTGGAACTTCGGAAGAGGGAGCAAAATGCGTGTGGTATTTGAAAAATCATTGTGCTTGCGGCGTTCAACATAAATCAAATCAACTATTTTTTTTCACAATAATCAATACCATATATTATAATAGTACATGGTAGACATATATGAGTTGACTACAACAATTACAAAATAAAGTCCCGTAACAACGCACGGGCATTTAACTATAGATACAAAAGAACAAAGAAGGCAACGGGATAGGGAACGATATGCAAAGATGGAGAAAACAAAACGTCGTGAAGCTTATCGACGAAAGAAAACTGCTCCATACGTTTGTTTCCAAGAGGCGCAACCGAAAGCAACTCCAGGTGTGCTCACTCAACTAGATAACACGCCAATCACTAAATATTTGGCCAAATTTCATATTCAAACAATGTAAAAGATTATACATTGTAATCTTAACAACATTGATAACATTTACAACGTTTGTAATCTTAGCCAAGATTTTTAAAGCTATCTTTTCATACATATGAATTTTTATACATGTATTATATTTACAAGTGTGTTCAAGAAAAAATTTACAAACCCGTAGCAACGCACGGGCATTCAACTATATAATATAAAAAGGGAGAGTGAGGGGTGATCCAACCAATCTGGGCCATACATCAATAATCCGACGATTCAGTGACGCCGAACGGAGCGAACTGACCACCACTCCGTCAGATCTGAAAATATGCTAATTACTCCCACGGTCGATTCCGCTAATTACTCACGTGGTCCCACCCGCACTCTTCCATTAGATCCGTAAATTACGCCAGGACTGCTTCAAACAAAAACAACAAAAATACGTCACGAGTCACGACCCGCCTCCTTTTTGTGTAACAGACTAACAGGCCACCACCATAGGTTTCGCTCCCTTCGGCAGGGACGCCGCCGCCTCCCACTCCTCGCGCTCTGCGGCCACAACATGCGGAAGCCTATCCACGATCCGGTCGATCCCTTCATCTTTCGCCATCGCCGCTAGCTGCTGGATGCCGCCGCTGAGACCGACCATCTTAGCCGCTTCCGGAACCTGAGCTCCGTGTCGTCGCCACCCTGGAGCCGGAACCGCTGCAGCCAGCCCGTCGTCCTCTCTCGCCTGTCGCACTGCACGCATCGTCGCCACGCTCTAATCGCCCTTGCCGGCCACCGCCGTAGAACGCTGTACCAAAGCCCCAAGGTCGTAACCTGGATCATGCATGAGGATTTCCAACGTCGTATATGAGTTTGGTGTTTTCTACCGCAATCGTGGTCGTTGCAGCACGTCCATAGCAAAGCCCCTCCCGTCCGTAAGGAAACATACAAAACATTTCTTACCTACTGCGTCGATTTTGCTTCAGCAATTTAAAGGTATTTTCAGCCTAGCACGGGTATAGATTAAATAAATTGTTTATGCATGCCAACTGCTTAGAAAATTACCAAGAAGATTTGATTGTTGAATTTTTTCTACGAATTGTCCTACTGATCAACCATCAAATGATTGCATGAAACGTGCACATGCACGTGCTTGATTACTAGTGTAATGTAGTTATACAGAGCAGGAATAACAAAAGTATCATAAATGTTTTTTTGTCAGCTCTATTGCATTTTGCAGTCATGAATTAATTAAGAATACATTAAATTAGGGTGCAGAAATGTAGATTCAACAATACGAAGAATGGATACATCCATCAAATATTAGTTGTAGATAACTCAAAAAAAGTAGAAAAAATTGGAAGGTACTTAAGCACTTTTTTTAAAACGTTGTTTACCCACACAATTGCTAGTGTGCCTTAATTATATGTACCGTTGATCTATAACTGCATGCTGTCCTTTGGAATATGATTAACCTTATTTGGTAGTTGGTACAAAAATATTTCCATATGACAAAAAGTCCCATTATAGACGTAAGGCTAGCGTTTACCATATGATATTATTTCTCTCTGGCAAGCTCACAAGAAGAATATGCAACTACAATTAAAACACGCCATAATGATATAAAATTATGTGCCTCCAACTTTCAGTTTTGAATATAACCATGCATAATACTGTATTAGCAAACACTTTGGTTCACAGACGTATCAAAAGATAATATCCAGATTTATGACCACGGAGAGCAGGAGACGGTATGAAATGGATGACATAAGACAATACCAAAGAGACCGCATTAAGTTGCAGCTTCACATGTTTGGATATATATATATATATATATATATATATATATATATATATATATACCCCTGCTATTCTAGACTCCCTTGTAGAATAAGTATTCTGGTCAACTTTTGGAACTTCCGTTTAAATAATATCTGAACTTCCGGTCGGAACACTTAGATTCGGTGAGTTTTTCTATCGGAGTTTTCAAACCGTTTGTCGGATTGAAGCAAATGATACGCCATTGGAAAGGTATGAAAAATGCGCACCTTTTTCACTTCTACAAGATTTTGAAATTAGTTACGGTTTTAAAACAAATTTAAATATACGAAACACTGTTTTTCACGTATTTTTCTCGTTTTCGTACTGTTTTGGACGCCATTTTCAAACCGTTTGTCGGATTGAAGCAAATGATACGCCGTTGGAAAGATATGAAAAATGCGCACCTTTTTCACTTCTACAAGATTTTGAAATTAGTTACGGTTGTAAAGTAATTTTGAATATACGAAACACTGATTTTCGCGTATTTTTTTCGTTTTCGTACTGTTTTGGACGCCATTTTCAAACCGTTTGTCGGATTGAAGCAAATGATACACCGTTGGAAAGATATGGAAAAACCGCATCTTGACTATCTCAGGTCAATTTTCGTAATTCATCACGGAATAAGAGCAGTTTGAAAAATAAACAATTCTGATTCTGAATTTTTATGTCCAGCGGACAGTATTTTTAAAATTACTTTCAAACCGCTTATCGAAACGTAACAAATGATATTGCGTTGGAAAGATATTGACTAGACGCAACTTTTTCGTATAGAATTTTTTTCGAAATTCTTTACGGTTTGTGATTAATTTTGAAAATACGAAAAAGGAGAAAGGAGAGACATGGGAATCGATTTGAAATTAGCACGTTTGCCGTGCTCGGATTGGGAAAATCAGTACGTGTGAGTCAAATTAGACTAATATCTTTACCAATAGCTGTGGCGCCGGTCGATTTGGACAAACAGAGCTTGTATCGATGATTTCATGCTTAAAATTTCCGCTCCGAGAAACAGAGTATAATGAACTTCCTCTGTATACGGTTGTGAACTTCTGTTTAGTCTGTTGGTGAACTTCCGTTTAGTCTGTTAGTTAACTTCCGATCGCGATTTATTTTCACGGGGATAAGATGAGAGTTTTTTGCTGAAAAAAATGGACTCCACGCCCCCACAAGAATTGAACTTTCTGCAAACAAAAAAGTGAACTTCACGGCCATGCAACAAAAAATTGTTGGGTTAATTAACTTCTACGTTAATGACCTCCCTAACTTGCCAAACTTTCGTTTTAATAATAAGTGAACTTCGCGGGATAAACATCCGTTTAATACGAAGCAAACTCCGTGTGGTGAACTTCGCTGCTGAACTTCCGTTTTAATATGATATGACTTCACGGATGAACTTCTTTTTAATACGATGCGAACAAATGCGACTTGGTTTTTTTATATGAACTCCCGACTTGGTTTTTGGATAAAAAGTAAACCTTTTAGATGGACGATATGAACTCCCGAATTGAACTTCTGCGAGTTAAAAGGTTAACTTCGTTTTTTTTACGTAAAAACAGTGAAGTTCTGTAGTTGAAAGGGTGAACTTCGGGAATTCAGAAGTGAATATTTTCTATACAGTGAACTTCTAAAATTAATAATGATTTATGTGAGAAAAATAAACTTCCGAAATGGACGAACTGAACTCCCGATCTTAGAATAGCGAACCTCCAATATGGAAGATCTGAACTCCCGATTTAATATAGTGAACATCCGAGATAAAAAAGATTTAAAACTATTGGCCATCTTGTTCACGTACAAATTATCATCCCCGCCATAAACAATAAGGAATCTACACAATAGTCACACCACACCGTTTAGGAGCGGTATTGTTTGTCAAACACACAACACATATAGATGATAAATCAAACTCCTTGGTTAAAAGAATTAATCTTCCATCTTGCCATTTTCTGCATCCCTACAAACAAAAATTAGAAAATTAGAAAAGGGAAAACTTTGCTCTCACCTAATGCTTCACTTTCTTTATTATTTTTTCTTACATAGGGGCAGCATCAGACTACTGCTTCCATTGCTCGTGCTCTAAGAACCATCCACACAAAGTACTCATTTCTTCCAGCACTGTAGCAGTTCCGAAAGCAGTTTGCAATAGCATCAAGCAATCAGCACTAGAAGAAAATCTAGTAATGAATTTGCTAGTCGTCGTGCTATCGCAGATTCTCCCCTGTCTTCTAGAACAACTATTCCGATCTCAACTCCACGCATACCTGAAAATAAACTTCGTAAAACATAAAGGTGAACTCCCACTGACAAATTAATTTCACGACCAAAGGTAAATATTACCCACAAACAGGATTTTCAAAGACGTCAAAGTGGACTTTCAGAAAACAAATAGTTGACTTTCAGAGAAAGAATGGTGAACTTCTTCTAATGAAAAAGGAAATTCTTCAAAACCAATGTCTGTAACCAATCTGCAAACAAATGACACGGTAATTGAAAGCCAATATCCAAAATAAATCGCATACTTATTTTTGCGAACTTGTATGAATACTGCTGGCCACCTGCAGATAGGCAGCAACATCTGAATCTGCAGATAGGCAGCAACGTCTGAACTCTGAACCTGCAGATAAGATGGGCAAGACGTGGGTCGCGCTACAGAGAGAAGAGGGCCAGCTGCTCGAGTGGACTCGGCCATTATCTGGCGCTGCTTGATGAAGCTAGCGAACGGATGGTAATACACGCCCCATGGGCCGTGCCGGAAGGTGCTGCCGCGGGAAGATGCATCGGGGGCGAAGTCTCGCGCGCTGCCGGCACATAGCCGCCATGGCCATGGAAGGAGAAGGCCTAGAGGGAGCTCACTGTGGCGTCGTGCCCACCCGACAACGGTGGGCTTTGGGTCGCTGGCCCTGAGTAAGAAGAGGGAACGCGGTGTGGACTCCCGGGATCGGCGGCCTGAACTCCCGAGGCTCCAAGGCGTCGCCGGAGCGCAGGTGGTGAGGACGATGGGCATGGAAGCGGCCCTCGCCCTCGAGGACGGCGTGCGGAGAAACCCATCTCAGTGGTTGTGCGGTAGTAGGTGGAATACGGGAGGTTCAGAGGCTGGACGGCGCGAGGTTCAGATAAGATAAACACGGGAGTTAAAAGCTACAGAAGGTGCAGTTGTAGTGCCATGGACGAGGTAGGCTCGAGAGGCTCCGGGAGGGTACTATGCGCGGCGGCGGAGGCTGGCTGAGAAACTAGTCGGTGAAGTCCCAGCCATGGACGAAAATCAAATGACATGGAGGTCGGACCAGGGTCGTCTCGCCCGGAAATCAAGGTGTGGGGGCGTGGACGAGCAGGGATTCATCCAGGGACGCGCAGCGTGTGGTGGATTGGGACGCCGTCAAGTGTAGCTTCCACATCCACGGAGTGAGTGGCGAGGGAGCAGCTCTCCCGGCGCCGGGTGCCATGACCGCTGGACACCGGAGGGGGCTCGATGGGATGGAGGCAGAGGTGAATCAGAAGTCAGTAAAGGGGACGGGCCGGAGGCCGAGATGTAGAAGAAGGGAGAGGGCGCGCTGCAGATGGATGTGGGACGGCGCTGGGTGGAAACGAGGCGGCGCCGGCGGACGTTCGGCGCGGATAGAGGGGCACCGTGGGTGTGACGCGTGGTCAGGGAGCACCTCTATCGGCGGCCGACGATGGGAACAGGCCGGAGCGCGCCGGCGACCGGAGATGCCAGCTGCCAACGGCGACCGGAGTTCCCGTCGCAGCCGGCTGCCAGTGGGGAAGGAGGCGTCGGTGGTGCCATGGCTACATGCGGGAAGGAGGCGGGGCGGATGGGGATCGGGAGGAAGAAGGTGAATGGACTGGGTTGACCGGTTCCCCGCGGGTCGGGCCGGGATCGGGTTCAGAAGGTCTTTAAAACTTAGAAGTTGACTAGAATAGTTATTCTAGAAACACTATAGAGGGTTGTGTAGAATAGTCCTATATATATATATATATATATATATATATATATATATATATATATATATATATATATAGGAAAATATATATACATACCCAAGGGTATGTGTACCTCCTATATACCCAACATGTGCATACCCGAGGTATAGGTGTCATCTACATACCTAAAATGTACTATATTCTATCCAGGTGCCCAGGCACCAGGGAGCATCAGAAAGATAAGAAATTGCACCTTCACACAATTTAAGAATGACTCTGCATCCCTGATCAGCGGGAAACGTAGGGCAAATTTCTGTATCTGCAGAGACAGTAACCAATGTGACCATGATTGTATACATATATGTTCTCCATTAATAATTTGAAAATTCTATGTGCATAAACATCCATAAGAAGACAACAAACCCATTTGTTCTGGATACTTTGTAAGTTTTAGGTGAACAAGTCAGTGAAGATACAAAATCAGTGCAGCACAACCCTCAACTAATCAGTCAGCAAAATCACATTTGATGGTATATAAGACTTGCCTGTTTGGACTTATCCCAAAAGCTCACAAACACCGCCCTGCTCGCTCTTACTGGGCATTCTGTCATACATGTAACCTGAGGCCATGAAAAGTTGAGGATGGACAAAAAGTGCTCCTCCTGTGCCACGAGCAAACTAGTTATGTAAGGGACCATCCAGCAAAACAATATTAGAACAGAACATTCTAAAATTTGTGTAACTTCTCCAGAATAATATAACATATCAATAATTGTGCAATGTAGGAGAAATTATTAAAATAATTAGGACCCTCAATTTATTTCCTAGGATTACAGACTCAGGTTATACAAGGACTCAAAATTGACTCATACTAAACTCAACTGTCTAACATGCAATATTTGATTGTAGTTATAGCAACCGCACAGATCTCAGAATTAGGCCTAACCTACAGTTATCTTACCTAAATGAATGATTGGCAATTAGAAATAACAATAGTACAGAGTCATGTTTTGAAAGGTACAGTGATGCTAAGGATTCCCTTTGGACAGAAATGTAATTGCTTAATATCAAATTAGTCGGCCAACACAACCAACTTTAAAACTTTCAACTAAAGGAACTTCCATGCATGTTCACTCCTGTAGATCAAGGACACACATTGATAGGACATTTTTTTGCTCCCGGGATCCAATGATCTCTTTATTTTGAAATATTTAAAAATAGTATTTAAATTTTTTAAAAGAGTCCAAAAGAATATGATGTGTACATGTTGGAACGCACTACGAATCTGCCGAATTTCACGGTTTTTGTTCATGCATCCGCTGTACACAAAAAAAAAAGGTGATCTATAATAATAAATAGTATTGCTACTGTTTGTGTAGATCAGGTCATTTTTTGGTTCTGCAGCTCACGAAGGAAAGCAGTTTTCCACAGAACTTTTGCAGATTTGAAGTGTTATATCACATATAAATGTAGGAATCTTCTTTGATTATTTCTACTTGTTAATGCACTTTTTGAGATTTTCAAAAAAAAATTGAGACCACTAGACCTCAGGAGCCAAAAGCAATTACCGCACTCACTAAGATAAATATCGACTTTGTTTTTTCTGCTGAAAGGAAATAACTAGAAACATACTGCACACAGGACAGAATAAATGAAAAATTTGTACAAAATTATCGTAGTGCTAGAACGTAGTGCTAGAACTTAATACATAAATCTGATCGTCCGCAAACATATTTATGTAGAACAACTTAAATGATCCAGTGGAACTTACTAATTTTAAAAACCAACATTAATCAACACACAAAAAATCATTAATATCCCTCAGGTTGCACTTCACATCTGAACATTAGTGTAGCACCTTACTTGTACAAAAAGCATTCACGAATTCTTTTCACAAACACGATTTGCATATTAGAGAGGTGCAGTACATGCATGCGCAATAAAAATTGAAAAATTAAACTAGGATGACAATGAACCATGTTTTGACACTAATTGCTTGCATGAAAACATGCATGGATCCATTCACCAACGGTGGAGCGCAAATGCACAATACAAAAAGGTCAGGCCCTCTTTCAAAATGCACACCATCACAAATCACAGTCAATCAGTGGCGGACCCAGCAATTTGTCGAAGCCTGGGCGCGCTGCAATGCAACTAAAATTTTTCTCAAACAAATGTAGAAAATATGTAGCAAATATTGTGTTCATAGCAGTTTTAATGCGGAAACACAAATATAATACATTACACGCTAGCAACACATTCCAATGTTCTCAACTTCACAACATAAGAACGAACAAAATACTAATGAAACTCAACACGTTCGAAGTTTCTCAACTTCACAACATAAGAACTACCAAAATACTAATGAAACTCGGACGATTGACGCCAAAAGTAGAAGGGATTCCAAAGTAGAAATGCCCAACCCCGACAAAGAGACTCTACAAGATAAAAAGAAAGATGGATTAGTAAATCATATGAACATGCCTTCAAAATATATTAATCTTGATTCATGGGATAAAGAAATATACCGAGATAGTAACAATGATGTGCTAATTGGCCCTAGGCCTACGAGGTAAATGTTTCCTCCTTTTCCTCATAGCTTGAAACCGTTGAGTGATAACATCATTATCAAGTTGTTTGAATAGCTCCCGTTCCGTGTAACATATCATCAAGTCATTGAACCATTCATTCTTGAGCTTGTTGCGCAATTTCGACTTGATGATCTTCACGGCCGAAAAAGCCCTCTCAGCCGTCGCGGTTGACACCGGCAGTAGTAAGGCCAACTCAATAAGCTTGTAAACCAACGGGAAAACCAAATGCTTCCCCGTTTCAACCATCTTTGTAGCCAAACTCTCAAAATTTGTGCAAGAAGAAAAAGAGGCATGGACTCTCACATGGTGAATGTAATTCTCAAGTTGGCCTCTTATGGTTGCACGGTCACCATTTGAGAAATCGTCATGATAAATTGAAGATAAGAGAGCAATCTTGTCTACATCAAACATTGAGAAAGAATTCTTCGGACTAAGGCATGAGAAGCTTTGTAATACATCCATAGATGCTTCACAAAAGCGATGATCCATCTCAACACATATCTTGTCAACGGCAACATAGAAGATCTCAACTTTGTAGAAATAAAGGTTAGTGTAGGTAAACCCATCAAGCCTTGAACGACCACGAACCGGTATTTGATCATCCATATTTGGAACCGGAATACCCTTCTCATTGCAAAAGTGTTGGACTTCATCAAACAAGTCATCCCAACCATTTTCTCTCATAGAGGCCAACCTATCTTTCACATCACTAACCAATTCCATTGCATGTACAATGTTTAGATCTTTTGTTTGTAAAACATGTGAAAGCTCATCCGTGATGGCAAGCAACTTTATAATTAGCTTTAAAATGAAAACAAATTTGTAGTCCTCCATTTTCTCTATCCAACCCGCCGCTTGATTTAATCCACGGCTCTCATCATTGACCTCACGGAGAACAAACAATGCTCCCAACCACATTTGGTGCACACGAAGCAAAGTTGTATAATGTGAACCCCATCTAGTATCCCCGGGCCTAGTGAGACTTGTTTCTTGATTCAAACCTCTTCCACTAGATATCTCACCCCTCTCAAGCATGTCCACAAAGATGTTGATGATGTTCTTCCCTAAGCACATCTCTTCTTTTGCAAGATGCACTTGAAGTGTTCACAATCCCGGAGATGGACTCAAAGAAATTAAAAATGGAGGAACAAGAACTAGCAACGGAGACAACTACCAATTGCAAACGATGAGCAACGGTAAAGACTTCACTACCAAAACGGTGTACACTTCCAAGTGGCTTAAAAAGAAAGCAATAGAAACAATAAGCCTTATCATGAGACTCACTATATTATATCCAATCATACTTCTCATACCATGCTTTAGAAAAACCCCTAGATCGAATTCCGGCCTTCTTGGGAAAGTTCACAATTGGTTGAGTTGGACCCTTCAAAAGGTATGCTCTTTTCACTTGGTCTTGCACATCCGGATGATATTCATTGATTTGTTTCCTAAGAGCCGGGTCACACACTATTTCATCCGGATTGAACTCATGCACCGTCTCTTCCTCCTCATTTGCAACATTTGGTTGCGGTGGTGGTGGTTGTGGAAAGCTTCTTGTATCCACCAAAAACCTCCCAATTTCTGAAATTTGAACAATTTAATCAATAATTAGTCAATACTGCAAGGTTCAACCAGTAGAGATGAATAATTTGTTGTCAATATCCTACATTTGGGTTCAAAGTCAAACCAAAATTCATCTAAAATCATGACTGTCTAAAATTGAGCAATTTCAATGTAAGGAAATAATACCAGTTTGCCTTCTGCCTGTCGTAGACGTGCCCGACGGGCCTGACGAAGTGGATGCCGCCAGGTCGCCTCGCCGGCGCCGCCATATGCGACCGGCGCTGCGTCCGCCCGTGGCTGCTGCTGCCTGGGACTCCCGGCGTCGCCGTCGCCCGACGGATTTCCAGCGGCTGCTCCACCTCCCGGGTCGCCTTCCTCCATGATCTGTTGTCGTCCGAGGCAACGAGGGGATGGGCAAATCGCGGCAGCCGCCGGGCTGGACGAGCAAGGGTTCGGGAATGGGGAACGCGTTGGATGGAGAGGAACGGGACGAACGCTGGAACGAGTCAAAGATTGGATCGACCTTTCCACTGCGCCTGGCCTTTCCACTCACGACCTTTCCACTGCGAGCACAACCCAATTAAAAGCAGCCCAAGAACATCACCTAAAGGGCTCAAGGCCCACGAAGCCAAAGATTGTGCCCCTGTTGAGCAGCGATTTCGTCGCTAGATTGTGTCTCATGTACGAAGCGAGGCGCAGCGAAGCCCGGGCAAGCGCCCGGGCTGCAGGGACGCTGCGTCCGCCCGTGCAGTCAATGGAACAATCCAAATTCAGAGTACATCACGATCATATCCCAAAACATATATATGGACAGAAATGGGGCCTCGCATCCGAAATCAAGGCCGTCACAAATCTTGAAGCATATGAATTCAGAGCGCATGTGCCAAGCATCATCACAAACCATAACTCAAACCAATCCCCAAAGGTTGTACACTAGAGCTCAGGAGACAAAATAATTACCACGCCCACTGAATGAATATCGACATAATTTCTCTGCTTAAAGGCCATAAAATAAGACAGCATATCCTAGCCGAAGCATATTAGTACAATAAATAACTAGAACATACAGACTGCTAGGACTTATACAGAAATCTAATCAGGCACAAATATTTATGCAGAACAACTTAAATGATCCCACTGAAACTTACAAAAACCAGTTATTTTTACGGGCACGATTTGCGGATTAGAGAGGTACGCAACTTGGATGTGCAAAAAAAAATTATGATAACAAACCGTGTTTTCACACTAATTGCTTGCATGAAAACATGGATCCGTTCACACTACAATCAAACACAATCATCAGGCCCTCTTTCAAAATGCAGATCATCACAATTCACAGTCACTTGAACGGTTGAACGAAACAAAATCATAGTACGTTACGATCATATCCCAACACATATATGCAAATAGATGGAGCCTGCCAGCCAAAATTAACGTCCTCACAACGTTCTTGAAGCAGATGAATTCAGAGCACATGTACCAAGCCTGAAGTCCCATCTAAACCAACCCCGACCCAATCCCCAAATACCTCCACAAACAAGCGCGCACAACTAATTGTACTGACCAAGCACACAACAAGCAAGCAGCCACATCATCAGACAAGAAGGGAAAGGGAAGGGAGAGGTGGTACGGACGAAGACGACGTCGTCGATGGAGACGGTGAGGACGGGGCGGCGGAGGCGTGGCTGGGGCGGGAGACGCGAAGAGCGGCTGGGGCAGCGGCGGGGATCCAGGCACCGGGATGGCGGAAGGCGTAACGGACGCCGGGGGGAGGCGGCGTCGAGGGGCCGCCTGGCGGCGCCGTGAAGTAGCGAGCGAATTCCACCTCCCATTTCTGCCCCCGCCGCTGGCCTACCGCAGCATCCGACCGTAGTGCGAGCAGCGCCCTGCTGTCGTCGCCGCCGGCGCCTACCATGGCGGAGCGCAACGACGGTGCCGTTTTGCTTTGGGGTTTGTGTAGCACGTTTCCGTGTGGAATGGTGTTGGTGGACGTAGCTATTACCTCAGGCCTCAAGGCTCCTAACAGCTGGCTAAAAAAGAAAAATACAGAGGAGGATCTAAAGTCTTATTCAACTCAAAATTAAATACTCCCAGAGTATAAAACCTTTTGAAAAATTGTTTTAGCTTGCCAAAACATGTTATATTATGGGACAGAGGGAGTAAATCTTATTATAAACTGAAAACTAAATTAGAGTCCTCAGTTTTTCATGGAGTTAACAAGGTGTTATATTTTTATTTTAGCATAAAATGCATGTATTAGATGAGTTGAAAATTCAAAAATAGTTTCATACTATATTTTTTTCTTCAGAATATCATAGTTTCATACTTATCAATCTATTATTTGTCAATAAATGTAATAACTCTTCTCTAATTACCTTGTGATGTCAGTAGCAGTGGACGAGTTGCGCGGTTATGTGTTATGCACGTGTGCTATAGCAAGAATTTTCTCTAATGTTTAGCTCTTTTGATGCTTTCAGTTAACCTCTAATTCTATTATGTATGTATATGCACGGGAATTGTTATACTTCGTGCTTTTTTTCGTGGCATTTTTGTTGAGAAGATGTCACTTGAGATGTACATGTTATGCGTATTTTCATAAAGAAGAGAATCATATAATTTTTTACAATAATTGATCTGTATGGATCTAATTTGTTGCTATTTTCTCTAACTCTGTATAATCCAGTATTTTGTTAAAACATGCACAACTACATATTCTCAATAGTTTTATTCCAACTGAATGTTCAAGGTAAGAAACTAGTGTAAAATTATGGGAAGATATACTCGAGATATATGTACTTTTTCTCATTCCCAACTGGTTAGCCAAACATATTTTCCCACACATTTATTAATGCTTACTCACTATGTCCACAAACAAGTGTAATTTTAGATTTTGTACTAAGCCAAACTTTCTAAGTGTGACAAACTTTATAAAATTTTGTATCAATATTTATGACATTAAATTAGTATATTATCAAACTATATTCCAAGATGAATCTAGTGATATTAATTTTGTGATGTATATATTGTTATTTTTTGTAAGGTTTATTAAACTTAACCAAGTTTGACTTAGCATAAAACGTAGAACTACACTTATTTGTGAATGGTGGGAGTAAAATGTAAATGGACAATTTTTTTGTGTATTAGTTGGTCGAGCGTGCTTTCCACATTTACCGTTGTTTGGTCTTTTTTTTAAAAGTTTATCCAATGTAAGTATGTAACATGTTGACAATATTGTGTTACACTATTCATGATAACAAGACATTAGTCAATGTTATACTACATTGGCTTCTCGTTCTATAATGTGACGATATGCAATGCCAATGTCATGTCTTGATTGAAAATGGAGTATTGTTGCTCGCTCCTGGCCGCCCACTTCACACACGCCTTAGAAAACTCTTATCCACTCATTGTACCTGATTTTATATAATACCATATCATGTTTACAGTGATTACCATTCATAATGCTCAATCGAATGCTATTTTGAGCGAGAAGTGACACCAAGACCGTGCCCCATTCTTACATGCAGATTGATCCTTCTTTCATACTCCCTATTTTCGCAATAGTTTGTGTATAACTTATCTTCGGGTTTTTTTTTTTCATATTACCATATGTATTTCCGATCGTAAGTAGTTGAGTTGAGTTCCCAAAATACCCGTCCTCTTCTAGCTAGCTTTTGTAACCAGAATTAACAACCTACATGCAACCCTGACGTGGGCCTACCTAACGGGTGCCACACTATGAAGATATCTGGTGCACGCAAGGATAAGGGCCCAACCGGTGACCTACTAGAAGACGATGATCAAGGCCCACGAAGGGAGCCCAAGAAACTAGACTACACCCCAAGGTAGGCGAAACTTAAGTCGGTAGAACCTACCATACTTGTAAAGCTAGTCGGTTGCGAACTCCCGAGACACAGCCTCCTTTATAAAGGCTGGGAGGGCCGCCGATCAAGGACACGCTCATATTCCACCACCGAAACCCTAGCGAGATCGACATCTCGCCGGGATCGCCATTGTAACACCACCCAAATATCAATAACAGACAAGCTGGAAGTAGGGTATTATCCTCCGGGAGCCTGAACCAGGGTAAATCGCCTTACTTGTCAGCCGTGGTAACTACCAGCACTCCAACTTCTCTCCCTCTCAATCAACCTAGGGTACTCGACCCTGGGACTTGCCGTGGCCACCCCACATCAAACCCCTTCACCTCCCTATGTTATCTTTGCCCTAGCCATTCGCAGTGCTGCCATTAATTAATAGGGCATCGGGCCTCGCGTTTTTCACCAGGACGCTCTAAAGTGCTCTATCTGGACGGTGTAGATTATCAAGGCGAAACATGTGTCACCCTTATCTTGGTCAGAAGTCCATCCAATTTCATGGGTCGGTCTAAGTCCAAGGATAGAAGATTTGAAATCACTAGGTCCTGGTTACACCTCCTCCACGGGGCCCCCTTCTGATGCAACGTAAATACATTTGATTTTGCCTAGTTAAAATTAGGTATATTTCAATTTCCTAGCCTTTCGGTGTGTTGATGCATGTTTTTCATGATCGATGAAGACTAATAAGAATGCTAAGATTTGTTGATGCAAAATATGTGTACTAGAATATTACATAGTCGAGACGTGTCGTTGGATGTATTGCTGGTGGGATCAATGAGTCCAATCACATGGTGACTAGCTAGAGGGAAAAATTTACTGCATGTTAACATAGCCAAATTCACCACGTCACAAACTACTTCTACTCGTGTTCCTCTTCCCTCCCATGTAACCCCTTCATTAGGAAACACGTAAAAAATGTCGGCCATCACGCGGTTGGGCAGAAGAGCAACAAACTTGTAGGAGAAGAGTTTGTCCAACCAGAGTAAACTATGGCCTTTTTATTAGATTAGATTGTATTATTTATTTTTAGAATATACAATTTTTTTTTGAATTTTAAAACCACACTTTATTAAGCTAGCAAGCCGTCTCATTACAAACCCTCCAGTCCCAACTGGTACCCTGAAGGGAAAAGAGTGTGTCTGGTACTTGCTGCTTCAACCACAATCCATCGTTACATCGTTCACCAGCAGAGGGAGAATTATATCTCGGGACACATCACACCACAAAGTCGGTGGATTATCCCTCCCAAACCTAGCTAGCTCATGAGCTACAAGATTAGACTCTCTATTACAGAATTGAACCGTGACTTTACCAAAATCGTTTGCTAGATCACGACACTCCTCTAATATAGGGCCTAGCACCGAAGACAAATTTGCACCAGAGTTGAAGGCCTCCACTATAGTCTCACAATCTGATTGAACGATCAAATTGTGACAGGCTAGCCGTTTAGCCACTAGGAGCCCTTCTCGCAAACCAGCTGCCTCTGCCAATTCTGCATCGAAAATGTTAGATAGTTGTTTGCAAGAAGCACCTATAAAAGAACCAGCATCATCTCTTACAACTGCACCCACTGCACCTTGATGTCCGAACTATATATAAGACACGTCTATGTTCAAGACTTGGAAGCTAAGAGGAGGCTTGGTCCAAGTACCCTGCTTTTTAGGTGCCGATCCTTTACTATTAGCACGTACATAATTCATTGCTAGGGCTTGTATAGAAAGAGATGTCTTCTTAACATCACTCACCTTTTCGTCATGAACAATCTGTCTCCTCTGCCACCATAGATACCAGCAGGCGACCGAGAAAACGTCAGTGATCAAGACGGGCTCCATATAATTCTTTTTTAATTTAGTGTCACAAAGCACTGCTTCAATCATAGCTGAACCCGACCTATCAACCATCCGGGCTTGGCCTATGATTTCATGCAAACCAAGTTCCCGCCAGATTTCCTTGGTCCAGCCACAATCAAAAAGCATGTGTCTAATATCTTCCGCCCCTAGCTTGCATATTTCACACTGTCCACTAGGTCTCATATGGCGATTAGCAAGAATACAGTAGTAGGGAACTGAGCCATTCATGCATCGCCATAAGAAAATTTTGACTTTAGCAGGTACCCTTAGAGACCATAAACCCTTCCAAACTGGGTTTTGATAGGCATTGCTTTGGCCATTAGTAGACTGAAGTTTCTACCCATATTGTGCTTCCCATTCCACGTGATAAGCTGATTTAACCGTAAACCTTCCACTCTTGTTATTGTGCCAAGCTACAAAATCAGATATATTATGTGTAGATAAGGGAATCTGAAGAATACGCTGAGCATCAATGTCCTAGAAATTTTCACGAATTAACACTTCATCCCAGGTACCTGTGACAGGGTCAATCAATTCCTGTACCTTTGTTAAAACAATATTCCCGCGGTGAGTAACAATTTTCCTGTCCGGACTGCTTGGGATCCAGCAATCCTCCTAGATGTTTATGTCCATTCCATCTCCTACTCGCCAAATGCATCCTTTCTTAAAAGTCTGAATACCAGCCCATATGCTCTGCCAAATATAGGAAGATCCTTTCTTCAGGTTTACCTTCAGAATGCTCTCCTCCTGATAGTATTTTGCTTTCAGCACCCTAGTACATAACGAGTCACTCAGTTCTAGAAGTCTCCAACATTGCTTCGCAAGAAGGGCTAAGTTAAAACAGTGAATATCCCGGAAACCCATACCTCCTTGACCTTTTGGGATACACATTTTCCACCAAGCGAACCAGTGCATTCTCCTCTGATTTTCCTCGTCACCCCACCAAAAATGAGACATTGCGTCAGTGATTCCCTTGCAAATTTGTTTTGAGAATTTGAACACACTCATTGCATATGTTGGGATGCTTTGGGCCACCGCTTTGAGAAGAGCTTCCTTTCCCTCCAAACTCAATAATCTTTCTTTCCAACCATTAATCAGTTTTGCAATTCTATCAATAATGTGGTGAAAACAATCAGTACGGTCCATGCCTATCATTGCAGGCAAGCCAAGATATTTATCTGTAAGTGACTCCGTCATAATGTTCAGAATTTGACACACTTCGGCCTTGTCCTCTACCTTGGTATTTGGACTGAAAAATATAGAGGATTTAGCTTCACTCACCAACTGACCCGATGACATGTAGTATTTCTCCAACACCCTTTTTAGGGCAGAAGCATTCGTAAAATCCGCTTGAATCAACATCAGAGAATCGTCAGCAAATAATAAATTGGAAACAGTTGGACCATTACGGCATACCTGAATCCCTTTTAGACTACCCTGCTCCTCTTCATATTTAATTAGAGCCGACAACCCTTCAGAGCAAAGCAGAAATAGGTAGGGGGATAGAGGGCCCCCCTGCCTTAAACCCCTTGATGGCACAAATTTTTCTGAATCACAGGAGTTTATCCGAACCTTGTATTCCACCGAGCTTACACATGACATTATTATATCAACCCACTGGGCATTAAACCCAAGTCGGAACATGATGTTCTTGAGAAAAACCCATTCCACTCGATCGTATGCCCTGTGCATATCGAGTTTTATTGCACAAACACCTTTCTTTCCCACTTTCTTATTCTTCATTGTATGCATACATTCGTACGCAACAATAACATTATCAGTAATTATCCTGCCAGGCACAAAAGCACTCTGATTTTCGCTGATGATATCAGGGAGTAGTATCTTGAGCCTAGCAGCGAGCATCTTTGAAATCACCTTATAAATAACATTACAGAGGCTGATCGGTCTAAATTGAGTAATGCTTTCCGGAGTATCCACTTTTGGAATTAAAACAATTGTGGTAAGGTTCCACCCCGCAGGAATCACCCCACTATTAACTGCGGACAAAACAACTTTAGTTAAATCTTCCCCCAGTAACTCCCAGAACCTTTTATAAAATATAGCATGTAGACCGTCAGGGCCCAGTGCTTTCAGGTCACCTATGGCAAACAAAGCTCTCTTAACCTCCTCTTCCGTGTATGGAGCCGTCAGAGATTCATTCATATAGTCAGATACTATTGGTTTAACTTTTTGAAGCACCTCCACATCAAGAACATGAACATCGGCAGTGAATAGGTTCTTGAAGTAATCATTATCCAAAGAACTTACCTGATCATCTCCTTCCAACCACAGCCCATCACTGTTCTTTAGTTTCCTAATAGCATTACGCTTCTTTCGAGCAGTAGCAAAATTGTGGAAAAACCCCTTGTTCCTATCCCCATGCTTTAACCAATTAGCTCGGCTGCCCTATACCCAATAGGTTTTTTCCTTCTCGAGCGCTTCTTCAATCAAGATTTGCAGCTCTCTTTGACGATCATGGCATGCATCCGATAATGGACCAGCCCTAAGGTCCTCCAGTTCTTTGTTCAGCTCTTTTATCTTGTTACGAGGCTCCTTCAGGACCGTCCTATCCCAATGGTGTAGCTCATTATGGATAACAGTCGTCCTACTCGCGAAGTCCGAGTCCACATCTGTGCGCTCCCAAGCTTGCTGAACTATGTCATGTACATTTTCCTTCTTCAACCACCGTGCTTCAAAGGGTCTGACACCACCTGATCTTCGAAACACGATGTTATCATCTCCTTCTGTATCCAGCACTAAGGGTCTATGGTCAGATTTATGATGTTCCGCATTAACAATCTTAGCCCTTGGGAAATAACCATGGAAACCGCCATTGCAGACACCACGGTCAATCTCTCTCTGATCCTCCTTCTTCTCCATGTAAACTGATCACCTTCATAACCCATATCCTCTAGTCCACAGTCCGCCAAAGCATCACGAAAACCCTGCATCATTCGAAGGGGTCTAGCCGCCCCACCCTCCTTTTCGTGAGAGTAAAGAATTTCATTAAAATCACCTATAACAACCCACGGTAAGTCTGCACTCTGTTTCAGAGTACGTAGGTAATCCCATGAGAGATGCTTATCCTCCCACTTCGGTTCTCCATAAAACCCTGTGAGTCTCCAAGGAGAATCATGTGTATGGCAAACAGCTACGTCAATGAAATTTCTCTGAACATCCATTGGTTGTATAACAACCGGGGCCTTCCAGAGAAGAATAAGCCCCCCACTCGTACCATCACTCTCAAAAACAACAACCTGATCCATCCCCAATTTCCTCCTGAGTTTCTCTGCCCTAACTTTGTTCAAATGCGATTCGGACAGAAAAATCACATCTGGCCTATGTTTTACCTAGAGCTCCAACAAGGCACACCAGGCCGCGGTACTGGCCATACCGCGACAGTTCCACACTAGTATTTTCATTGCGTCCGGTCAGCCTCTTCAGAGGCCGCCGATATCTGGTTTGAACTGTTGTCCTGAGCCGTGCCATCGCTCAGCTTAGTTTTCTTCTTGTTCTTTGATTTCTGGGGAGTATTTGGATTCCCAACAAAACCAACCACTGGTTCATTGCCGTCACTTGATTCAACCAGGCTTGCGTCTGCTGCAGCAGTGTCTGCAGTGGATGGCTGAATTTTAGAATTAGGAGCATCATCAATGGCCAGACGCTTGCGTGGAAAATTAATCAGATGCTGCGGATCCTCATCCATCGCTAGAGCCTCATGAGAGCTATCATCTTCCTCTAGAAGTCCTCCAGAGTTAAACCCCAGATTGTTATATTCTGTGTTCCACTGTCCCCTTCCAGCGAAACCACGCCCTCTCATCGGATTACGACCCCTGCCAAGGCCAGGTCCTCCATCAGAACTCTCCTTCTCAGAATTAGCGCGACCGCTACCGAAGTTCCGACCACCACCTCTTCCTCTCCTTGGAGCTAGGATGAATGAACCCCATTCAAACTTAGAGGTATCGTGTTCTCCAGTACCATATTCCTCGTGCCAATGACCCAGCATACCACATGCATTGCAAAAATTCGGAAGTTTTTCATACTTGACTTGGAAGAATTCGGTTTTACCTCCTTTCGAGAAACTGACGAAACGGGTGAGTTTTTTCTGCACATCCAACTTAACACGAACCCTAATGAACTGTCCAACGAAACCATTGGGTAGCTCAATTTGGGTTTCTTGCACCTCCCCAATCCTTCTTGCCATATTCTCCACAAAACCTCGGTTTTTCATCACTCCATCAGGGAGCTTATGAATCTGGCTCCAGGTTTCATTGCGATCGAGTTTGACAGATTCAGGGTTTGAGAACCCGTCATACTCCTGGATAATCAGCGCTGCCCCTCAAAAATCCCACGGTCCCTGGTGCAAAGCTTTGTTCCAGTCCCCCAGGCAATTGAATTGAACCGAGAAGAGGTTAGGGTTTATCCTCCTCCACACAACATCGCGCGCAGGGTTCCACGCACCCCGCATATCCCCGATCAGAGCACCTTGACTGAAGCTTTTCTCCGTCAAAACTCTCGCCAGGGCTAGCCACTTGGGTTTAGTTTCCGGATCATCGTCAACCTCGTCCTCCCAGACGAGATTATCTAGTTCATCCTCCTCCAGGTGGAGCCGTTCCAGCAATTGGCTCGGATCCATCTATTCCTTCCGACGAGACCCACTCGAAGACGATTCCGCCATGATCGACAGCTCGCAGGCGCGAGCACGATCGGCGAAGAAAGACAAAACTCGTGGCGGCGCCGCCGCGTCGCCCGAGGACTAAAAAAACCCTTAGGGTTACCTTTAGGAGATTGATATTCTACTTTCAGAATATACAATTTGGTGTTATCATGTCCATATTTTCTTTAAAAATCATATATTTTAGTTATTTATTTATTATTGCTGGTCGAGACGTGTCGTTGGATGTATTGATGGTGGGAGCAATGAGTCAAATCACATGGAGACTAGCTAGAGGGAAAAATTTACTATGTTAACATAGCCAAATTCACCGCGTCACAAACTACTTCTACTCGTGTTCCTCTTCCCCATGTAACCCTTCATTAGGAAACAAGTAAAAAATGACGGCCATCACGCGATTGGGCAGAAGAGCAACAAACTTGTAGGAGAAGAGTTTGTCCAACAAGAGTAAACTATGGCCTTTTTATTAGATTAGATTGTATTGTTTATTTTCAGAATATACATTGTATATTCTGAAAATAAACAATACAATCCTATATTTTAGTTATTTATTAGGGTTTTAATCGGGCCAGATCCTGACCCGCACATCGGGCTTCGGGTTAGGCCGCTAGGGCCATCGGCCGGGCAGATTTACTTTCGAGTCCCTGACCTGACCTACCATGGCGGCTCTAAATCAACGCCAAAAAAAAGCGGCCCTGAATCTCTCCTGATAGTCAACCTTAACCACCGTGCCCTACATCTGCCGCCGTGCTGTACCGTCTCCGCCACCGCCGACGTCTCGATCCCGCGCCCCACCCCCGCCTCTGCCGCCATCTTCGTCTCCGTTCTTCTTCGTTGGGACATCGAGATCCTGCTTTCTTCACCCCGTCCGGAAGTCTGTCTTTCTTCCTTGGTTTTGAGGTATGAGGTTGTTCTGATCCAGCGATTAGTTAACTCCCGGCACTCCCTTCGCAGCTTCTTGGTGTGCCGCTGCACACCGGGCACACCATCTAGATCCGCCCCCCTGGTTTGGACGGAGGACAGGGCACGATTTCGTTGCTATCATACGACACATGTGACTTTGTAGAACCTGAATTTGTGTTATTTAATATACTGATTGATGCTCTTGGGATTACCATGTTTTGGAATCAGATGTTGCATATGTTTTCCGAGGATAACCTATTTATGTTTCTGTCAGGAACTAGGGATCTGATTGTTACTTGTAGTGAACCAAATCAATTGTACAGTTTAGGGTTGTATGTGACACTTCCACCGTGCTTACGTAAGCTTTGAACGCATGAACACTGCATTCTTCTAGAGTTAGAGTTGGACACATTCTTGTTTTGTTGCCAAACTGCCTCTTAAATACGTGGTCGAAGGTGGGGGAGTTCCCTTCCTTAATTGTACGTTGTTAGGTATAAGTGAGGCCTCCTGCGGAGGCTGCGACTCGAACGCGGGTGGGCGAGCTCACAGGCGTGCGCTCTAGCCAACCGAGCAGCATCTTGAATGTAGTCTCCTTTTGTTTCGTAAGATTAAGACTTGTTTGGGTGGTGGTGAGGGTTGGCTAAGTTCTTAGGATAGTGTGGGGTTTGGCGCCATTTAACCAAAATACTCACACATTGAAAGGGGCGGGTGTAACGCCTGCCAATCTGTAGATGGTGTGCTTCGTGCCAATCAGTAACTCGTTGTGAATGGTTTGATTAATCCGACATTATCTTTGTGGAAGATTTATTAGCTTCTGCAAGATATTCAGATCGGGGTGCACACTTCTTTATTTTTTCTAGAAACAGGTACCTCATTTTATGATCACCGCTATCTCCTTACCCCATAATATTCTATCTGTTTCATTTTCTACTATTAAGTAATCTTATCAATTTTAACTCTGATGAAACTGACTTTCCACCCTTGGTCTTTAATGTATTATGTATTTTTTCCTTTTAAATGATGGATTTTGTTTTATCGATAAACTATGATGTAACAATGCTGTCTGTCTGACTTGAACATGCTAGAGTACTGAATGTTGACTAATCTGTGAAAGTGAAAGATAATGGTTAACTGTCTATGCATGTGAATCTTTCATTTTTTTTTCATACTATGTTGTTTTCACCTTACCATATGATGCTTATAATCAACATTCGAACACCACGTGTTCCCTCAGAAAGGGGGTTTGCTAAGTTACAGACTGAAATATTATAGTTTGTAATAATGTCATAAAAAATGTATCTCTAACTAATAGATTGCACTCTATATAGATTTGATGAGCTGCAAAATATTGGCAACTTCCTTGGAGCTTACAATACAGATACCAGTGCTTGATTACAACGAAGAACAAGTGAATTGTATCAATAAAGGTCTTATTTCTCGCGATATAACCGATGTCTGGTCCACCTGTTTTTTCTGTGTTACAGGCAGGCAATTCAACTCATAGCCTAAAAGGTTAGCTAAAATGCTATTTACTGAGCCTTCTTGCAGCATTGCAGCTGAAAGTTATAACTTTTGACGGACAATGTGCTTTAATATCTATGCATATATATTTCAGGGCAACAGATTTCAATGATTGGACATGGTCATTCCTCTCAGCAAGGGGTAATGTCTAATGGTATTCTGACAATTTGATATTTATTAATTACTATTTGTTGTGTATAACATATTAAATGCCACATACAGGTGTATGTCATGGATTCTTCTTTTAACCAAGGTATTGTACAACCACTGGCATTTACTTTCTGATTATGTAAAGTACTATATCTGTTTCACTGACCATGGTATACTTGGTCTAGGTATTTATGCTGATAAACAAAGCAACTTTGCGGAGCGTGTCAATATGAAACAGTTAAATGTAAGCTGCCATGTCTTCTCATTAATACTGCCCACTCCAAAATATATTTATGAGATGTCCGTGTTTTATTTTTTTATACAGAAGTACATGGCTGATGATTCTTCTTCTGGTATGTTCTTCTATACTATACCTACTCTTTCCAATATCTGTGCACTTGTCCAAAAATTCACTTTGTTCCAGAGTCCAGTATTCAGTAGAAGATATATATGCATAGTCAATCCTTTTTTGCAACGATGTTCCAAAAACTACCACCTTTCTTCTGCAAATTTTTATTTGCTCAAAGTGATCAGTTAGTGATGAGTATGTTATATTGGTGTGTTCTCATTGTAACCGAATTGAGTTTTAGATATATTTATTGGTGTTAGGCCAATATAACTTTGGTAGTTCGGATAAGACCAGAATGCATACGTCAGCACACGTAGTTGGCTAATTTGAATTCATTCTGGGTAAAAACAATATTTCTCTAATTTGTGTAATGTCCTGCATCTTTCTTAGACTCTGTTTTCCGTTTAAACAGCTGGACGGCGCTGCCAGAGACTTGGGTGTAACGAAGTTGCTGAAGGCCAGACAGTGTTCTGCAAAAATCACCGTGTAGGCCAACATTGCCAGGTCATTGGCTGCCCTCATATCCTACCAGATGGCATAGCTTTGTGCATGGCCCATGGTGGAGGCCACCCATATAGTGAACCGGGTTCCAGTGTAGTACCATTCACCAAATCAGAAGGAGATGGTGGATTTAGAGTGATGGAAAATGCTGGAAATGGTATGGTCAGCACAGGCATCCACAATCCTGATGGTGAAGTTGTGATGTGCAATCACCAAGGATGCAGCAAGCGAGCCCAGGGAAGTACAGTGTACTGCAAGGTCCACAGCGGTGGTTCAAAGGCATGTATGGTTCAAGGTTGTGCCAAGGGTGCACATGGAGGCACTCCTCTGTGCATCGGCCATGGAGGAGGCAAACGTTGCTCGGTCACTGGGTGCTCCAATGCTGCATGTGGAAGCAGTCAAGGCCGCACTGACTGCTGCGTGAGGCATGGTGGTGGCAAGAGGTGTAAGCATGATGGATGCGGAAAGGGTGCTCAAGGAAACACAGATTTCTGCATCGCACATGGTGGAGGGAGGCGGTGCAAGTTTGAAGGCTGTGGAAAGAGCGCACAAGGACGGAGTGAGCACTGCATCAAACATGGTGGCGGTAAACGTTGCAAGTTTGAAGGATGCAGCGCAAGCTCAAAATGGGGGATGGATTTCTGCTCCACACATAGGAAGAGCATGTCGGCTGACAGCAATTCAGCCGATGGAGTGCCTCCAGCACCAAAGGCGAAACGTCGGGCCAAGAAGACCGCAGGCAGGAAAACCAAGGCGAAGAGCACGGTCGAGCCAGCTGCTGGTCTGTCTGAGAACGTTACCACCATGTCTGCCACACCTGCAATTGGCATGCCCGAGATGGGCATTGTCCATGTTGCTGCTGCCGTTTCGGACCATCCTAAATCACCCGAGAGCGCGACGATGAAGCAGCATTCTGCTGTAGCGCCTCAACAGCCGCTTCAGTCCGAGCCTCCATCTGAGTTGGCTGCTTCAACAGAGGGTGTGCCAGCAGTAGAAAATCATGTGTTATTTGGTTTATAGATCTGATCGTGCTGTCGAGTAGAGGTGTTTCGCATAGAGTTGTTAAACTAAAGGATTAACTGTGTTGTTACAAAGTGAAGTCTGGTGGATGGATCTTAGGAGATTAGAGTGATCCAGTGTCCATTATCAAAGTGAGTTGACTATATCACAAGTGAGCATTGTAGTTTACATTTCGTTCGTCTGCTATCTGTCTCTTAGTCTGTCAACATTGTGAAAGCTGCAGTGTCTCCCGATAAAAGATGGTTATACGCGACTCGGATGTGCAGATTTTCGTCATCTTGCTTTGATTATTGACGCACCTATGTGCTGATCAATTTTAACGGATCGCATTGCAGTTTTGTACACAGATAACAATGCCCATTTTAAATTTATAGAGTATCTACCAGCTCGCAAATGATCATATTTTCACAACGAAATTTAGAAAGAAAATGTTTTCACCGTGTTCGCGTGTATTGTTTTATTTCATAATTTATACAGTAGATCTTAAATCAACCATTTTACCAAGTCCATACACACACAAAAAAAATTCAAGTAGACTCGTGTTCTAAGAATTCGCTTCAACGAGCGAGAGACCTCTTGACCGTGATCTTGTGGTGGTGGTTGTGCTCGGGCGGTCGGGCGGAACTGTGCTCGTAAAGAAGATACACTCACACTGGATAGAAAAGACCCAGAGATAGGGAGTCCGTTTACATTGGATCGATCGGAGACGTTCAGTATTTAGTGATTTATGACGAATCAAAAATATATTCCTAGGGTTTTTATCACTTCTGCCACTATTACAAACGCTAACCTTAGTTTTACCATTTGACCGGCTGAATTCTCAATCTTGCCACTCCTCCGTTAGTCCGCGTCCCAGTTTTGCCATTCCGTTACTCCACCGTTAGTTTTATCCTCACATTTGCCAGTCCATTGTCAATTTTGTCCTCAATTTTGTCGTTCCTAGTTCCCCCTCCCTTTCTCTTTACTAGTTGGATGCCCGTGCTTTGCCACGGCGTTTTCATTTTTACCGTCATCAAACATGTAAACATGAAGTGCATATAAATATACATGTATATTGAAAAGATAGCCAAGTGGTAATAAAAATGCATTTGTTGGATTAAAACAAAAGGCCCAGCCCACCTCAAATTAGTGTGTATTGTCTCAAATCTTCCATCAAGCATTACATTTTTAAAGACTAAAGATCATCCAGAAAGCAGCTCAAATGTGGTCTAGCTACATCAATATGAAATGAGCATGGGGGAGGCCCCTCTTCTGAAACTCTACCACATAGATGTCCGCCTTTAGAACGCCTGTGATATGCTTCTTGGTAAGCATCTTTTTCATCATCTCCAGTTTAGACCTAAACACGCGGGCCACGAGATCTGGATGGTCGTGCAAGGTTTGGCCTGGAAGCAGCACGTCCTTTATCTCGTGCCAGTTTGGGTTGCAAGTCATCGTCATGAAGATGTCAGGCTTGCCGGATGTTGCCAGGGTTTCTGTGATGTCCGCATACGTCCACTTACTTGTAAGTCTAATGGGTTTCATCTACACAAGAAAGATACTGAAGGTTTAATGATAGCACTGTCACGAAAAGCCATCCTGTCCCAAAATATGCATGAAAATGTGAACCAACATATATGCTCTGAATATTTTTGATGTCTAACAGCTTCCAAAATGTACATCAGTTGTGCATTTTCAGTACAAAGATAACCAACGCACTAGTAGAAAAACCATCTTTGGTCCAGGGCCGCCCCAGCCATTAGCCCCGGTTGAGGTAAAAACCGGGACCAGGTTCGGTTGGGGGTATTGGTCCCGGTTCTTGGCACGAACCAGGACCAAAGCTCCAGCGCCAGACACGTGGCGTGCGCGGAGCTTTGGTCCCGGTTCGTGCCAAGAACCGGGACCAATACCCCTCCCTGCCTATAAATAACCCCCACCCCCTTCTCTCCTCTAATTTTTTCTCTTGGATTGGTGGGAAGTGGGTGCTATTTTTTTTTCCTTTGCCACGCACAAGATGTGTTCGATGAAATGCCCGACCCACACTTAAGTTCACACAAAATGATATCCTCGGCCGAGGTTAGCAACTTTATCCTTTTCGTCTGTAATTGATACAGAAATATTGCACGTGTCGATGTACGGTGGTCATTTCACTATTCAAGATGTTATTGTAATGGTATTTGATAAACTTAATTATATATATGATGCAGATGGATGCACGGATGCGATGGATGTACGGCGAACGACGCAGTTCCGAGTTTATTGCAGGCCTGCATAAATTTCTCGATGTGGCTGAGGCAAACAAAGTGAATAATTTTATGCCTTGTCCATGTGAGAAGTGTCGGAACGTCAGGGAGTACTCTGACCCGAGAACCATTCAAGACCACGTGATTCGGAAAGGTTTCATGCCCAGCTATAATTGTTGGACCAAGCACGGAGAAAGAGGGGTTACGATGGAAGACAATGAAGAAGAGGAGGATGATGACAACTATCCTATGTTCCCTGAGGAATGCGGTGATACTGTTATGGAAGACGTTGAAGAAGAAAGAGGTGAACATCGGGCATCAGATGAGCCCGCTGATGGTCTTGGTGGGGTCATTTCTGATGCAAAGCGAGAATGCGATACAGAAAAGGAGAAGCTAAAGTTGGAGGCCATGCTTGAGGATCACAAAAAGTTGCTGTACCCAAACTGCGAAGATGGCAGCACAAAGCTCGGTACCACACTGGAACTGCTGAAATGGAAGGCAGAGACTGGTTGTTCTGACAAGGGATTTGAGAAGTTACTGAAAATAATGAAGCCGAAGCTTCCAAAGGATAACGAATTGCCCGAGACTACATACGAAGCAAAGAAGGCTATCTGCCCTCTAGGATTAGATGTGCAGAAGATACATGCATGCATTAATGACTGCATCCTGTACCGCGGTGAGTACGAGAACATGGATAAATGCCCGGTATGCAATGCACTGCGGTACAAGATAAGACAAGATGACCCTGGTGATGTTGAGGGCGATGACGAGCCCCCCCGGAAGAGGGTTCCTGCTAAGGTGATGTGGTATGCTCCTATAATACCACGGTTGAAACGTCTGTTCAGAAACAAAGAGCATGCCAGGTTGTTGCGATGGCACAAAGAAGAGCGTAAGAAAGACGGGAAGTTGAGACACCCCGCCGATGGGTCCCAGTGGAGAAAAATCGACAGAGAGTTCCCGACATTTTCAGATGACGCAAGGAACTTAAGATTTGGTCTAAGTACAGATGGCTTTAATCCTTTTGGGGAGCAGAGCTCCAGTCATAGCACTTGGCCCGTGACTCTATGTATCTACAACCTTCCTCCTTGGTTGTGCATGAAGCGGAAGTTCATTATGATGCCAGTGCTCATCCAAGGCCCGAAGCAACCCGGCAACGACATTGATGTGTACCTAAGGCCATTAGTTGATGAACTTTTGCAGTTGTGGTCCGAACCAGGTGTACGTGTGTGGGATGAGCACAAACAACAGGAATTTGACCTACGAGCGTTGCTGTTCGTAACCATCAATGATTGGCCTGCTCTTAGTAACATTTCAGGACAGTCAAACAAGGGATACAATGCATGCACGCACTGTTTAGATAAGACTGAAAGTATACATTTGGGAAACAAGAATGTGTACCTGGGGCATCGTCGATTTCTTCCGAACAGTCATGCCGTAAGAAAGCCCGGCAAGCATTTCAACGGTGAGGCAGATCGCCGGAAGAAGCCTAACCTCCCTGATGGTGATGTTATATATGACATGGTCAAGGATTTAGAAGTAATCTTTGGAAAGGGTCCTGGCAGTCTATCTGTTCCGAATGACGCTGACAACCACGTACCCATATGGAAGAAGTGCTCTATATTCTGGGAGCTACCCTATTGGAAAGTCCTAGAGGTCCGGTCTTCAATCGACGTGATGCACGTGACGAAGAATCTTTGCGTGAACCTGCTAGGCTTCCTGGGCGTGTATGGGAAGACAAAAGATACACCGGAAGCACGGGCAGACCAGCAACGTATGAAAGACCCATACAACAAGCAGACGGATAAAGGGCGTCAATACTTAAGCAGCTACGCTCTTACCAAAGCAGAGAAGGAAATCTTTTTTGAATGCCTGAGCAGTATCAAGGTCCCGGCTGGCTTCTCGTCAAATATAAAGGGAATAATAAATATGGCAGAGAAAAAATTCCAGAACCTGAAGTCTCATGATTGCCACGTGATTATGACGCAGTTGCTTCCGGTTGCATTGAGGGGGCTTCTACCGGAAAATGTTCGAGTACCCATTGTGAAGCTATGTGCATTCCTCAATGCAATATCTCAGAAGGTCATCGATCCAGTAACTCTACCAAGTTTACAGAAGGCTGTGGTCCAATGTCTTGTCAGCTTCGAGTTGGTGTTCCCCCCATCATTCTTCAATATTATGACGCATCTCCTGGTTCACCTAGTCGACGAGATTGCCATTCTCGGTCCTGTATTTCTACACAATATGTTCCCCTTCGAGAGGTTCATGGGAGTCTTGAAGAAATATGTTCATAACCGTGCTAGGCCAGAAGGAAGCATCTCAAGGGGCTATGGAACAGAAGAGGTCATTGAGTTCTGTGTTGACTTTATTCCTGACCTTAAGCCGATTGGTGTTCCTGAATCGCGGCATGAGGGGAGACTGAGTGGAAAAGGCACGCTAGGAAAGAAAGCACTGATATGTAGGGACGGGCATTCTTTAACTCAAGCACACTACACAGTTCTACAAAGTTCCACCTTCGTGGCTCCGTATATCGAGGAACACAAGAATTATGTACGCTCCAAGAACCCGGGGAAGGATGACTCCTGGATTAAAGAAAAACACATGGAGACCTTCGGCAGTTGGTTGCGATTACAGCTCATGAATGACACCACTGTCGGAGATCAGCTCTACTTGTTGGCCGCGTCACCATCTTCGACTGTATTGAATTTCCAAGGGTACGAGATAAATGGGAATACATTTTACACGATCGCCCAAGATAAAAAGAGCACCAACCAGAACAGTGGTGTCCGCTTTGATGCAACAAACGACGATGGGCAAAAGGACACATACTATGGTCGCATAGAGGAGATATGGGAACTTGACTATGGACCTACTTTTAAGGTCCCTTTGTTTCGGTGCAGTTGGGTCAACATGAATGGAGAAGGGATAAAGGTAGACCAGCTGTACGGGATGACAACAGTGGATCTCAAGAATCTTGGTTGTTACAAGAACGAACCATTCGTCCTAGCCAATGATGTGGCTCAGGTTTTCTATGTGAAGGACATGTCCTCCAGACCGAAAAAAAGAAAAAAAAGCAAACGAATACATCAGACGATGAGCCAAAGCGTCACGTAGTTCTTTCAGGGAAAAGAAACATCGTGGGAGTCGAGGACAAGACAGACATGTCAGCAGATTATGATAAGTTTGATGAAATTCCGCCCTTCACAGTGAGAACTGACCCAAGCATCCCGTTAAATAATGAAGATGCTCCATGGTTACGGCTGAAGCGATCATAGGCCAGGGACATACGCGAAGAAGGGTTCATGGCTTTTATGTAAATCAATGTAATGTATTAAACCTTTATGTGATGTGTAGTAATGTATTAAACCTTTATGTGGTGAAAACCATAATACACGAAATGGGAGTTTCCATCTAGAAGAAATGGGTTATATCACATGTGAGTTTTCTTTTTTGTTTTCTGTTAATTAATTGCATGACGACCGGTGAAACACGCGTGGTAGGTGGTTGTCGGCTCCCACACCTCCCGTGGGAACCTCTCAAACCTCAGCTTCGACCGTCCAAACACAGTTCCCCCTGCATACAGCCCGACGGTGGCTCGTGAGTTTGAGCGCCACTTCGATCCAAGCAGCGGTAAGACGTCTCTGATGATCTACAACCGTCCGGCAAGACGTCTCTGATGATCTGCAACCGTTTGGAACGGTCGCAGGTCATCAGAGACGTCTTGCCACTGGTTGCCCAAAGATGCCTCTCCGAGTGACGCTGGAATGTTTTGTGTTTGAGCGCCACTTCGATCCAAGCAGCGGCAAGACGTCTCTGATGATCTACAACCGTCCGGCAACACATCTCTGATGATCTGCAACCGTTTGGAACGGTCGCAGGTCATCAGAGACGTCTTGCCGCTGGTTGCCCAAAGATGCCTCTCCGAGTGACGCTGGAATGTTTTGTGTGAGTGAGTAACCTGTCTGAGGAGGGCGGCTATATATAGGGTACGTGTGCTTCTTTAGTCCCGGTTGGTAACACCAACCGGGTCATGTGGCTCACGAAGTGGTCGTGATACTGCTGATCCAACAGCTCACAATCCCTCAAAAGAAACACACCCCTGATCCAACGTCTCACAAGCGCTTGAAAGAAACACACGATCCGTGTGCTTCTTTAGTCCCGGTTGGTAACACCAACCGGGTCATGTGGCTCACGAAGTGGTCGTGATACTGCTGATCCAACAGCTCACAATCCCTCAAAAGAAACACACCCCTGATCCAACGGCTCACAAGCGCTTGAAAGAAACACACGATCCGTGTGCTTCTTTAGTCCCGGTTGGTAACACCAACCGGGACTAAAGACGGGCTTTGCGGTCACGACACGTGTCCTCCCCCAGCGCTTCCCTGGGCACGTGTCCTCCCCCAGCGCTGCCCTGGAGGTCTTTATATATTGTCGCCGACGGGGTAAACCCTAATCCACCATTCCTAGCCACGAACGCATCGTCTCCACGAGATGGATCCGCCACGCCCGCCGCAGCGCCTTCTGGACGAGGTCGAGCGTGCTCGGCAGAGCGCGCTTGGGCGCAACCGCGGGAGTCTATCCCGCCGTATGCCCACGAGCCCGGCGTGGAGAGGAATGCCCAGCTACCGGCCTCCTGCTCCACCAGGTGCCGCCGCACCTCCACCTGGCGCCGCTGCACCTCCACCAGGCGCCGCCGCTCCTCCCGCGGAGGAGGAGGAGGACGACGACTTCGACTGGAGCGACGACGGGGAAGAAGGTTGTGGGTTGCAGATACAGGAGGCCATGGAAGCCTCCTTCCAGTCTGTCCGCGACTACCCTGTCCAGCGAGCCAAGACTTCCTACCAGCTCAAGGCGAAGGAGGCTTCCGATCTGGATTGGGCGCTGAAAGACTCATCCTCCATGGATCTTGCCCTCCGCCGCAAACGTGCGCGCGAGAACCGGGCGGCCGCCCACGGGGCTGGCTCCTCCCGCCGTTCCCCCTAATCCTACGGCCTTCGAGCCAGCAAGTCCGTTTATGTAGAATAATGTTGGTGATGTTGGATCAGGGGTGTGTTTCTTTCAAGCGCTTGTGAGACGTTGTATCATGTGTAATAATGTATTAAACCTTTTATGTAATGCATTAAGATAAATGAATTAATAATTTTTATCTGCTTTCTTCTGCATTTTACAACACCAAACATTCATCTTACAAATATAGGTTTACTGAAATTGTTCTGCATTTACTTCTGCTTACGGATTATTTGTCGAATTTCGACTTACGGATTTAAAGATATGAATTTATCCATATTAAATTGAAAATGACAATAATAATGTAAAATTGATTTTGGATTATTTATACAAATTCAAACACTTTTCACGTTGAAAGTTTTGTCAATTCAAAATATGCAATAAAGTTAATATATTTTAATTGAAAATGGCAAAATGGTTAATAGTTTGTATAGTTAGAATAATTATTTCAGAAAACAGAAAATGGTTTTGGATTATTTATTCAAATTTAAACACTTTTCATGTTGAAAGTCTTTTCAGATTCAAAACCATTTGAAATTCATATTCAAACACCTAAATAAGAAAAAAAAAGGCGGGAACAACATTTCAGAACTGAAAAGTTCGAAATAATTTTGAAAAAGGACTCTTTGGTCCCGGTTTCTGGCAAGAACCGGGACCAAAGAGTCCATGGGCGCGCCACTGGATCTGGCATTAAATGACCCACTCTTTGGTCCCGGTTGCTGGCAAGAACCGGGACCAAAGAGGCATTGGTCCCGGTTCTTTCCAGCAACCGGGACCAAAGACCCTGCTACTTAACTGTTGCCCTTCTCCTTCCCCGATTCATTCGCAGAAACGCTAAGGACCGGAGAAGAGAAGGAGGAGCCCGTGCCGCCGCGCCCGCACGCCGTCAGGCTGCCCAACTTCGCCCTCGACGCCGGTGCCCTCGACGCCCGTGCCGCCACGCCCGCACGCCGGCCGCCCGTGCTGAGAAGAAGGAGAGGAGCCCGTCGCACAGCCCTCTGCTCCGGCGCCTCCATCACGCGCCCCTGCTCCGGCCTCCCCTCCTCCGATCATCTCTCTCCTCCGCCGTACGTTGCGCCCGAGGCCGTCGCGCTCCCTCCGTTCACCGGCCTCCTCCTCCGTCCTCCTCTCCGCCGTCGCGCTCCCCTGCCTCGAGCTCCTCTGCCTCACGCTCCTCTGCCTCGCGCTCCCACTTAGAAAATGTGAGCAAAATTAGAAAATTTAGAGTTATTAGCTATGTTAGCAAAATGTGAGAAATTTTAGAGTTGTTAGCAAAGTAGAAAAGTTATAAAATTTTGAAAATTTAACAAAGTTAGAAAGAAAAGTTAGAAAACAATGTTAAAAAATTGTGTTAGTTTAATTTTGTATAGTGGTAGTTTAATTTGTAGTTTAATTTAGTGTAGTTTAATTTTGTACAGTGGTAGTTTAAAATTTAAAATTTTGTTTAGCTTATTATTGTTTAGGTTATTATAGGTTATCAATTTTTAGTGTAGCAATTTTGAAAGTTTAGCAATTTTGAAACTTAGCAATTTTTAGATTATTTTAGGTTATTATTAATGTAGCAATTTTGTTAGAAATATTGCTAAGTCATTTAGATAAAGTTGTTTTTAGTTGCAATGAAATTTTGAAACTTAGCAATTTTGTTTAAAAATTTGCAGTGACATTGCAGTGCGCAGTACGTGAAGAGCCCGAAGCCGGCCGGCCTCCACGCCCCCGCTCGCGCCGCCCCCTCTCGGTGAGGGTTTAGAAGAAATTGCTATTTTTTAAATGTATGAATATATGAATGTATGAATTAAAGGATTTTTTGCTTAGGTTTAGAAATTCAAACACTTCGGATTTTTTGTGTTTACGATACGAGTTTACGGGTTTACGATACGAGTTTACGGGTTTACGATACGAGTTTACGGGTTTACGATACGAGTTTACGGGTTTACGATACGAGTTTACGAGTTTACGGGTTTACGATACGAGTTTACGGGTTTACGATACGAGATTATAAGGCACATATGAAGTTTCTAATTTGTTCTTGCAAATGAGATGATATTGTAGATGTATCTTGACATATGGAACAAGTTACCCAACTAAAGTTTTGTGCATTGTTCTTAATTTGCAGAAACTATGGAACGAGACGAAGATCAGGAAAATATCCTCCAGGATATAATCCGCGGGCCGGAAGATATTGTCGATGTCACCACGGAGTTTTTGAACAACTCCGGTGAGGGAGATGAGTCTCTCAACCGAAGAGACGGCTCCGGTGAGGTAGAACCGACGGCCGGGGTGAGGGAGAAGTCAGCGAGGGAGAAGCCGACGAGGGAGAAGCCGAAGGCTCCGGTGGAACATTAAATGTTGCAAACTCCGGCGAGGTGCATATACATATATTAATGAAGCCGAAGATTGTATTAATTAAGCTCTGATGTCTATATACATATATTAACGCTCTTTCTTCTTTTAGCCCTCCGGATCGAGCAAATCTTCTGTAAGGACAAAACGAGGCCCAGCCAAAAAGTTGGGCGACCAAGAAAGGTACACGATCGAAAGAGTCGCTGAAGACGGCACACCGACTGCTCCCCCTGGTGTTAAAAATAAAATGGTAAAGCAATGCGGAGTTCTTGTTAGGGACTTCATCCCGATCACCGTTCGAGAATGGCATCGGCCAAAGGAGAAAGGACAGCTATATGTCAGCGATGAGGGCAAAGAAAGACTTTGGAGAAAGCTCATGGTTAATTTCACCCTGCCGGCGCCAGAGGTGGATTCAGATGAGGAGGATCCAGATGAGGCAGAAAAGATTGCCCGGAAAATCATGGAGCAAAAAGTCAAGGACTGGGCACTTAAGAAGATGGCCGAGCTATTCAAGAACTGGAAGAAAAGATTGAACAAACTGTTTGTCAAGAAAAATAAGACTCCAGACTTCGATAAAGGGTATGAGAAGATAAAGGACTACTGGGAAGAATTTGTGGCGTACAAGAAATCAGAGGAAGCTCTGGAAAAGTCTGCAAAAAATGCGGCAAATGCTGCTCTAAAGATGTACCACCATACTATGGGGCCTGGTGGCTACGCTGGTAGCATGCCTAAGTGGGAGAAACTTGAGGCGGACCTGCTGGCTAATGGGATCACTCCAGAGCCACTCAAGTGGATCGAACGGGCAAGAAATTGGTTTTACGGGCATGGGGGCACGTTGGACGCAGAAGGGAAGTGCATATATAACAGAAGACACAAAGATAATCCCCTACTACCCATCCAAGAAATTAGAAATGCAGTAAAGGATGTTGAAGAGGGACGGTTCATTCCCGATAGAGAGGATGACGAGCTCACACGCGCCCTTGGGAATAAGGAACACGACGGACGGTTACGAGGCGTACCTGGCTCCAAGCCCAAGACAATTGCGATTCCCGAGCACAGGAAGAAATTTCCTGATAGAAGCCATCAGAGGAGAAAGGAAAGGGAGGCAATGGAAGCACGCGCTGCTGCAGACCGGCTGCGTAATATAGAAGAAGAATTAAAGCTGCAGAAGGAACAAATTGCCGTGCTTAGCCAGCAAGGTACTAGCGGCCAATCTCAACGGCACATGGTAGAAGCTGCATGCGATGGTACCGGTGGCCCATCGAATCGGAAAAGCAGCGTGGCTTCCACGGAGCTCCAGGATGGTAATGATGATGCAGTGGCTCCACTTCGTCGCTACCCAGTGGATGATATCACGGAGAGCACACCTTGTGAGATGCATGTGAAAGTTTTTAACTTAACCGTGAAGGTGGCGGTCGGCTATGTCGTACCAATTGGACCTAATCCAACTTACCATTTCTCTCCGGTTCCAAATGGCTACGCTGTTGTCGCGGTGGATGAAGTGATGAAAGATTATGAGGAGCTGAAGCTGCAACACCCTGCAGGTGAAGATGGGGAGGTGCTTGAACTTGGAGAAGCCAAGAAAGCGACCATTCTATGGCCAAAGGAATTCATCGTGCTTCCGAACTGGCAGCCAAGGCCATCGACTCCTCACCAGTCTCCAGCGCAACAGTCCTCTTCACCGCCTCAGCATTCTCCAGCGCAACAGTCCTCTTCACCGCCTCACCAGTCTCCAGCGCAGCCGTCTCCGCCGCCGCGTCAGCCGTCTCCGCCGCCGCGTCAGCCGTTTCCGCCCACCGCTCGTACTATGAGGGGTAAGCGATCACCGAAACGTAAAAGGTCGCCCCTCCCAACAGTACCTCATAAGAATCTTCCCATTAGACCTTATGACAGGACTGTAGCGGAAAACGCCGCGGAGGTGGCTGCCTACAATAAGGCTTTTTTTGCACCAAAAAAGCCCGAGCAGAAGCCGGTATACGATGAAAAATCCAAAAAGTGGAGAAAGTCCTTCCTTGAGCAGCCATCCCAGATATCGATGAATCTGCCATCTGACTATGGTCGTGAACTTACTAAGCTAGCACGTGCCCAGTCTGAGCAGAACAAGGGAAGAAGTGCAAAAAGCGGGAAACAAATTGCCCAGCTCGGACAGCAGAAAAATCAATCGGTCCCCCCGCTCATAGTGTGTTCCGATGTCGACAAGGACTTCAGAGTCGCTATGGATAAGGACCTGGAATTATTGGACCCCAGAGCCATAGCTGCTGCTAAAGAACTTGGTGTCACTGTATCTCAGGCCAAGGAACAGGCTACCGCCTTGGGTATGAGCCTTGGTCAACTTTTAGGCTATGAATATGCGCCAATGTTAGAGATGGCACGGAAATATGTCCAAGGGGAGCCTATGGTCAGTAATGAGGAGCTGACGGGTCTATCAACACATATGCGAAATCTGCATACCTGGTACCTGGTGCACACATCAAAGAAGGACGCGAAAGAGTGGTTTCCGCTGGACGTTAGAGTGGAGCATTTCTTCAAACGTTACATATACAGGTTCAACTGACTGAACTGTTCCAGTTATTCCAAAAGCGCGCCCTCGACAAATCTATCCTCTCTTGCTATTGTCTGTAAGTGATTTATTTTCGTAATTAAGTCTCTAGCTCAGCTCGTTCATTGCCTGTATTATATTATCCTGACTATATATATATCCTTTTGTACGCTATTATGCAGAATGAAGATGCTGGAATGCAAAAGATCTAAAGTTTTTGAGGTTGGGTTCGTTGACCCATATATCGTGAATTCACATACGTTAGTCAATCACCCCAAAGACGTGGAGCATGACCTGACCACCTTTTTAACCATGCAACATTTCTGTACGGAAATACTATTTCCTTACAACTTCAGGTGAGTGTTTCTGTCTTGTACATATTTTTATTTGGCTTTCTCGATGTTAAGTGTAATTGATGAGCTATGCATGTCTGCTTTATGTAAACGTCCGCAGGTTCCACTGGATTCTGCTAAGCATTCAACCTGACAAGTCCACAGTTGAAGTCCACGACTCATTAAGTTGGGACCAAGCGTTGTGGTCCGACATGAAAGAAATGCTCAACAAGTAATTTCAATCATTATCGCATTATATCGCCCTCTTTCGTTCGTTCCCTGATGTCAAGTAATTAATAACTCCTTTGTTCATTTTCTTTGCCAAAGCAGGTGTTGGACAATTTTCAAACAGAAGGTAGAAGGTCCATTCAAAGATGAGCTAACTTATAAAACGGTGGAAAGTCCGCAGCAGCCACCGGGGAGTAATTTATGTGGATTCTACGTTTGCGAGTTCATTCGCGAGTTGACCACTGAGCGGAGAACAACTGCTTTCAGCAAAATGCGGGAGAAGATCGACCCAGAACTGCGCGTAGGAGCAATTCAAGAGGAATTGGCGGGATTTCTGCTTAGGGAGGTCATCGATGAAAGGGGAGAACATTATGCTTCGGACGATGAACTACATATGCCTTGATGGCTTGATCTATCTCCATGTAATTAAATAGTTGTATTCTCGCAAGAGATCGAATATTAATTATATATGCATCAACATGTACTGTGTATATAGTAGAGCGTATAATATGCGTACGGAAACGATGGAGAGCACGTCGGCGATGCGAAGAAGGGGGAGACGACGGAGGCACCGGCGAGAGGGAGAGGGGGCACCGGCGAGAGGGAGAGGAGGCACCGGCGAGAAGGAGAGGGGGCACCGGCGAGAGGGAGAGGGGGCACCGGCGAGAGGGGCACCGGCGAGAGGGAGACCCTAAACCCTAAATACCAAAAAAAAAGCACTCATTGGTCCCGGTTCGTAACAAGAACCGGGACCAATGAGTCTCCCCCCACGCCCAGCCAAAACTGGCCACGTGGCCACCCATTGGTCCCGGTTCGTGGCCCAACCGGGACTAGCATTAGTCCCGATTGGCCAGTCCCGGTTGGGCAACCGGGACTGATGGCCCAACCGAACCGGGACCATAGGCCCATTTTCTACCAGTGGCAGCTAGATAAATCAATCCTGATACTGATTGAGATAGTGACATGATACTTGGGTTGGTTTTACTAAATGATATGAGAGCAAAGGAAATTAACATAGATGAGAACAAGAAAGCAACAGTCTATCCAAAAATACGAGAGCATTCTTTAAGTAGTCTAAATTTCGTCAGAAAACTTCCTAAAGGAACTTTTGAAATTGGAGGCAGATTAAGAATAACTTTCACCAGAAAACTTTCTAAAGAAAATTTGCCGAAAAACTCACATCACTTCATACAACAATAGATCCCACATGCAAAACGGAAGATAAAATCCCAGAAATACGTACCTTGAGTAGGAAATCAAATAATGAGCAATTGAGGATATATTTCTTTATGCTTGCTGTGACTTCTCCTCCTTAGATTTTTCTGTTGGAAATTTAAAACTCTGGCACAAGTGACAATATATCAAGCCACAGGTGCAAGTTCTTTCAGAAAAAGTGATATAAACAGAACTTTACTTCATGGGCTAAACAGAACTTCCAGGCTAACTCATTTTTTGATGAAGTATTAGAACACAGGAAAACATATAGTAAGCAGGTTGGCAGAAATCTACTTTAGGTGAAATATGTCAGGACTGCTAGTTATTCGACCCACACATAAAGGAAATTTATGATTGACAACTAAGGGCATAATAATTTAGGTGACACCGACCATGGTTTTTAAGGCGTTAAGGCGTCCTAAGGTAAAGTGGGGGCGCCTTGGCGCCTAGGCGACGCCTAGGCGGACGCGTTAGGCGCCTAAGCGCCTAAGGCGGTCGTTTTTCTAAGGCGGAGGGGGGGGGGGGGCGCCTTGACGCCTAGGCGGATGCCTTAGACGCCTAGGCGGACGCCTTTAAAACCATGACACCGACCCACACATCATGTACTAAAAACAGTGGCTTTAGTATAGCAACAGCGTACTGCTATGCTTCACTAAACTATGTATCCATGCATCATAGTTTGAGGTAACAAAAAATGGTGCATGTCAATTATCTTATGCATAAGATATGAATTTGCAGAATAGTAATTGATAGTTAATTTTTAAGAATTGGTCGAATGTCTGAATGCATAGCAGATCCTTCTGCAGTGGAAACTTGATCCCTGTTGAGTATAGATGTTTTTGAATACAAAATGTTGAGCTGAAGCATGGACAGTTCAATTAACATATATGATCAGAGGATTACTTTGCACCGCAATAGGAAATCGTTCCCTGTTAATTTTCTGATGGTCAATGCAAGGCGGGGTTGAACTGCACATGGTTGTTAAATCCTTTAAATTGACATGCAGACTACAGTAGTACGACTTGCAAGCATTAAACAGAGGGTGTAAATTTATATTGTTATGACTTGAAAACTTTTGGAAAATATAGCTTGACAAGCATTGGAAATTCAGAGAGCTCCACCTTTGACCTGTTCAACTGTACAGTTTTAAGCTTCTCGCCACAGTTTCCTATTTGTAGGGTACTGCAAAGCAGAATAATTTCGTGTGTGAACAGATTGTATTTAGTAACATGTGTACTACAACAATGAGAGGAACGTAATTACACAAACAAATGTATTTTAAACAACTATTATTTTCTATTTACTACAAATTGTAAGAACAAAGCTCACCAGTCACGACTCAATGTAATTGCTCACTACCTTTCACTGTTGCTTCTTAAGTTTGCACTTTATAAACAAAGCCTAAAATTGAGTGTCATACCATGCAACTTCATCACTTGTCAGGATTGGCTTCGCTTAACACAAACTTGCTGACTTTGTTCCAGTCAAGCTCCTCCAAATCCCTTGTGCCCCGACGTCTGCAATCAACACCAAATCACAGGCAACCATGCATCATAATCAGAATCCTTTGCAAGGAAGCAAGAGCAAAAGTACTTCTCACTACAGAGCGCAGGCATCATGATCTGTACAAGTACAACTAACGTGATGGAGACCAATTATCCAAAACTCAACTAAACAGTAGTAAGTAGCTGTGACACAAGACGAATTCAGTAGGAGAGATCTCTGTTATTGCGTATGGATGCACGAATGTAGAATGGCTTCGCCATCACCACCGCGTTAACGGATCAAGGACGACGATGCAGAAAACAGACAAGGATCTCACCTTGCTCGATTGGCAACTCGCGCTCGACGGGGTGGGTGTACTGAAGGATGGCGCCCGCCGGCTTCTTCTGTAACACGAGGCCTCGAGGCACTGAGACCGTAGTGCGGTTGTTCTGCCAATGGAAAACTGCGTGAGTGCAAGCGACGGTGAAGAGCACGGCAGCAAGGCGGAGATGAGACTGAGTGGGCTGGGACGTACTACCTAGCTGGAGTTGACCACGACGCGAGGGGGGCGCGGGATCTGTCGTGGTAGGTTCCGGCGGGGCGGACTGATCCGGCGGCACATCTGTTGCTCGAGATGCAGCGCGACGGGGCTGGAGGTCGGCGGCCGGCGGCCGGCGGCGCGGGCTAGGGGAGGCGGCATACGACTGGGGGGTTGTGGTCGAGGGGATGGGGGAACGGTTTTCCTGCTCCTTTTTTTCCCTTAGGTGAGGGATGCGAAGTGGGCGGGCGACGTACCGGTTGCCTTTGTTTTTATTTTTTGTGATTCTCCTATCGCGGGATCGCGGGATGGTACCAGGGTGGGTGGGAGGACGTACCACGGAACACCACCGACTCTGCTTTAATATAGTAGAGATAGTGCACATTGCAGTCTCGGTAAGCTATACAAGACTGTCTTTTCAAATTAGATTATTTTCTCATATTTTACATTGCACTGTAAGAAAAGCTTTATTTTCCACCAAAAAAGCATAGCAGTTATCTAAAAATGTGTTGTAGCATTAAACATATTACACCCCATTGTCCGAGAGAGTATCCTCATGTGAACCGAATTATCAATATTTTACCTGCCAAATCGACAAAAGCATGTGTCTTTTGATACCTTCAGCTTGCACGTGAAAAAACAGTACATACAACACTATACTCAGGAATCAGGATGCATTTTCACAAGATAAATGTAATTGTTCGGATGTTTCCCATCAATAAGAGCCGAGCATGAGTACATCTACAGAAATTGACAAAATAATATGCGGCTTGCCTTATTTTGTTGTTGTAGTTTTTATCTTGCTTCCAAATATTTTCGATTAACATGAATGCTGTGGGATGGAGGCTGGGATTTCGGCTTCAATGGTGCAACACCAGACGATCTATTAGCAGATGACTGAAAACTAAGTTCCTTCTCAATCGTTACAAGTGAGGCTGGAAAGTTGACCTACGATTACTGAAATGATTTAGATAACAATAATAACCGAACCAAGCAAACGATTTATGTCAGCTAAATTACCCTGAATAAACAGTTTGCTCGAGGAGCATGATGCCGAAAAAAAAAATGATGCCGAAAAAATGATAACTATGAACCTAGTTTACAAGATAGATTGACAAACCTGACAATGCATTTACTCCACGATTCAAACAATAATTCTTTTCTTAGGGTCTTGACCATATGATTAAAAAAGCGCAATCTCAAGCCTTTATGCCATCAGCTAAGAGTGACACTACGTGTAATTACTTAGATTAAAGACTAACCTTTCACAGGAGCTACATATTCCCATACTTGAGGCTGAGCATCTCATCCTTGCATATCCGTAGAGGGAAAATTGCAGTGAATTTTTTTACGACGACAAATATCAGAGAACGTGTTGTTTCAAGATTTATTACTGGAGACCAACTACATCTTTGGTTGCTAAGAGAGTGATTAGGCCATAATATGTATGTGAACCTGCTCCATACACTCCCTTTGAAAGATTTGGCACCTAACCTGATAACAGAAAGGCATCAAATGGAAGAACGTCATTATTCCTGTTGAAGAAACATTGACCTCGTGCAGAGAGTAATACACTGAAAGCACACATGACGGACAAAAAAAAAGAGAGATCATATTATCAATAAACTCAACGGCTGGCTGCTTGCCTGCTTGGTGCTTGGGCGATCAGTAGAGACACCGTAACATCACTCTTTCATCTCCTAGTCTTTCGCACACTTCGTAGCAAGCGGCCCCACTGAATCCCCAGGGATAGCTCCAATATGATTCTCTTTGCCCAACCTAGCGTTAGATTTGATGAGGCTGAGCTCTTTGTTCGAGATGGAAACCTTTATGTTTGAATGCGTGTCCTTGCCGCCTAAGACTAGTCATAGTGGGGAGTAACATTGAGTAGTAACATACTTATGTTACTACCTATTGTTACTATCTTTATAGTGTGTAGTAACTTATTTGTGGTGTCATGCATGATAGCATTTATTAGGTTGTAGACTCATTTTGTCTTGGAGTGTGTGATGTTCCGGTAACTAGCTATGTTACTCCAACCTCCTCTCTCCTCATTAATTACTTGCCACATCATCTTTTTTGCCTACGTGGCATTGAAGTTACTAGCAATGTTCCTCCCACTATGACTAGTCTAAGATGTCTGAACCTGTGACCATCAACCAACAGAATGAAATGAGCAATGAAAGGTGAGTCGGAGCACGTGAGCACGGGGAGCACTCCCGGAGGAGGAGGACGGGTGTTACCGTTCTTGGCCATCTGATTCACTAAAGGGAGTAGCCATCAGTAGCCGATGGAGCTCGGATGGCGCACGAGCTTAGACCGCGGCAGGCCGGAAGTATCTGATCCTTCGAGAAATTACATGAGACGGGGAATCGTAAAGAGGGGGCGAGAGATGCGCAAGGTTCAAAGTAGATCATAGGAAACAACGGGGTAATCAGACTCACCGGCTTCTTCTCGCAGTCTTCGTACGCCGCCGTCTCCGGCGTGGTGTTTTGGATCTAAACGACGGATTCGGGATTGGCGGCGGCGCAATCAAGGGAGGAGTCGAGCTGCGCAGAGACCGGGGGAAAATGCGGCCAGGGTGTCGAGTGCACATGGAGAGGCGTTCGGAGGCGGGGGCGCTGCGCGCCGTGGAGCTGGCCGGCTTAGGAAACCATGGTGGATGGGAGTGGGGAATGAAGAAGGCGGCGGGGGAGATGAGATGTCGGCGTGAGGGACGGTGGTGGCGGCGCGGTGGGGGAAAGAAGATGGGCGGCGCATCGTCGATACTTTGACTGCGAAGACGATCTAGTATTTTTTTCTGTGCGGAACCGTGCGTGCGTGGGGGCGACGTGGGCGGCGGTTTTTCTTCTGTGCGGGAGGGAGATTATTTTACCACGCGCGAAGTGGAGAAGGGGAGCGACGTACTAGGGAACACCACACGACGTACCATCCCGGCAGGGAGCGCTTTAATAGTAAAGATTACTAGGACTAGCAAAAGTGCCCGTGCGTTGCAACGGGCTTCCAATATTTTTTTTACCACCCTGTGTTGCAACAGATTTAAAATAAATAGATATGTTCCCGAATGAATGAGTTTTAATTTTTTCCTTATTCTGGGTAGTGGAAGAATCAAATGCGTTTTATTTTCCAATTCCAGTTTGGTATAGCCCATGGGCCCACATCACTTAGTCCGTTGTAGCCAGGAAAAGAAAAAGGCCCAAATTAACTAAACAAAAATGTCCCTCAATGAGATCGTACATGGGATTTAGCCCAGTTAGCCCATGGACAGCCCACTATCCCACCCGTTGGTTGCATCGTTGACCTCCTCCCCAATTTCAGATCGATCGGGAGGCCAGCTCCCTAGCAACGCCGCCGGCCTCCGTAGCGTCGACGTCGGCCACTCTCTCCTTCTCTGCTTCGCTCGATCCGGCGGCCAGCTCCCTGCACTGGGAACTCCTGCTCACCTGTGCCTCATCTTTGCTTCGGCTAGCACCCAGCCGTCGGCGTGGACCTGCTTGACCTCAGCGCGCGCGCCGGCGATGGTGCGCGCCTCGGGCTCGACGAGCGCGGCCTAGTCGGCGATGGCACGGAGCTCGGCCTCGCGCTCGGCGCGGGCCTTGTGTTGTCGGCAATCGAGACCGCCCGGAGCTCGTCATGCGCGGAGATGAGCTGCAGCTCGAGCACGACGTTGGTGGCGACGAACCTCTGGTTGTCGACGAGGAGGTCCTGGATGTCGTGTTCTGAATCTTGACGCGTTCAGTCTTCCGGAGAGAGGCGTCCGGTGGCGTGGCGTGGGGTGGCGCCGGAGTCACGGGGCGGCGGTTGTGGGGTTCCCTGAGGAGAAGGACGCGTTCAGTCTTCCGGAAGAAAACTGTTTGGTTAAGTATGGACCGCGGGTTGATTTCCAAGTTTTGGAGGGGCTAAATTGTAAAAGTGACGCAACGTACCGTGCGTTGCTACGGGTAGATCAAATGATCTTGTTTCTACTAAATGCAACTACTATGAAAACATGCCTTTCTTATGCATCCAGATTAAATCATATGCAAACTGTTTCGCCAAGAAGTCTATCACTTTGATATCTTCTAAAGTGTTTTCATGTGGTTGTCTTTACACTTTCATCACCTATCTAAACTTGGTACTGGCAATACCTTAATCTGTGATCAGAAGTAGCTCGGGCACGTGCCCACGATGTCCAGACGGTAAATCCGCCCCTGCTCCAATGTTCGATCTGTTCGTGAGGTAGGCTTGGCCTTGGCGGTTGACCCAGTTGGGGGTATGGATCAGATTAATTACTCACCCGTTTTGGGTACGTACTCGACCGTTTACCGCCGCTCTTTTCGGAACTAACACAAGGCAGCGTTAACGATTGACCTCGTACGTCGTACCGATCGTTTCCAAATAGATTGGTTGAATTCCAAAACAGACACAAACTCGTAGGTTGGCCGGGTGGCGTTTATTTGACGTACCACCGAGACGGACGAAAAACGGGAGGAAGAAACACTACTCGTATTATATAGTAGAGATTTGTCGCATCGACAGGCCGCATCTTAAGGTTGTATAAGGAGAAGGCGAAGAGGTCAGCGGAAGATGACGTGATGTGCTGGCAGACACACAGTGGAGTCCCGTCTGGCTTCACCTGCTATGTTGTGGCTTCTGATGGTGCCCGACGACGACAAGAGTGGCACGAGCAAGAGGCATGTTGGAGGGCGGCAGAGACTTATTGGAGGGCAGCAGAGGCTTTGGGACGAGATCATGATACCGACCTCCAAGAGGAAATGCCACCAAGACCTTAGTGTTATGTGGGCGGCCGGAGACACCATGACGTTCAGAAGTGATGACATGGAGGTCCACCAGTTAATGCGATAAAAAATAAAAAGAAGGGGAGGGAGAACTAAGAATGGCAAAACCAAGGGCAAAACTTACAGTGGAGTGGCAAATGTGAGGACAAAACTAATGGTGGAGTAATGGAGTGGCAAAACTGAGGAGCTTATTAACGGAGCAATGGCAAAATTGATAAAAACCCATGAATGAAAAATTCATATTCCTTTTACTACTAATGTTTTGGATTACCAAGAAAAAAAATCATATACATGCTCAATTGGTTGGGCACGATATGGGAAAAATGGGAAGAAAAAAACATGCAAGCTGCCTGACATGCTGATAGAGATCTGATCGTTGCACATCGAGCGGCTCCCAGACGGGGATCAGCATCAGGGTGCCTGAGAGTAGAAACCGGCGTTGGAAAGAAAAACAAAGGGCGATATTGGGCGACGAAGAAATGGAGCGGGAGGAGGAAATTTGGGCAGCGGAGAGCGGCTTCGGTGTCACAGGCGGTGGGCTAGATTAGATACCCTAGCCCGTCTGTCTCGTCTCGAGATGGAGTGGATACCTAGAAAATCTTTCTAGTGAAAAGAGATATGATGGATGAGACGATATTTAACAACGGTTGAGTTGAGGTATTTCAAGTAAGATAGATGTTAATACTCCGAGATGGCCCAAGCTCCGAAATCAAGCTTCATATAAATTTCTGAGGCTTATTTTCACCCAAGAGCTGCTTCATAAGAACAAAAAAATGTCCTTATTTTTTTTATTCGTGAAATTCTCTCACTAAGAAGCACTTTTTCTATAAAAAGAAGCCATCATGGGCTAGTCCTGGTCGGTCTCATTTTTTATTTATTCGTGAAGTTCTATCTAAGCCATCTGTCACCAACCCAAGATAATTAATAGCTACATCAACCTCCACATTCCACACCAATTCTGCTCTAAAAACCCCCAAAACGGCAAAAACTCCGTACCACCTTCTCGGCGGAGCATCACCATGACACCATCGTCTCCATCCATGGCCCGCGGCGGTGACAAGAGCAGGGCGGAGGCCGCGGGGGGCAAGCGGCGGAAGCAGCAGTGGGAGGTGGAGTTCGCGCGCTACTTCGCCACGCCGCGGCGCAGCGCCTCGACGCCGCCGCCGCCCCCCGGCCTCCGCTACGTGTCCCGCGGCAGGAACCGCCTCCACGGGACCTGGCTCCCGGCCGCCTCCCGCGCCGCGCTCCGCATCTCCCGCCCCACCCACTCCTTCGCCGCCCACGTCCTCACCGTCTCCATTGGCAACGTCGTCTACGTCCGTACCGAAACCCTCCCCTTTAATTTCCCCCTTGTTCCGTTTTCGCTTGTGCTGCTACTCCCTCCGTTCCAAATTAGATGACTTCAATTTGTACAAAAGTGGATGTATCTAGACATGTTACAAGTCTAGATACATCCACTTTTGTACAAATGAAAGTCATCTAATATGGAACGGAGGGAGTACATGTTTGTGTGATTTGCTTGCCCGTCTGATCCAGGCAAGCGTGTCTGATGGAGGCACTTGAGAAATTCTTGTTTTTTTTCGATAAAGACTTGAGATCGAAATGCTTGTTACTGTTGGGGATCGACTTGGGGTTAAGGTTTTCTGGTGTGCCAATGCGTTGCTGCCCTGAGTTGATTTGGCTGTAGAACTCGAGAGGCCGCTGGTTTCGGGTGTACCACCCGGCATGTGTACAATGTGGATAGTTTGGCAGCTCGATCGATATTTTAAATCAACGTAATTTCTGAAGCAGTTCGCTTTGCATCATATCGAGCGGTCGATGACCCAGCATTGCTCTTTGGTGTGTTTGCTGGTGCTCTGGTATTGATTGTTTCAAGAGTTTGCAGTATGGGCTCGTGTCTTTGTATTGTGCTGCAGCGTAGGTAGGATTATTCATGGTGGTTTGTAGACTAGCTAGCACTCGGATGCCACAACATTGCTCACTAGAATCATAGCCACCTCTGGTCTTCAGATGATTTCACGTTTGAAACAAGACATGTTTGTTGAACTGATTGATGTGCCAAATTGTTACCTTGTTCAGTGTTTGTGAGATTTTGCTGTGTTATATTTTGCTGATTTGATGATGTTTTCCTTATTGTCACTGTTTTTTGTGTGTATTTTCTCTGGTAGCCTACTTGATGCTGCATGTTCTCATATAATATAGTTTTTGTCATCATTGTTTTCTGGTACTGCCTTGATCATTGTATTATGGAAATTATATTCGTTGTACATAAGGTTTTACTTTTTAGTTAGGTTCTACAGTAAAATCTTCAATGTGCGAATCTTATAGTTCTGTTTGGAAAGAATGAAATACCCCAAGGCCAGAAATGTGATGCCGGAGAAAATTCAACAATGTATACTTAGAGGTGGAGGAAACTGCATGTATGATTAGACAGCATGGTTAGGTTGTAGGTAGTTTCTGAACCCAATGATTCATGTTTTATTTCTTTAATGATAAAATGCACGTTGTCCTGTGTATACCTGAAAAATGAAGTTATTTTTGTGTCCCAGTGTGTTCACATTTTCATGTTACTCAATGAACTGCTATGCTGGGAGGAAAACACATGCTACCTTGAATCGTTTATGGGCTTTGTTCAGAGCAAGATTGATATATGTTTAATTGGGGTCCCTAATGTGAAGGAGCAACCCTGGAAATTCCATAAGTTGAAAGTTGGAACCGAGTTGTGTTGGCTGAACAATTTCATGGTTTCATAAGTAAATTTATAAGAATACATTTCTCTCCAAAGGAAGTCTTCAAAGTTCAAAACCCCTTTAGCACTAAAAGTGAGAATGTGGTATTGCCATCATACCTAGCACTAAGAAATGAGCCTAGCTCACTTGGCTAGGGGAATGGATGTACTACCCAGCCACCGAGTTTGAAATCCCCACGGACGCAAATTTAGTTCTTGTTATTTGATGAAAAACTTGCTGTGGGTGCCTCATCGCCGCTTTCCTTTAATAAAAATATCATACCTAGCACTGCTCTGCCACAGAGTTCCCCCACTATGGTATTAAGTTGTGCACAATCCTTGATCTAATATTGTGTGAGAGAAGTTATGGGGGTTGGAGAAATGAGGAGACTCTGCCAGCTTTAACACATTGTTCTTTCTGTTTTGTCATATGTTCTCTTTTCTGTCCTAACAACTTAACGTCAAGGTATTTTTTCATGGCGCAGGAGGAGCACTATGTCTCCATTCTCAACTTCTCATGGCCACAGGTTGCATGCGTGCCAGAGTGCCCAGTTAGAGGGAGCAGGGTCGTGTTCGTGAGCTTTTGTGATAGGTCCAAGCAGGCATGTTTTTTTGCCATACCAAATATGATTCTAATGGCTGATTAGCTGAATAAAATGTTTTTTCTTGTTGTTGTTACAATTTGTTCTTATGGGATGTTTCTGCCCATAATATTACCTCTGTGAGCTCATTTCTAGTGAAGAAATTATAAATATCACTGGTTTTTCTGCAGATCCAGAAGTTTGCTGTACGTTTCCCACAACTCAGTGATGCAGAATCATTCTTGAATAGTGTGAAGGTGCATTTTTCTATCTTTGTGTTATCTTCAGATGTTGTTCATGTGTGGCTTAATATGATTTTTCAAACACTAAATGCATTTGTTCGATTGACTTAAGGAACTCTCAAGCAACACCATGGATATCATACCATCTGGAAGCGACTGCGTGTATGAAGATTCATCATCATCTGAATATATTTCTTCTAGTGGGCTTCAATACAGGTAATAAGTAAAAAAAACGATCAGGTCTGTTGCTTGTGGGAAATATTGCCTTTGATAACATTATATTCTATGCCTAGGCCTGATGAGATGGCAAGCTTTGAGGAGCCGACTTCTGATCACAGGACAGCTGCACCTTCATTTGACTACCACGAGGAACTAGACCAGTCTGTTCTTCCATCTCCCCTGGCTACAAATATAGATAGCAGCTACTCCGATTTTCCTCATAATTACTTTGAAATGCCGGCAGGTTGTTCAATAAAATATGAGAAAGGTAGACCAATCATGATTGGATAAATCTACACTGAAAGCACAAATATCTTCATTTTGATGTTTGCTGGTCTAGTTTTAGTAACTTTTAATACATAAAACTCAGATGGAGACGAACCTTATCCAGCGACTGCAACTGGTCATGCTCCTGAAAGGGTAATCCTTTGGTCATCTGTAAATCCTGCAAATTGTCTGCAAAGAAAATTCTTAATGTTTGCAAATTTTGCAGGCCTACATACTGGATACTTGTCATGATGGTACAGATAATTTAGTTGTATTGCTACTTATTTTTTGATGGTTTTATCCCATCTTTTCCTCACCTGTCCGCAATGATTGCTGCAGTTGCCCGTAAAAAATCGATTGCTGACAAAGGAAAAGGTGCCGCTAAAGAGATTGATGCTAGTATCGAAACGTTTGATATGGCAGGGATAGAGGTATCTCCCCGTCAAGATTCTTCCTAAATCCACCAGACTAATTTATGTTCTAACATGTTCTGTTCTACTTTTATTGCTGTAGACATATGTGGCCAGCGACTCTTTTAATGGTATGTTTTCTCTTCCTCTTCCCATGGGTGTAATTTTTAGTATGCCTTGAAGATTGCTAATAAACCATGAAATGCCTTTCTTAGCATTTAGGGTGCTAACGCATTGCCAATTTGAAAACCCACAGCATGTATTTTTCATATTACCTGTAAACTGAACCTCATTTCACACGCTTCTGTTGACTAAGTACTCTTGCTTCCCCTAGATATGTTGGCCTCGCTCGACAAAGCCATCGATGAACTGGGTGGCGACATGTTACTTTAGTTAGCAAAACTTCTTGCACGCCACTCGAAGACCTTACTTGCTTCTGACCATTATATGCAATGTAAGGGTACTTCGCGTAGTGTTCGGTCCAGGCACTGCTCCTACATGAAAAGCTTAGGCTCAACGATGTGGGAGTAGCAAGCTTTAGGCCGTATGTTTTCTCTGATGTAGCTCGTACTGAAGAGAGTTAGACGAACTATTAATCCAGAAGCTTTGCGTCGTTGACTGTTTCTGTAAGTTTGTTATTCTGAATTGAGGGTATGCTGTCTTTCAGTAATGTTCATCTCTGTGTGTATGTGTGCTGTACCTTCGTGCATTCTGTTATGGATTGTGCATGAGTCCGGATTTATGAGCAGCTTCTCATAGCTGCTCGTCGGCCCAATGATGTTGGATCGATTTTATTTAAGCACAAACGCATGCACTTGTTAGCCAATATATATCTGGCCGATGTTTATCCTTGTGTGCACTTCCAAAGCCTGTCATCCGTCCGTCAGAATCTGATGCTCGTGCATCTGTTTCCTCACATCTATAGGCAGGAGATGTTACGCGGTCCGGGGAAATGCCTGCTCACACGGCGACGAAGGAAGCTGGTGTTTTGATCGTCGACCTCTCGATCATAGGGCTCAAGTGTCTAACTACCAGCACTGTCATGGAAGAAAGTGCTTGCTCCTTGGATGCCCGGACTGTACGCATGCCAATGCCGTCTTCCCGGCTGGCAACGTCCATGGCAGCAGAGCGGAGTGCGCCCGGGTGCCTGGGTGTACCGGCGATTTCCTTCGTTCCGGTGGCGGTGAGGGTGGGTGCGGCGGCGTGCGTCGCTGCGGCCGTGCCAAGTCATCCACCCATGCGGCACATCGTCTGCTGGGCTTCCGTCAGATATCGTGAGTGGCTGTCGCATTTCTCCTCCGGCAAGCCGCATAAGGTGGGCTGCTGCTTCTCCCGTCCGCCGGTGCATTCTTCTCCGGGCAGGGGAACTGTCTGATGAGAAGGAATATTCTCCGCGAGGCGGGTTCTTGCTTCTCCCATCCGTCCGAGCTTTCTTCTTCGGGCAGCGGCTCGTGGTCTTGATCACTCTACCCTGAATCGGACGCCAGCCACAGCCAGTGAAACTGTGACGAAGCAGATGTTATTTATGTTTGAAGTTCTGCTGAACTGCATCAAAATGCCCTATTTACAGGCTGGAACACCGGGAACAAAAGTACAAAACAACACCTTATGCATGATCGTAGTAAACCAAAAATTCTCCTATCATAATTCTGTCCCTCACCCCAACCCAAGGCATTGGCGAAAAGAAAACTATATGGTGCTTGGACCAATGAGACGATACAGTACATCAACTAGAAGCAGAGCAGATGTTGCGCCGTGCCAATGCGGCTACCCCTCTCGGTCAGGAAACTGACGAAAGGCGACCTACAGCCGGTGCTCGACAAGCTCGCGAATAAGCTGCCCTACTGGAAGGCCAGGCTGATGAGTAAAGACGGCCGTATGATATACTACGTCCAAGCGGTGATGACTGCATCGATCGGTGGTGTATCATATCAGCTAATGGCGCTAGACTTGGAACCATGGTTCTTCCGTACGTGCTGTTGACAAGATCAGGCGGGGTATTTTGTGGTACGGCAAGGACGGTGGGAATTGCATGGTGGCCTGGCCCTCAGTCTGTATGCCCAAGCGGCTTGGAGGGCTCGGTACCTTAACGCCGCGCTCCGAACACGGTGGATGTGGATGCAGAAGGTTGACAGCGACAGGCCTTGGTCAGGTATGACCTTCAAGGTTCTCATGGAAGTGGACGGCGAGCGGGTCATACTCATCTCGCTCGGCATACCTCGCTTTCCTTGAAGGATCGACAGCGATGCCCGGGGCTGAGCACATCTGGAACTCTTTTGCTCCCGCGAAATTCAGGTTCCATGCATGGTTGGCCCTACGCGGAAGATGTTGGACTGCAGGCGCGCCCGACGTGGTTTGCCCACGCTGCCCGCTATGCCGTACTACGCCGGAGACTCTCGACCACCTATCCTTACAGTGCACGTTTGCCGGCCACATCTGGGCTGGTGCGCTTGCAAGCCTGGGGTTGGGAATCCAGCCTCCTTCCCCGACAGACACCATCGTCGGCTGGTGCGAGCGCAACTCTAGGGTGTTCGACAACATCTCCACGCCTGCGCGCGACGCGGGTACTTAGTCTCATTTTGGATGAGTGGGGTCTGTGGATGAGGTGTAGGCGTGGGTTAATCAGAGAGATCGAGTAGTTGTTTTCTCTGTCGGTGTGGAGTCGAGTTGTGGCGGCTGTGGCCCCCTCTTGTAATTTGGTTCTTTCTCTCATCTGCTTAATAAAGAAACGCGCAGATCTCTAAAAATTATTATTCAAACGCAAAAGGTACATTTGATAGCTATTTGCATGTGACAACAAAGTGACAAACACCGGGCATCATCTTCCATTTGAAGCTACCATCCTCATTTGAGAGAAATGAGTTTGTACTCCCTCATAGTGTTTGTGATGGCTTGCTCAACTGGGAGTCTTTCCATGCTTGAAGCGCCGTAGAATCCATGGACCTATTAGTGTTCTTCAGGATAAACTCCGCCTCTCGGGGCCCTGATATGGGACCTGATGGAATTGTACATGGCAATTACATGATTTTGCATGACCAAAAAAGAGTATTAAGACACCATTTTACTTGAGGCTCGCGAAATTAGAATGTGTACCTCCATGACAGAGAACGATAATGTCAGGATTAACACCAAGTGCAGCATCGGCGATGGCTTGGACCCGAGCAACAGTGTCATCTAAAGTCGCAGCTGTCTTTGCGCCGATTGACCCAGCTGTCGTGAGACCCATATGTGCCACTATGATATGAGCTCCAGCCTTGGCCATGGCAGCACCTTCTTTTGGATCGAAAGCGTATGGAGTTGTCAGGAAACCCATCTTGTGAGCTTTTGAGATCATCTCCACTTCGATGCTGGCAAAAGACACGACTGAGTTACCATAATTTTCTCGAACACACACTCAAATGCATGCCATTTGTTTACTATAAGTTAAAATGATTTCAAATATGGAAATCTTTCCCTTAACAGAAAGCTAACTGTAATCAAGTGATGAAGCAGAGCCATAATCATAATCGAGTACATAGCTTTTCATGTGCCGATTATGTTCATGCCATGCCATCAATAAAGCATGTATCCAAAAGTAAGGATTTGATGAATTATACCTGTAGCCCATTCCAGTTTCTTCCAAGTTCTGTCGGAAATTCCCATCGAACAGACCAACTGTAGGGAAATTTTGGACACCGCAAAATCCAATGGCTTCTAGCTGTTTAAGAAAGTAATCCATTCTGCGAAATGGATCAGTAGCACAGACCCCAGCAAGAACAGGGACTTCTTTAACGACCTATATCAGTGTGTCATTAACTTTCAGATATACTCCCAAAGAAAGAGAAAGAGTGAAGTCTGTTATTCTATGAAACTTACAGGTAACACTTCATTGGCCATCTCAAGTACAATGGCATTTGCGTCACCAAATGGCAGGAGCCCTGCTAATGAGCCCCTTCCAGCCATTCGAAACCGCCCAGAATTATACAGCACAATCAGATCAACCCCACCAGCTTCTTCAAACTTTGCAGATATGCCTGTTCCGGCACCAGCTCCAATAACAGGGATACCCTCACTAATTTGCTGCTTTAATTTATGCAATATTGACTTTGTTTTTTGCAAAGTTTCTGTCAGCACAGAAGAGCAAGCCATTAGAACCATTATGGTATACAATTGTATCAATAGATCTCAAAACCTGAAATGAATGAAGAACAATCACGAGGAAAAATAGGCTGAAAATAGAATGATAATATTCATGTCACTTACGAAGCTACCGATTATCTGTTCTGTCATGATTGGTCTCACGTGAGGAGACAATACCTTCTGTAGTTATTTCATCCATGCAAACCAGCACTATATATGTATAAATTCTTTAGAATTTTGAATATTATCCTTTTGATCATATTGTACATCAAGTAGATTAAAACTTAGCGCACGTAATAACAGCTTAACTTAACCCTAATTCAGCTACAAACATGGTAATACCAAACATTTCTGATGCCCTGGAAAGCCAAGAGAAGAGCATATAATGAGTATATTCTGGTCGTGATCTCAAAGGACAGGTAGGTAAGCCGAGCTTGCCCCTGTATGCACGTTGAGCTCATCTTCAGCTTCATCTGAACATGGCAGTTTTCCCGGAAAGTTCAGTGCTACATGATCCCTTTTAAAAGCAATGTAGTCTCTCTGAATATGGGTGTCCAAACGATCGTATCTAAATTGATCTCATTCAGAGATCTTGTCTCTTAGCAATGTTATCTCTTTACCAAAATGATCACTTGAGATTTCCTATCAACTTATCACCTAATATGCTTATGTTCTAATGCCTACCGTCCCCAAGTCACGACCGCACCTAAGCTGCTACCATTGCTGTGTGTCCTCCGAGCGATGCCTGCGGTTTCCGCCGAATAAAATCCCCAACAATTTCATGATGTTAAGACTAGAGAAACGTTGACAACAACAACTGGGGAAGTCGACTACAGATTATTGTAGCACATCCTCAAATGTGCAGTCAATTAGAGGTATCTTGGCCTCTTGGACAATCAGAATACAAAATATTTTTCTCGACCAAAATACATGTCATTTTGTAGTAGAAGAAACGGCAAGATGACTCAAACCTTTACAACTCCCTAGTTAGAGCAATTCCAACAGATGATGTATTTGTAAAATACCTAACTTTTACATCACCAAACGCCAAAAAACGAGCTCCAACAGATGATGTAAACGTATATGGTGATGCAAATTTTTACCACATGATGTATATTTCTGGGTTTGGTGATGCAAATATACATCACCAAAGAGGTGTTGCAAACGTATAATTTCAGCTCGCGCAGCCCAACCGCCAACTTCACCCTTTCAGACTCCTCCCACGCGCGCCCCATCCCCTTCGATCCGCCGCTGCCGCTGGCCAAATTCCAGCCATGGAGGGCGCGCCGGCCCTTCCCCGACCACTTCCACCCCTCCCGCCGCCGCTGGTTCCCACCCTCAATCGAGCTCGGCCGCGCCGCCGCTGCGCCCGCCGCGGCAAACCCTAGCGCCGCTTCTCTCCGCCATGCCATGTTCGCCCCGCGCGTCCCGTCGCCGCGCCGAACACCACCGTCCCAGCTCTGGCGACGATCAAGGGAGGCCGGGCCGCCCCCAAGGCCAGAGGAGGAGCCTCGAAGATTTCGATTCATATTTGTCTCTAATTTATGTTTGCAATTGTGTGAATATAGGTCACAAGTGTGGTGACCTATTTTACATCTGGAATTCCAGTGGTGATCTATTTTACATCATCTGGAATGGACGATGGTGATGTAAAACGCAAAAACAGGTGTTGTAAAAGTGAAAACAGGTGATGTACTATTGAAGTTGCTCTTATGATGACGACACTCTTGAGGAGGGAGGGGGTGATGTACAACCCCACCACCTGCACAGATGCGAATTTAGGTTCTAATTTATACGGTAGGGGTTTTCCCTACTGTTCTCTTCCAAAAAAAAAACTAGGAATGAATTATTGAAGTAAATGAAATTAGAACTTTACCCTGCGGGATTATTTTGTAAGGCGGCATATCAGATCACAAAGTAAACACCAGATACCATTCTACCACTTCTTTTATGAGAAATTATAAGTACTTCCAATGACCCAATCTGTTTGCGTGAGCATAAACAAATGTCCATAAGAATGAAAATATAATCACCGCTAACCTGGTCTTGCATCAGGATAATCCACAGGAGGTCTCCATATGATAGAATTATCTGAAGTCCTCTCTCCTGCACAAGATTCTTTTTTGTTTGCATCAAGCTTTGGTAGGACCATGTTGTTTCCTGAGTTGTGTTACTAGAGGCCTTTAAATCCATACTCAAGAATGCATCCACCAAGGCATTGGCGAATTCAGGATCATTTATGTGATAAGGAAGCAGCTTCACCTATCAACAGCTCAACCAAATTAGTTCATCCGAAACCGGTGCAATTGCATAGAAAATTATGGAACATGAACAAACCTGTCTGTTTTCAGTTTTGACTATACGGGTGTTTAACTCATCCAAGAGTGCAGATGTAGCTTCAAGATCATAAAATGGCATTCCAGGCGCATCAATTGCAGAGATGCCCTTTTGTGGCAGGCAAACTGTAACTCTGGACGAAGATTTGTTCAGTTTGTCAGCAATAAACTGAGCACATTTCTTGTTCTCTTCCACAGTAGTCCGCATCAACGAAATCTGAAAGAGTTAATGGTCTTTCAGTCGCCGCAAGAAGGCCAGGACATGTGAAATCCTCACAAATTACAGAACATAAGGTACTCGTAAGGTAGCAATTACAGCTTGCATGTAAAAGGATGGATTTATCTAAAATGTTAGATAGGATTAATGTTGAATATGGTGACTCTACTCCTAATCTTATTGCTTTGTCAAGTCCTTTTGTTGAGAGATAAGATCTTGTTTTAGGGATAAGTTGACTTGTTACAAATAGAAACAGTGTTTTATTATACTACGTCTCATCTTTATATTTACTTGTTAGACTGTCCTGTTTATAAGGACATGTGTTGTATGATTCGGACTAGTAAGCAAGAAAAATTGATGCAAATGCTTCCTTCATCCTCACCCTCTTCTGTATACAGATATATCCCCAAGTCCTACTGTTCTAGCAGTGAACAAAGGTTCATCACAGACGATTTGGTTCTGTGGCAATGTCTGTAAGGATATCCTAGCATATCAGTCTCGTAACAGATCGTTGTGATAACCTAACAGTATATTTACGATTCAGTATTCACAGTGAATATATATACACAGGGAATTTAGCCAAAACCATGTAAGTAAATTTAGGAAGCAAAGTGAATTCTGAAATTGGAAAATAATACTTTGCCTAACCTGTTCATTATGTACATGGATCTTTCTGTCTGCGAAAGCAGCAGGTATTGTATCATGAGCTCCAAAGTTAACCATGTCCAAGGCCCCGACACTGAGAACGAGAGGGATATTTTTATCTATAGCTGCATCAAACCTGGTCTCATCGCATGCCATGATACCACCAACAATGTGATCCGCAACTTCTGTTGTTGTTATGTCCAACACGCCCTATATGCAACCAAATGGAAGTAAAATGAGAAACTCTAGAGGCAGAAAATTAACATCAGAAGAATTTGTATCTGGCAACGAGTTCATCATCAGAGTTCTCGAGCTGAAAAACATAATCTCCACGAGATCAAAATTAAACACCAATTTTATGCCAGCTGGCCACGAGCTTACAGCAAAATGGGCAAGACAAGGAAATAAATGTACGAAATAACATGAAAGTACTACCTGTATGAAACCACTTCTAACAAGTTCTTCCATTGCTTTGCCTCCAACACCAGTGGCATGGAATACAAGCGTCTCATACCCTTCTTTGTTCAGTCTATCTTTGACAGCAATTGCACACGGTGTGGTAACACCAAACATTGTGATACCAACAGTCAGCTTCGCCTCTGTTTCATCCGATTCACTGGAAGCCATTAATACCCCATGTACCATCCCGGCAACAGCTGAAGCAGCATTAGACAATATAACACGGCTGACACTGTTTATGCCGCATATGTCAACGACTGAAGGAAACAATACCAAGTCAGACGTCCCAATATAGGGTGCGGTATTGCCACTAGCAACAGTAGAAACAATGAGCTTAGGCACTCCGAGTGGTAGGGATCTTAGAGCAGGAGCAATTAGCGCGGTTCCTCCACTTCCTCCCAAGCCAACAGCAGCAACCAGGGTACCCCCTCATATCTGTTTTTCAGAAAGCTCTGAAGCTTTTGACATAAGCAGTATTGCTTCACCTCTGTCATCTGGAAGATCTTGTTGACTGGAATCCAGATAACATGAAAGAACTGTATCTCTTGCGATAATTTCAATGTCTTGAGAATCTTGTGTGGGTACTCTCTTAGTCGTGGAGACATCTACTATGCTTACTTGAACCTGCCATTTCGATAGAACACAATACTGCATGTTATGCTAGAGTTAAGGAAGGAAATCATAAATAAATATACAGGGCAACTCCAAGGGCAATGCCGAAGTGATCGATTGGTAGGACTATCGTATTTGGCTAACACAAATTAGTGAAGCAGCCATGCACTCTGAGCATTAAGCAAGAATTTCACTTTGGTGAAGTTGTATTGTCCACGTATTACCCTGCTATATCCCAGTGTGACGAAGCAGTTTTTATGTTCAGAGAATGAACTCCAGCTTCTACGTTCAGTGAAGGAACTCTTCCAAAAGTCAAAACTGCACTGTAGTTCTAAACTAGTACAGGTGGAACCACGATCTTGTGGGAACAACCAGATCAAATGCGTGTCCACTCCGGTTTTAGATTGGGTATTCACCATCATACCAATCATACCATTTGAAATCAAATTGCGGATTAGTGAACTCCTCACCCACTTGCGTGAGGGGACGAGAAGACAGGCGGACAGTGCAGCGGTGATACCTCTGGGACGGAGGCGGCGAGGCTGGAGCGGAGGCGAGCGGCGAGGAAGAGCAGCTCCTCCAGCTTGGTGTCGGCCGTCCCGATGCAGAGCACCTCCATTTCCGACAGCTCCGAGCAGAGATCGGGAGCTGCACACAGTAGGGGGAATGGGTGGGTGTGTTGGTGCGGGAAGAGAAACAGTGGCATTGTTGGTGCGTTAGTTGGGACTTCCACATCGTGTCGTGGATCCCGCTACCGTTGCCACGTTCAGCACGGGCCTGATTCGAGATCGAATTGCGATACCCAATGAGGATTGCGATTTTTCGGCCCAGATAGCGCTCGATCGATCGATTTTTCGTCAAAGTAAAAAGACAAACCGGGAGGAAGAAGATCATCTCCCCTCCCTCCGGCACTGCCGGCCGGAACCGCCTGCCACGCCTCTCAAATCGCGGCCTCCACCGGTCCGCCGTCGCATGCTTCTTGATGTTTTGATGTTTAGTACTCCCTCCCTCCCTTCACAAAATATGTCTCAACTTAGATCAAATTCATGTATCTACACACTGAATCATGTCTAGATACATGCAAATTTGATCTAGATTGAGACATCTTTTGTGAACGGAGCGACTAGGGAATAGTAATTGTTTTATCAGTGCCGGAAGCAACTGGTGCACACTGATGCTTTAGATGTAACTAATAGTAAGAAATAGAGGGGCAGAAAACGAAAATCATTTGTAATTCCCGAGTTCTAGTGATATCGTTTTAAAAACAACCGTAAAGTTAATTTTTAGATCTCTTGAATTCCGAGAAAAAACATATAAGTGCATATACATCTACGTCTAGTATGTACGAACAAATTTGTATCGAAATACATATGTGATCTGCATAAATAAGACAAATGTTGGAAGGAAAAATGATTTTTTTTTCGCCTTTTCAAAGCCACAATTTAGGATTTTTGTACAGCGTATATGTATGTATCCACATAATTTTATTTGGATTCTTTTACTTCAAAACAACATTTTTAGAATTTTCAAAATACCGAGCTCACTGAATCTCGGGAGACAAAACACCTCAGTCGAGAAGCAGTTTAATTTTGCAAGAGATGTTACTGAATTATATGTATGCACCGATGTAGTCCCTGGTAGTGAGTGACTTGTGGTAATGAACTTGTAGACTACTGCAGGTACCCGCCACACAATCTTCTTCTTTAAGTTCATCGATTTTGTGTAGTTATCTTGTCACCTACCCTTCTGGGCAGGCTCAGACCCTGCTTCATATGTGTGTTTCCATGTTCAGTGTCTTGTGGCACTAGGCCAAACACATCCTACCTACAAGTGTTGTTTCAAATTTTCACAAAGATATATGTCGTGCCATGCGTCTGCAAATAGAAACCGGGGTTGTGAGGCATCGAGAAAACATGTCACGATCCTAGGTTGGATTGCAGTACCATCTTCGGCAATTGGTCCATTTAGCTCAGCATTTCCGAGACGCAGTAGATTAGTTCTCCGAAATAGTAGTACATGCGTTTGACGTTTTCTTTTTTTGGATCTTTCGGACAATTATCGGCTGCGCCATTGAAGCACCGAGCATTCGAGTAGCTTCACGGCGTTCTTAGAGGATGCAATAGGCCAACACCAACAGACATTCGACGGAGAAGAATGCAAGATGGAAAAAAAATAGTAGAGCAGACTTGATGCATGTGCAGATGTGTTCTTATTAACAGTGGCTAGCTATTTAAATAGTTATGCAATACATCACAAGAAATAGTAATGCATGACTAGTATCCATTACTGCCCATTAAGAGTAATTAAGAAGATTTTTGGCAACTGATCCAGTGAAAAACTTGTTAGAGCACTCATAGTGGGTAATAATGATTAAGAAGATAATGCTAGCTCAACAAAGAACTAAAGTAGAAACACTGAATATAGGAAGCGACATGTGTACATACTGATTCAAAAAAAATGTAGTAGACGAATATAGAGGTGAAGATTGGCGATGTCTTCACACTGAATATAGGAAGCGACATGTAGTTGGAGTTCCATCTATGGTTGATTGCATAAAAATTCTTACAAACATTAGGCAATAAGATAATTGCTTTACCCCTGCTAAAGAAGCCAAAATATATTTACCAAATAATATATGATGTAATCATCTAATATTTAACTGTGTGGGCCCACTATTTGTAGGAAATAGGCATACGTTACCTCACACTTATATTGCGCGGCTAGCAATTATATAAAAAGCTGATATCTAATGTTTCATTTTCTTATAAATAGTACTCCCTCTTTTCTGCATCATTAAGATATTCTATTTTTTCTAAATCACATGTATAGATACGCATTGTAGTGTGTCAATTCACTCATTTCAATCCATACGTGCTCCACGTATTCTTACGCAAAGTATTTGTAGCTAAAAAATTGAGTGAGTATATTATAAACAATTAAACAATATATAAGAACGATTTAGGATACTCACTTGGTTGAGTTTCTAGTTACTTCCACGTTCCAGTCTAAGTGATAAACTATATGTACATATTAAAATGCAAAACCTGAATACACTCAAACTCATGTTATTGTGTCTTCTTCAATATTAATAAAGTTCTACAATCATAAACATGATCTCAATCATTTTTTAACTTATTTTATGGCAGATTACTTGACATCATAAGTCTGAAAGTTTTTCAACAATGTTTCTTTTCTCTGAATGTTCTTTTACAAAAACCTTTACATCAATATAATTTTTACCTCCCTTAAATCTGTGCGTCGCTAAAGGTGAAAAGAGAACATTTAAAAAAAATTGAAATCAGTATGTACACATTTTAGAAAATATTGTACCCTACAGAAGTATGCCATGCACCTCTTTCCTTTGAAGATAAGAATTGCAGATTGTTAACTTTTGCAAACAAATATTTTCCATAGAAAATATATATCATGATAGATAATGCTAGCTCAACAAAGAACTAAAGTAGAAACACTGAATATAGGAAGCGACATGTGTACATACTGATTCAAAAAAAATGTAGTAGACGAATATAGAGGTGAAGATTGGCGATGTCTTCACACTGAATATAGGAAGCGACATGTAGTTGGAGTTCCATCTATGGTTGATTGCAGAAAAATTCTTACAAACATTAGGACGTAATATAATTGCTTTACCCCTGCTAAAGAAGCCAAAATCTATTTACCGAATAATATATGATGTAGTCATCTAATATTTAACTGTGTGTGCCCACTATTTGTAGGAAATAGGCATACGTTACCTCACACTTATATTGCCGCTGCTTATTTATCTCAAACTGGAAGCAGTGGCTGAAAATACACTGAACTGCAGCAAGTATATTTAGATCATCTTGAACATCTTCTATCAAATCAACAATCTTGATCCTAGTGTGATCTATCTTGTTTTTGCTGATACCTGCTCATGCTAGAAGGAGTACAATTGGTTACCCAAATTAGCTGTGAATCACGTGAAACAATTTAGGCAGGCGACACGCACGTCCTACGGCGCTAGCTATAGTGCTGAACATGCACGTCCTTACACATAGCCTGGTTATGCATGTTACACCAAGAACATCTCGACATCAGACTGGGAGAAGTGAACTGGACCTTGCTGTTTGCGGCTCGAGCGACGACTTCGCTATGCGCGGCATCTGAGCCGGCCGGCCACCATCGGCTTTCGCGACCTCAACACACAGTCGATTTATCACCTGAAAAGTTGCCTTGCTACATCGACCTCCAAGCTTTCTCTATCCATTTTTGCGCATGATTCTCATGTACAGTAGAAGGGATGGAATACTGGTTTGCACGTATATATATCAGCAGATTGTACAAACCAAGAAGAAAGAACACACCATAAGAATCCTTCACTTGCCATTCTTCTAAATTATATTTTGCACCAGCCTGTCCAGCAGAAAGAAAATTATTGTCAATCAGAGCTCTTGAAATCTGAAGTACATACCAACAAAATTCTTCTCAAGTATTTTTCTAGTTTCCATAACAATTATGAACCTTATCAATATGGACAGTGAAGATGCTTTATCCGTGCATGAACCAAAATACATATCACGTACTCATATCATCCCTCAACTTGATGACCACATATATATTTTCTGATTGCACAAAATTCTCTCCCTGTAATAAAGAAATCTTTTGAATTAGTGGGCTTCACATAATTTGTTTCTCATCTAAATCCACCTTGCATCTCCGGTACAACATACAGAAATCACAATGGTCGCGAATTCCATTAAGTTTCTACTGAAAAATAAGATTATATCTTGATAACAGAAAGTCATACAATCAACTCCTACAGGGATCTGAAACGGCGATTCATAGATGCAGTAAGAAATTGTGAAATCAACTCCTACGGGATTGTGAAACGGGATCCAGCATTAAGAAACAAATTCACCCTGACAAACTTGACGCCGCACAGATTCATCCCGACAAACTTGGCGCATGTGATAGCACAGATTTCCGCTGATCGGTGCCGGCAGATGAAAACAATCTCTTTATTATCTTGGACGCAACTACACACTGAATAAATCAAAATTGTGAAGGCATGTAACTGAATCAGCTGGAATCAGATCAGAGATCGGAACTGCACCTGGTTCCGACAATACAACGTGAACAATCAGCGAGACTCACGGCCACCGAGACACACGTAATGGAGCATGGACCAGCTATTCCCTGGAAGCTGATGTATCAACCGATTATGCTCCTGGCCGACAATATCCGGCATACCAACTTACCAAGGGCATACGTAGACGGAACATATAATATGAGCGACATCAGGAAGAGAAGGCGGAACGGCCATGCTGCCAGAACGATTGCACGCACCATGCATGTATTGTGCTAGATGGCTGGATGGATCGTACTTGAGATCTGGGAGACCGATCCCTATTCTAGTGCGATGGTGACTCGTGTGTGTACGGCAAACGTGATCGATCCCATGTACGGAGACGTGCTCAATTAGGACTTTCTCTTTTTTTTTGACTTTTTCTTCTAATCTAACACCTTTTCCAAGATTGAAGTTTTGAGTTGCTTACAGAGCTTACAGAGCCTACCGCTCTGTATTTAGGACTTTCTCTTTATATGTAGTTCGATCTTTTTTTCGTGGGTTCGATCGTTTTGATCTTTCGGCACGCGAATCGTTATGTATAAATCTGAGCCCTTCGTTTTATTATGCTAAACGCTTAATTAATCCAGGCTGTTGGTTGTCTTGTGTTTTAATTATATAATAGATTTATTTCTATAGTCAATACATCTTGTCAGCTACCCTCTGCGCAAGCTCTGAGCCTACTTCATCTCTTATCGACCTCTTGTTCGATCTGTGTATGATCATATAACGATGGGTTGTAGCTAGGGTGCTGATCATATTTATCCAAGAAAGCACTAGCAGATATGTGCATGTTCAGGACATGGTAGCAGCTGCATGCCAATTAGACACATCGATATCCCCGCTTTGTGCACGGGTTCAGAACTAGATTAGACTATGCTTTGTCATGCATGCGTAGGTTCCAATTGGGGCTGCGAGGCATCGAGAAAAGATGATGTAGAGATGTAATGTACTGGTGTGTCTCGGTATGGTCATCTACCTCCAAATTTCCATGACACAGTGCATCCGGCCTCGGAACTAGTAGTAGAAGTGTTCAACGGAGTTCTTATTACTAGTCACTATATTAGATGGTTAGAAGGTCAACAACATTCTAGTCTAGCGTGTATGTTAGCGACCTTCCCTATTGTCACCGTGGGCTGGATCATGGGCTGCGTCTCCTGGACTTGGGCTTATCGGAAGCCACTGAAGGCAGCTGCTACATATACCTGGGGACTGGCTACGGTGGACTCGGCTTGGAACTGGACGGCTTCGGCCTCCTTCGCTTCTGTCTCCTCTTCCTCTCGTTCGTATTTCTCTGCTCCTCTGTAATGGATCGAACCTAAATCCATCGCTTGTAGTTCAAGTTGTTGAGCAACTGATCTATATACCAGTGTGTTGTTAACATTTGGTATTCAGAGCCAATCGTTCCTCCACGCAAATCCTCAAAAATTCCCCCAAAATTCCCAAATTCGAGACAAACCAAATTCCACACCAGAGGCTTCGATCCGGCCTATTCAATCATGTTGGGCGGCTCAGCTTGGGCTGGTCGCGGAGATCGAGAGTTCGCGTCGGTGGAGTACACGCAGCAGCGACCTCTCGCCGAGTGGGAGCGCAAACGAGCACAATGCCGCGCCGAGTTTGCCGCCCGTATTCCGGTCACGGCGGCGCAAGTTGCATCGGAGATATCAGCGGCGGTAGCATCGGAAGTCAAGGCGGCCGTAGCAGCAGCTCTGGAGGCTGCGTTCGCGAGGCACGAAGCGGCCATCCGGGACGCGGTCACCAACGCCAAGGATCGTCCAGGGGCTTCTGTGACCTCCTCCCGTCATCTGCTCAGACTACGAGCGTCACCTCCGAGAGGGCCATGTCCATCCAGACGGTGGCAGCAGCGGAGCCCATCTCCATTGCAGTGGGAGCAGCATCCATCTGCAGCGACTCCGACCTGCGCTCACGACGCCTATCACCTGTTCGACCGAATGCTCGGCCAGAGAGAACGGTGCAAGAAGGGCCATGACAGCACCGTCAGCATCCCGACGAGCGTCGTTCCTCCGGTGTCTGTTGTGCACGAGGACGGCATCCATCTCGCAGTGCCCTGCCTCCAGCCGAGCGACATCATCGCCCTACTACCGTCTACGGCCATGCCGACGACCTCGGCCGCTCTGCCGGAGTATATGGTAGCCATGGAGAATCCAAGCACACACAACACTCTCAGTCCCACAATGCCAACTTCAGTGACTACCAAACCGGCAACATCTGCAGCTCTCAGGTCTGACCTTACCATGGCGGCCAACTCTGCAGTGTGCCACGAGACTGTGCCTGATGTGCCAGCGATCGTGCGTACGCAGGCCACGCTCGATATCACGGACTCCAGCGGCTCCAGTGCATTGGTGTCCGTGTTGATGCCGCTTTACAAACCTGAGAATGCTGACAATTCTGGGAATCATGAGGTCGCCAACACGTATGAGGTCCTGTTGCCATTCAAGCTGCTAGTGCCATTGTCCAACAACAAGGAGCTGTACCTGTCACCTCTACTCCCAAAATTCACCCAGGCCATGGCCGCATGGGGCTCATATGTGAATCAGCTTCACCCAACATGCAGTACTATGTGTTCTGGTCTTGGCTGTGCTACAATTAATTCAGTTTGCTTGTTGCCATGGGACCCGGGAGAGAAACCTGTGATACCGAGGGATTCAGTCATTAGTATTGCTTGGGGTGCATGTGTTAAAAAATTAGACGCAGATTTATCAGTCAATCATGACCGTCATCAGAAGTCAAGGTATACAACAACATATTTTCATTGGCCTTTTCCAGTGCTTTGCTCAAGTGAGAATGCGACTGGAAAGTGTTCCTGTAAGGGCACGAATGTGGAATTGCTCCAGTTTCAGTTTGATAGTGTTGACACATTCAGTAAGCAATATGTGGAATTTCTTATTGCTCTTGCTCCATATCCTGTCACGTGTGCTGCACAAGTGCCTTTTGAGGACTTCCTGCTCGAATATTTATGTGCCGTTCCGAGCAATTTTCAACCTCTGTATCCTGAAGTGTGGATGTACTTGTCACTGGCGGCATGTTCTTGTGCACATGTCACTGCTGAAAGTTTCTTTCCTTATGGTTCTGTTTCACGACCATGGGACTTTGCATAGTCCAGCTTGTTTGCCATTTTGACAACCATTCAGAGCACAACTCAACCTGGGTCATGCATCTTATGGTCACGAGCTGCAGTGTTAATTCCTCTTGCTTATGAAAATTCAACATGGAAGGAACCAATGGAGCAATGGGATCCAGGCATTGCAAGGACTGTTGATATCTACACTCAATATTGCCATGTTTCATGTCACCTTATACTGACTGCAGTTGCAACAGAGGTATCACAAAAGAAATTACTTCAGGATGGGTTTCATCTATACACCATAAACTATGCTGTTCTACATGGCCATGAACATATCCAGGCAGCAGATTTCGTTATGAACAGAGTTATGCCCTCATTACTGGATTACTTGTTGCAATTTTATGATGCTGGACATATGTACTGTGGTGGTTCTGCTTTCTTTTCCGGTGAGGTGCTCGCAGCTGGAAATCCTAGAAAGCACTTGATCTATGTGCAGTCATTCCTTGTCATTGAATTATTCACGACAAATCACAACCTCATGACTAGGGCTGGATTAACGGCTGCTCAGATCGTTGAGGCTCGGATCGTTATGGCTCGTGATCGTTAAGGCTCAGATCGTGAAGCTCATTAAGAATAACGAGCTAAATATAAAGCTCGGCTCAGTTCGTTATATGTTCGCGAGCGCTCGCGAGTAGCTCGTTAAACTCGTTAAGAAGATGTATCAGAGTATTTAGCTAATTAAACAAGCTATCAAGAAAGCATCAGGAGCAAAAGATTTCGGACATAGATATACTTACAAAAATATGGTGACATACATTTATCAAACACCTACCGTGTGCAAAAATACTTAAAAGATACAGATTTACAACCTACTGGTATGTTGATAACGAGCTTAACGAGTAGCTCGTGAAACTCTTTAGTTTGTTTGTTTAGCTCATTAGTGTTAACGAGCTAAAATTATTGCTCAGCTCGGTTCATTAAGAAAACGAGCCGAGCTCAAACGAGTCGAGTTACCGAGCGCTCATTAAGCTTACCGAATTTTGAGCTTTATGTCCAGCCCTACTCATGACACATATTTTTGATGATGTAAATCTGCTATCAAGAGTGCAAGATGTGCAATTACTCCTGAAACTTCTTAGAAGCAGCGAACAAGGTGATGCATTCAGTGAATCCTTCCTTTCTTTAGCCTCATTAGTACTGCTTAGTGAAGAGTTGCAGTTGTCATGGGTTCTTGGTGGCCGAAAATTCTTCGGATTTTTCACACGAGCTGAAGAAAAAGGAAGGAGGAATGCTGCAGCTCCAGCCTATTACCACGGCCACTGCCTCGACCATGCTAATTACTTCGACAAAGTCTGCGCCGACCAAGACTACTACCTCGACGTCTTCTGTGACCAAGTACACATCGGCCACGACTACTTCATCGGCGTCTTCCGTGAGCAAGTCTATGTCGTCTACTATGTTAACCTCGCCAAGGTCTGCCTCGACTACAACACCCATCGCAACCTCGGCGAAGTCATGAAGCATCGAGCACTGTGGGATCCAGGTGGATCGGCATGGCATTGACTTGAGGTCAAGCTGAAATTTAAGGAGGGGAGAATGTTAGCGACCTTCCCTATTGTCACCGTGGGCTAGACCATGGGCTGCGTCTCCTGGGCTTGGGCTTATCGGAAGCCACTGAAGGCAGCTGCTACATATTCCTGGGGACTGGCTACGGTGGACTTGGCTTGGAACTGGACGGCTTCGGCCTCCTTCGCTTCTGTCTCCTCTTCCTCTCGTTCGTATTTCTCTGCTCCTCTGTAATGGATCAAACCTGAATCCATCGCTTGTAGTTCAAGTTGTTGAGCAACTGATCTATATACCAGTGTGTTGTTAACAGTGTATTTCAATTATTATCCTTTCTTAGTTCTTGACGTTTGCATGATTACTTCACACTGCAGAGTCCAATGTATGCGTACGAGTTTTGGCTTTGTGTGCGTTCTTGTTAGATAAAAAGGGCCCCGCCCCGGTTCCATTTCATAGAAAGAAAACCACCATGTCTTACAACAGCATTCCGGAGAACGATTAACATCGCCCCAGAAACTAGAAAGAAAATTACAACGAGATGATTCTCTGAAGCTAGTGCTCAAATAACATCAACCCAACGAGGGAGGACTCAGAGAGCTTGCAGCAGCCGGGCGAATCGAATTCTTGTTTGTTGTGCGTGGTTATTGAGCAAATAATATTACACAGCTTGAGATCTTAGCTTCACAAATGATCACAAGTTCCCACTGATCTATCTGGTTCTTCAGCAATGGCATGTGTAAGTTTCAGAGCATTAGTCCGAGACAACCACGCTGCCCACGCCTAATTCTCTTGAAAGCTCCTAATCATTGGCGCAATCAACCGATTCGCCCAGCCTAGCGTTCTTTGTTCTCCGCAACTTTCTTTACACTTGCCGCATGCCCCACACCAGACTTGTCACACAACCTCCAACCACCATATGGAGATTCGGAGGAAAGGCACCATCCAGGCATCGAACATCACCGTGTGTTTGAGTGGAACTTGGGGCCGTGTGTGGTCATTTGGTAAAGTTCAATGATTTTAGCTCCGTAAGCTCGTTTATACGTTTTGTTTCAGGTTAATCAAAATTTTGAAACTCGTAAACACATTAGTCATCTGTTTGAGGGGCACATCTAGAATTCTTTAAACTCTACGTCCATGCTTTTTTGGTTAGCAGGGCTCAGAAAACCGTATGTCAACAACCGAAGAAAACAATACCAAGTCAGACGTCCCAACATAGGGTGCAGTGTTGCCACTAGCAGCAGTAGATAGTACTCCCTCCGTTCCAAATTAATTGACTTCTATTTGTCTACACATGGATGTATCTATACGTGTAACATGTCTAGATACGTCCACACGTGGACAAATGGAAGTCAATTAATTTGGAACGGAGAGAGTACTAGATATGATAAGCTTAGGTACTGCGAGCGGTGGGATCTTGGAGCAGGAGCAACTAGCGCGGTTCCTTCACTTCCTCCCAAGCCAGCAGCAGCAACCAGGGTACCACCCTCATATCTGTTTTTCAGAAAGCTCTGAAGAACTTTTGACATAAGGACTATTGCTTCACCTCTGTCATCCGGAAGGTCTTGTTGGTTGGCATCCGAATAACACGAGAGAACTGTATCTCTCGCGATAACTGCAATGTGTTTAGAATCTTGTGTTGTCATCCTCTGCTACCGCCGGGAAACTTCAAGCTCAAGCCATGGCCATCCTCGACGGTACCGGGGACGAAACCTCTTGGAGGCGAGAGGAAGGGGAGCACCGCCACGAGCTTGGACCAGGGCCTCCACTTGGAGGTTGAAGAAATGGTGGTTTGCATCACCAGCTTGAAGCACCGCCAAATGGTATGTAGAGTCAGTCGCCAGATTTATGGGCACCGAGTGTATTCACGAGGGATTTGCAGCATCACTAATGGGTAAACCTATGGATCAACAATGAAGCAATGGGCGGACCCTTTCCGTGCCTACGACATTAGTGTAAACCTTAGTCATTAGCATATGTTGTAGATATGGTAGTTATAGATTGATTACCAATATTGTTGAGATTGTAACCTTGATGTACAAGTTAACCTATCTATAAATATGACCGGAGGGCGACCCAGTTGGGTGCGGCAAGCCATTGATCTTAACTTGGTATCAGAGTCTAGATCCAATCTCTTTACCCACCGCGCCGCCGCTGACCATGGGAACCGAAGGAGCCCTAGCCTCTGCCTCCGCCGGTGCAATGATCTCAATGGCCAGTTCATCCACAGCCATGCCGTCTGCCTCCTCCTTCGCCGGTCTTATCACCGTCGAGCTCGACCGCCTCAACTTCCCTCTCTAGAAGTCTCAGGTCGTTCCGGCCATCTCCGGTGCAGGCCTCTTCGGCTACCTCGACGGAACCATCGCCGCGCCCCCGCTGACGGTGATGGAGGGCAAAGGGAAGACTCGCCACGCGGTGCCCAACCCGGCACACGCTATCTGGTACCGCCAAGACCAGATCGTCCTTGGAGCCCTTCGCTCCCACAAGCACCTTGACATCCTCGCGCGGATGACCTCCTTAACCACCTCGCGCGGCATATGGATGGCGCTCGACACCATGTTCGCTGCCCAGAACAGGGTGGCCATCAATAACATCAGGTGTCAGCTGTCAGGCACTAAGAAGCACGACATGTCCGTGTCCGAGTACTTCCAGAAGATGAAGAGCCTGGCGGACTCGATGGCGGATGCAGGTCGTCCCTTGGAAGATGACGAGATCATCGGCTACATAAGCGCCGGTCTCGGCGAGGAATTTGATGCCCTCATGTCCTCCCTCATAATCTACAACATGCCTGTCACCCTAACTGATTTCCATGCCTTTCTTCTAAGCCAAGAAGCACGACATGCGCTTCATCAGACCCAGACACCCGAGTTTAGCTCCTCCGCCAACAGCGTCAACCGCACGGCCGGCTCCTCCAACAACACCCGTGGCGGCTCCTCCGGTGGCAATCCTCCACGCCCGCCGGCTCCCCAAGTCGGACAACGAGGAGGAGGATTAGGAGGAGGCGGTGACGGCTACCGTGGTGGTCATGATGGTGGCCGCGGTCGCGGTCGCTTCAACAACGAAGGACAACGCTGGCGTCCCAAGTGCCAAGTTTGCGGCAAAATCGGGCATGTCACGCTGAAGTGCCGTGAGCGCTTCAATCACGCCTATCAGGCGGAAGATGCCCACCACGGTGGGTACTATGCTGGTCCCAATGGCCAGGGAAACCATGGCGGGTACGATGGCTACCACGGAGGGAACCATCGCGGGTACGGTGGCTACCAAGGTGGTGGATACGGTGGCTACCAAGGTGGCAACCACAGTGGCTCAAGCCACTGGGTGATGGACACGGGCGCCACAGACCATCTCACTGGCAATCTAGAGCGCCTTCACATGCATGATCGCTACCAGGGAGCAAGTTCTGGTCGCCAACGGACAAGGTTTGCATATTGCACATATTGGTCATTCTAATCTTCTGGCTCATCCAAACCTTCTTTAGCGCTTAAGAATATTCCCCATGTTCCACAAATTCGCATGAATCTCCTCTCTGTTTACCGCCTAGTTTTCGATAATCATGTCTTTGTTGAATTTCATAAACACTATTTTCTTGTTAAGGACCGAACCAAGAAGGCGGTGCTTCTTCATGGTAGGAGTCAAGGAGGTCTCTATCCTATACCACTTGGTCGTGCCACATCATCCCATCAAGCCTACTCCACCGTCAAGTCTTCCTTGAGCCAATGGCATCAACGACTTGGGCATCCATCCAATAAAGTAATTGAGTCGGTTGTTAGTTCTAATAAACTTCCATGTATCCCTAGCAATGAGTTTTCAGTGTGTGATGCGTGTCAACGCGCGAAGAGTCATCTGTTACCTTATAGCTCTTCGAATCGTGTAACCACCTCCCCTGTTGAGCTTATTCATACCGATGTTTGGGGCCCAGCTATTCTTTCTTCGGGTGGTTATAAATACTATGTCAGTTTTGTTGATGATTTTAGTCGTTTCACATGGATATATTTACTTAAGCACAAATATGATGTTGAGCAAATTTTCTATACCTTTCAAAACCATGTTGAACGTCTCCTTAAAACCAAAATTCGCATGGTCCAATCAGACTGGGGAGGTGAATACCACCGCATGCACACCTATTTTCAGCGAACTGGCATATCTCATCGAGTTTCATGTCCACACACCTCTCAGCAAAACAGGATTGCCGAGTGAAAACATCATCACCTAGTAGAAACCGGCCTTGCCCTTCTAGCTCACTCATGTCTACCTATACGGTATTGGGATGAGGCGTTCCTAATAGCCTGTTATCTTATGAACCGGATGCCTACACCTGTCCTCGATAAGCAGACACCCTTGTTTCGACTCCTTCAGATCCAACCTGATTACTCCTTTCTTCGGGTGTTTGGGAGTGCATGTTGGCCTAGTCTCCGAAAATACAATTCTCGTAAACTCGAGTTTCACTAAAAAATGTGTGTGTTTCTTGGGTACAGTCCGTTTCACAAAGGCCACAAATGTCTTGATCGCTCTACTGGTCGCATCTATATTTCCCGTGATGTCGTGTTCGATGAGCGAGTGTTCCTGTTTCAATCAAATGAGCGTCGTGATCTTTCTCCTTTAGAAAATCCTATTGCCTATCCTGACTCCGAGCCGGTAGTGCAGAATGCACATTTGCATGCATATGACTTGTCGCTTTTACCTGGTATTTTGCCTGTTTCAGGGTCTCAAACAGCGCCGAATCAGCCTCCCGTTGGTGCACCTGCGATCGACGTGCATGGCCTCGAGCCGCGTGCCCATGCACCGGTGACCGATCGTGTTCCGCCGCGCGCCTCTCCATCGCGATCGGCGGCCCGTGAAGATGCGGCCCACGAACAACCCACGCTGCAGCCCACTGCGTCGGGCGAGCCAGCTCCTTCGTCGACTTCTACGTCGACAAATGCAGCTTCAATTGATCCTTCTCCTGCATCGTCGTCTGCTGCAGCTCCAGGGCCACTATCTAGCCGTGGTCGTCTGATTATCGAGAAAAATTTACGGATGGTACAATCCGGTATGATCCCAAAAAGCGTGCCTTCTTTGCCACGCCCACTACTCATCGGGATGCTATGTCAGATCCAGCATGGAGAACTGCTATGGAATTGGAATTTGCAGCTCTGCAGAACAACCGCACGTGGGTTCTTGTTCCTCGGCCTGCCGGTACAAACATTGTTAGCTGTAAGTGGATTTTTAAAGTCAAACAACACTCTGATGGCTCTCTTGACAAATTCAAAGCTCGGTTAGTTGCTCGAGGGTTTACCCAACAGTATGGCATTGATTATTCTGACACTTTTAGTCCCGTCATTAAACTAGCCACAGTTCGTTTGGTGCTTACTCTTGTAGTCTCTTGTTTCTGGAGTTTGAGGCAGGTTGATGTAAGTAATGCTTTCTTGCATGGTTTTCTTAGATGAGGATGTTTATATGCACCAGCCTCCTGGTTTTGAAGATGCTACTCGTCCGTCGTTTGTGTGCAGAAGTCTATCTATGGACTTAAACAGTCTCCCCGAGCATGGTACTCTCGGTTCAGTGCCAAGCTTCAGCAGTTGGGTTTCCGTCTGTCTATTGCTAATACATCTCTTTTTGTGTTTCACCATGAGGGTGTCACTCTTTATATGCTGGTCTATGTTGATGAAATTGTTATTGTTGGGTCTTCCTCTGCTGCAGTGGATCGTTTGTTACAGCAGCTCTCTCACTCTTTTCCTATCAAGGATCTCGGTACTCTCAATTATTTTCTTGGCATTGAGGCTGTTCACAATTCAGGGGGGATGATTCTGTCACAATATAAGTATGCACTTGATTTGCTTCATCGAGCTTGTATGGAGAATTGTAAGCCAGTCCCAACGCCCATGTCTTCTGTTGACAAATTGTCAGCTACTTTTGGTAGAACATTATCCACTGATGATGCCTTTAAATATCAAAGTATTGTTGGAGTATTGCAATACTTAACATTGACCAGACCTGATATTTCATTTGTTGTTAACAAGGTTTGTCAGTTTCTGTCTAGACCCACAGATGTTCATTGGGAGGCAGTAAAGCGTATCTTGCGCTATGTTAAAGGCACATCAAACATGGGACTCCAGATCAAAAGATCACCATCCACATTGTTGAGTGTGTTTACTGATGCAGATTGGGCTGGTAATATGGATGACATACGTTTACAGGGGGCTTTGCAGTATTCTTTGGCTCTACTCTGGTTTCGTGGAGTTCTCGTATGCAGCCCACTGTTTCTCGATCAAGTACTGAGGCTAAGTACAAAGCACTAGCCAATGGTGCAGCTGAAGTGACATGGATTCAGTCGTTGTTGAAGGAACTAGGAGTTCCTCAGCCAAGAGCACTGGTTTTGTGGTGTGACAATTTAGGAGTTACGTATCTAACTGCCTATCCAGTGTTTCATGCTAGAACAAAACATATCGAAGCGGATTTTCATTTTGTTCGAGAGAAAGTAGCCCTTGGTGCTCTTGATGTCAGATTTGTTTCCTCCGGTGATCAAGTTGCTGATGGTTTTACTAAACCTGTTAATAAACAGATGTTGACTCGGTTGTGTTACAATCTGAATCTTGCAAGATGTTCAGATTGAGGAGGAATGTAAACCGTAGTCATTAGCATATGTTGTAGATATGGTAGTTATAGATTGATTACCAATATTGTTGATATTGTAACCTTGATGTACAAGTTAACCTATCTATAAATATGACTGGAGGCCGACCCAGTTGGGTACGGCAAGCCATTGATCTTAACTATTAGGACTACGTGGACTTGTCTGGCGCCCCCGACCCGACCCCAAAAGCTGGGGGCGTACACGAGGGTGCTGGACACATTTTCCGACTGCCCGGACCGATGGGAGGTGTCGATGTGGCCTTTTTTTCCATCCTAATCCCCATTGGGCCTATTGGGGAGCTTTGGGGGCTGCCGGTGGACATTATCTAATGAAAGTCTGATGTTGCTTTTGGTCTTTACCAGTAGACAACTCTTCAATCTCAAGAGTATTATATTTGAAATTGATCGAGCTATTGTTCCATTTTTTTGAGAATTGAGATAATATTATTTTGTGTAATCTTGTGCAACGTTGAGAATTCAGAGATATGTCATGTATGGGATAGTTGTTGTATTGTTTCTGAATGATATGCAATGCTCTAGATCTGCTTAGAATTTTTTGGTAAGAGTTGCAATGAATACATGCTGCTTGATGTTTGCTAGTAGTTGTTTCACTAGTGCTTGATGCAACTCGTGCACTGATGCTTCACTGGTAAATTGACAGTAAAAAATAGAGGGGGCAGTTTCATTTTACAAGAGATGTTACTGAATTTTGTGTATGCACTAACGATGTAGTCCCACGGAGTGACGAGTGATAGTGAACTTGTAGACTACTCAGAGTGTGCATTCCAACCAAAAGTTTCAGCGGTACCCACCGCGCAATCTTGTTCTTTAACTTCATTGATATATATTGTGTGGTTATCTTGTCACCTACCCTTCCGCGCAACTGCGCAAGCCTAGACCCTAGTTCATATATGTGCTTGCAGGTTTAGCGTGCTGTTGCACTAGGCTAAGCACATCCTACCTACACGCAAAGGCGAGGCCAATAGGGAGGCTTAAACAGGCTTCAGCCTGCCCTCCAAAAAAACAAATTTATTTTTTACTACTAGTAATCTTATACGAGGAGGCCCATTTGCTTAGTTAGTTCCAGGCTCCAGCCCAACTCGCGTCCTACAGCAGCCTCACATCGCACCTCTTCCACCCCGAAACAATCCCCACTCACCCACGCAGAGCAGCAGCCACCAGCGAGTCGGACGGAGGCGGCCACGACCGGCGAGGCGGCGAGCCGGCGACCAAGGAGTCACCGACGCCGCGATTCCGCGAAGGAAGGGCTGGGTATCCGGCGGAGCGCCGCACCAGCAAAAGGCGACTCGCGAACGGCGGACGCGCCCAGCCGCCAAACCCTAGCGGCAGCGCTGGCGTCCGGCGAGAAGTTTGGGCGGGGGCTGAGGAGCGCGCCGGTGGCCGGCCGGAATTCGCTGTGCACGTTGCTGGAGAGAGGAGCGCCCGCCTCACCGCCTGGGCGCATCGCTGCATCGGAATCGTCAGCGTTCGGCAATCGGTAGCACTGGTATAGTGTGATTTGTCTAATCCTCATACTGTATTATTTTGCTACCTCTCTATTACTAATTGTCTAATTGTACTAATATGAACATATGGCTGCGAATGTGAACTTTGGAGGCTTTCTACACTAGCATCAGTAGGTAGATGCAATGGCAGATAGCATTTATTTTGTCTTTTTTTTTTGTTGCTATTTCTTCAGTACTGGATGTGTTGGTGTGTCAGTGCACAACTGCACACACTGTACGCTTTGGACCTGATTGATGACCTGAGACAATGATTATTTTTCTTCAAAACCTGCGTTTGATTTACTCATTGTAAATTTTGAGCCCACCCTCCATTTCTTTCCTGGACTCGCCGTTGCCTACACGTGTTGCTTCTGAATTGAAGAATGATATAAATGTTGTGTCATGCGTGTGTAAATACCACCGGGCTTGTGAGGCATCGAAAAAACATGTCCTAGACCAGAGTTGTAGTGCAATGCTGTCTTCTTCACTTCTTCTATTAAGCACAACATCTCCGAGGCGAACGGATTCTTTGTTTGGGTTAGAGAAACTGTTGTGTAGAGCAAGGTGATGTTCTGATTTTTTCTCTTTAACAACTCGGTTGGCTTTGTGGCTGCAAGCCTTTAAATTCTCGAAACGAATTGTTTTGTTGATTAAAATAAATGTATATAACAAGTCCAACACATGAGTGCATACAAAATTTTGTTTTGTTGAGTTTGCATTTTCTTAAAATTTTCTACACATTCCTCGTATAAAAATAAGCAAACACACATATCCAAGTACATAATCCAAGGTGGAGCGACGTCTTCTTAGTATTGGCCGGCAGAACTCGGCGGTGTGGCGCTGCGGTGTCCCGGCGGCGATCGCGCGTGCGTAGATAAACGTGCGCAAGGCGGTGGTGTTGTCTGACACTATGGTGGTGCAGACGCGTGGCCCGGCGAGGGTCTTCGCGTCGATCTACACCCTAAAGATGGGTCAGCGGGAGATGGTGGAGGCGACATCCGGAGTGTATGCACAATGCGGTATCTTTGGAGTTAGCTAGGGAGTCGACGATGGCTATGGCTGGGAAATAAGTTCCAGTTCTCTCTATGGTTTGTGCTAGTTGTGGTGTTTTCACTGTTTGGTCGCTTTGGCTTGTATGTTACACTAGTACAGAACCGTAAATTAGAGCCAGCCCCAGAGAGTCACCTCAGCCGGTTAACTCCACCGTCTTTAGGCGTGGGCTTCTAATGTACGCTTCATTAGAGCCGGTACCATGCGGCCGGCTGTAACGAGCACCGCCCCTCTGACGGCCGTGAAAACCAACCGTCTCTAACATGGAGACGGCCAATATACGGACCCGTCTGTAAACACTACTAATCAGAGACGTACGTAAACGCTAGCCGTCGCACAACCCGTGGGGTCCGACATATCCCTCCGGGCGTAATATTCGTTGCCTCCGGGAATATATCCGGTGAGTCCAACTTGGTGAAGCAAATTAAAACAGAATAATTACAACAACCCGGCCGGTTTTCGCCAGCTAGTTATACAAAGCAGAAAGCTACCATTATTGAAATCAGTTATACAACACATACATGTAGAAAATGTTCAGGAAACTAGCTAGATATAGATTGTTGAAAACTGCATTTTCGTGCAAACAAACTATCTTTAAAATTGATCAACAATCTAGATGAAATATTGTTCTATATGATCTGCATCTCAATCATGACCTCCAAGCTTAGATGATTGGTGTTCCTCATAGTGATCAACACAGGTTGATTGCTCTTAAAATGCATCCCTTCAATGAAATTGTTCCACCCCAGCTTGTCGAACTCAATGCGGCCATCATTTTTCTTGTTGTACGTAATGGTTGTGACGGCCCCAGCTGCTCCAAGTCGTAGTCCAACTTTGCCATGAGTTGGTAGGCCAGCGCCTTGCACTATGATCTTAGTTAGTTTCTGCGCGTAAAGGACAACATATACAATATATTAACTTAGGAAAGAGGCATATATATCGGGTAAAGAGGCAGTTCTTCTTGAATTTTAACTTTGGAAAGAGGCACATATATACCATATCATGTCTCTTCAAACTTGTGGTCGTCAAACGGGTCACAAAAGGAACACCAACATCGGCCGTTATCAAGGTTCAAAAAAGCGGTAAGCGAGCGGTAAGGCTCCGATCAGAGGAACTACAGCTTAAGCGAGCTTAAGCGGTGCTTAAGCGTTTTGTACGGATCTGTACGGACAGGAAAATACGAAGCACTTCTACACATATATAAGCCTAATAAACATGTATTCCATGTTCCCTACAAATTGAAGCACTAAATGAGTTCTGCACTTAATAAATAGGAAAAATATCAATGGTGAGAGATGGGCCACTACTTATGCACCTCCCAGTGGCCCAAAAGCCCATATAGTGGCCATATAATCCTCCCTGACCTAATTCCACTCTCCTCCTTCCTTTCTTCCCCACGACAGCCGCCACACACCTTCTGCTCTGTGACCTAATTCCACTCTCCTCCTTCCCTTCTTCCCCCCACAGCCGCCACACACCTTCTCCTCCCTCCTCTTCGTGGACTCACCCTCTAAGTGGTGGCCGGATTGGACCCAAGTCTGGAAAGGTGACCTGCCCTGCAGCTAGCGGATCTGGAGTTCAAGCATGAGCTGAAGCTGGAGAGGAAAGGGGTCGAGGGAGGAGGTGATCGTGGCGGAGGCTGGAGCTGCTGCAGTTGGGTGGTCGCCAGAGAGGACAAGGTCGAGGCAGGTGGCTAATTTTTCCCAGCCATGGCGGCCTCTCTCGCCCTCTTTCTGCCTATTCCCGATCCCTTTTTTTCACCGCTCGACGCTTAATGGGCCGCTCAGGCCCAAAGCGAAGCGTTTTGTCACCGATGCGCTCGCTTATCCGCTGAAGCGCCACTCAGCCACCGCTTTTTTGAACGTTGGCCGTTATGGGTAGAAGCTGAACCAGGCGGTCGTTCTCATTTGTCTTCAGATGAACTCTTGGGGAAACTTTTCGGCCACTTCGTCACTCCCAACAGAACTCCCAGAACAATAGGTAGAACTTTCACAATCCTCCTCATTGTGCTCTTCATTGTTGGCATATTCCATAAAGGCAACAGAGATCCTGGTATTTTGTCCTACAATAGTAAAAACAAGCAGCACTACTCCCCTGTGAACACTATTGGTGTGTTGGACGAAGTGTTCCCATCCTAAGCCGTGCAAGCGGTTCGTCCTCCGTCCTTTGGTCACATAAATGGTGTATGTTTTCTCAAGAGCACAAAACAACATAGTGTCCCCTACTACCCGGTTGAACGCTTCCCGAGCGTTGCAAGGTACTACCTGTGCAATAGAAACATGATAAGCGGTATTATACAGTACTACTTACGACTATGCAACAAAAACACGTTAAAGAGAATATTAGAAGTTGTCGTCCTACTTACGAATGACTTGCTGTGACGACTCTCAGCTTGCAGATGAACACTAAAATTGGCTCCACTGAGGAGGCTAGAGCACTCGTGCTCGCATAATGGGCATGTCATTTCCTGTTAATTAATTAAGTTAGCATTTGCATAACGAATTCCTATATCATATCAATTCAAGCTAGTTTTCAAACAAATATGAGTTTAAGTGGTATAGATGTGGGCATCACAAATTCGTAACACATGATATATATGCAAACCAAGAAGCTATATAATTGAGAACTAATTAAAACTAGACAACATGCAGCACAAATTCCTAAAAATGCGCAACACAGTTTCTAAAATAAATTGAAAACTAGGGTTAGATCATGCATCAAACCAAGGAGTTAGCTGCACGGCGAGGCAAGATGTGCTATGGGGACGGGCCGGTTCGGAGGGCGGCCGACAGCGTCAGGTAGAGTCATGTACGGCGGCAGGAAGGCGCAGCGACGGGGGACGGCAGCGGACCAGCGCAACGACTGGGAACGGCGACGGGAGGAGTAGCCGCGGGGAACGGCGACGGACCGGCGCATCTGGGAACAGCGGCGGGGAGGCGCAGCCGAAGGAAACGGCGGTAGTCCGGCGCAGCGACGGGGAACGGTGGCGAGTACGTGGGCAGTGAGAGGGATGACGGCGGGGAGGCAGGGAGGCTGGGAGTGAGGGGGGTGGCGGCGGGGAGGCGAGGAGTGAGGGGGTGGCGGCGGGGAGGCGGGCGAGGGTTTGGTGGGTAGGTGGGCGAGAGTTCGATTTGTGGCGTGGCGGCAAGAGGGGAAAATTTCACCCTCCCGTTATCGATTTGGAGCCCGAAAATTTTCACTTCGCCGTCAGTTATTCACAATCCGCACCGTCCGGATATGTTTGTTCACTCCGAGATTTACCGTAATCCCAAATACTTACAAAATATTCGAACAAAAGTGAAGATAAATGATTTATGCATCCTAATTAATGTTACACTGAGTTGTACAAGGTGAAATAGGTTCATATACCGAAGATAATTTATCAGGTAGTAGAAAACTTGTAGCTTACACGGAAAGGATGATGTTCTTCTCTACAGCTGTACTTCAAACATATGAAAGAACTTTTTCACAAAATATGAGAAATTTTTATGGTTTCAGATAGTGGACTCATAGAGTTACCATAATACGGATTATTCATCCATGTACATCATTTTTGAAGAAATATTAGTTCGGTATATTGAATTAGCAAACATTTGGATCATAGCCGGACCCTCCGAATATTAAATTAGCAATCATTTGGATCTCGCGCAATATTTGAGCCATATAACGACGAATAGACAATATGGATGCATACATATATCTCAGAATTTATCATGTATATTGCCAATATATCAAAATACATCAAAACTTTGATCTTTCCATACTTTTAAACATCTGTACCCTCCGGACTGTTTGAAATGGATGACCAGATCGCATTGATGTCTGCATGCGCAGGCTTTGACCAAATTTTTTCCAGTGTGAACGGCGCAGTGTCTGAACCTCCGGATTAATGGACATGACCTCCGGGTCCCACCCGGTACCGTGACCGGCCGGCGCAGTGCCCGAGATTCCCCTCAGGACTTGTGAGCTTTATTAACTACGGCGCCAGACGGTAGAAATCCATCCCCTCCAATATTCCCCTTTATCAAACCCTAGCTAGCCTTATTCCCACCTCCATCCGCCTCTCACCGGCCAATCCAAGATTCGCCGCTGATACGTCTTAAACGTATCTATAATTTTTGATGTTCCATGTTGATATTATGCCAATTGTTACATGTTTTACATACACTTCATATCATTTTTATTCATTTTCTGGGACTAACCTATTAACAAGATGCCACAGTGCCAGTTCCTGTTTTCTGCTGTTTTTGTATTTCAGAAAAGCTGTTCTGGAAATATTCTCGGAATTGGACGAAAAGTCATCTGAAGGTCCTATTTCACCGACACGTACACGGAGTCCAAAGGAGAGACGGAGGAGGGCCAGGGAGCCCCCACCTGCACCCTCGGCGCGGCCAAGGGTGGGGCCGCGCCCTAGGGTTGTGTGGGCCCCCTAGGTGCCCTCAGCCGCCGTCCTTTCGCCTATTTATTCCCCCGACGCGAAAACCCTAAACACCCGAGCCATTATCCACGAAAAGTTTCAGAGGCGCTGCCGTCGTCAACCCTTGTTCGGGAGGGTCTAGAACCTCCTCCCGGCACCCTGCCGGAGAGGGGAATCATCACCGGAGGGCTCTACATCACCATGCCTGCCTCCGGAGTGATGCGTGAGTAGTTCATCCTTGGACTACGGGTACATAGCAGTAGCTAGATGGTTGTCTCTCCACTTTGTGCTATCATGTTTAGATCTTGTGAGCTGCCTAACATGATCAAGATCATCTTATTGTAATGCTATATATTGTGTTTGTTGGGATCCGATGAATATTGAATACTATGATCAAGTTGATTATCAATCTATCTTTATATGTTATTTATGATCTTGCATGCTTTCGTTACTAGTAGATGCTTTGGCCAAGTAGATGCTTGTAACTCCAAGAGTTAGTATTTATGCTAGATAGTGGGTTCATGCCTCCAGTAATTTGGGCGAGTGACAGCAACGTCTAAGATTGTGGATGTGCTGTTGCCACTAGGGATAACACAACAATGCTATGTCTACGGTCATATGTAATTGTTTACATTACGCACTTTACTTAATGCAATTATCCGTTGCTTGCAACTTAATACCAACGGGGAACACGGATGTCAACCTGAAGGTGGATTATTAGTCATAGATGTAGTTGGATAACGGTCTATGTATCTTGTCGTAATGCCCAAATGAATATCATAGTAGTCATCTTGTCATATATATGCATTGATATGCGCTCAATATTTGTCAATTGCCCAGTTGTAATTTGTTTACCCAATATATTATTTATCTTTATGGAGAGACACCATTAGTGAACTGTGGACCCCGGTCCATTCCTTTACACCGATAAAACCACCAACTGCAATCATTGTTCTCTTTTACTTTCTGCAATTAAACACTGTTTTCCACACCATACGTTTAACCCTTGATTTTCAGCAAGCCAGGGAGATTGACAACCTTCCTGTTTCGTTGGGACAAACTAGTTTGATTGTGTTGTGTGCAGGTTCCACGTCAACAGTCAGAATCCCTTCAACACCATATTTTCTGGCGCTGTTGACAACCTTCTGAAGTGCTTCTGCTTCTACTGGTTCGATAACCTTGGTTTCATACTGAGGGAAACTTGCTGCTGCACTGCTTCATACCTTCCTCTTGGGATCTCCCAACGAATGTGTGTTTCACGTCATCAAGCATATTTTCTGGCACCGTTGCCAGGGAGTTAGCAGGCTTCTGCAAGGGGAGTCTCACGCTTCCAATCTCTTTACTTTGTTATTTGTCTTGCTTAGTTACTTTTATTTTATCTTGTTTGCTTTTAATTATCGAAAACACAATTTTTTTTTAGTTTTCTGCATCTAGTTTATTTCGGTTTGTTATTATGTCTAGTTGTTTACTTGATATCAATGGTTTCTCTCTTTGAAACAAAATCATGTTGGCTAAGTGGGTTCATTGATGATCAACAAAATTATTATAAGGAATACCGCTTTGCTAAAAAAGGGGTACATTTATGGAAACAAATAAGTACATTGAATTATTTTGCTAAGAACTCGTGCTCTACTTATGATGAATCATACTGCTTTAATGAATCATTATGTTGTAGAAGGCATAACACCTCCCTTTCCAATGTGATTATAATGATAATAAAACCTTGGCTGCTTATGCTAAAGGAAACTATGACTTTGGTAATGTTGAACAAACTGAAGAATTTTTTGTTTTCAAAGGTGCCTATGAAATTGCTGGTTATATTCACGATGATGATTCTCCTTATAAATCTGAAATTTTTGCTATACTTGGTTATTGCCTTGAATATTACAATGATAATCCTTATATCACTGAATTTCTTGAGAAAACTTATTCTCCAGAACAACTTGCTACCTTTCAGGAACCTGTGGGAGAAGAAACTACTGAAACTGAAAGCTCATTTGATGAAAAAGAGGAAGAGAGTGATGATCAAAAGGAGGATCTACCTTCTAATGATAGTAACTCTTTAACTCTTACATTATATGATTACCCTCCATGCCTACCTAACGAGGAGAAATGCTATATTGTTGAATGTCATGATTCTATTGAAATATCTCCTTTTGATAAATTTGAAGTAACAACCTCATTGACTCAAGAAAAGGAAATTGCAGAAAGTAAAAATGTGCTCCCTAATGTCTTATATGATAATGCTCTGGATGATGGTCCTATATTCCCTAATGATATTTGTTATACTACTATTGTCAAAAGTGTGTTTAATGACCCCACTGTTTTTGAGCTTAATAAAAATTATGTGTTTGTAGATCATGAAAAGCATGCTTTATGTGATAATTATATTGTTGAGTTTGTTCATGATGCTACTGAAAGTTATTATGAGAGAGGAAAATATGGTTGTAAAAGTTTCCAAGTCGCTAAAATACCTCTCTTTATGTTGAAAGTTTTGAAGTTTTTTTTGTTTCATCTTTCTATGCTAGTTGCTTTATGCTTCAATAATTTATTTTGTTACAAGATTTCTTTGCATAGGAAGTGGGTTAGACTTAAATATGTTTGATATTTGCCTCTTGATGCTCTCCTTTGTTTTTCAACTCTTATTCTTATGAGAGCATCATTAAAATCTTCAAGCCTAGCTAAAATGCATTAAAGAAAGCGCTTTTGGGAGGCAACCCATTATCTTTTGTTTTCAGTTTTTGTCAAGGAGATTGTTTACTTCTGTAGCAATTCCTTTGTATATTTACTTTATCGCATTGTTGTGCCAAGAGTAGTCTCTACTGATAAGATGATGCTAGATTTTGATTACTGCGCAAGAACAGATTTCTGCTGTTCACCGTATTAATTCTTTAAAAATATCCGAATGTGAATTAAATCTGGATTTTTTTTGTTCGTAATCCTGATATATGTATGCATCTTCCGTTAGTTCAAGGTTTTTCGATCTGAGCAAAGTAAGTACCTCGAAAAAATTCGTCTTTGCGGACTGTTCTGTTTTAGACAGATTATGTCTTTTATTTTGCATTCTCTCTATTACTAGTGTTGGGTGGAATTATTTTTTGGGTGGAAGAGCTTCACATAACATCAGTGGCAGTAGCTAATGTTTAAAGTAATGGTCATATTGCGTCTTTACAGAACATGTGAGTTTTTGATTGTGCACTAACCCTCTAATAGGATGGAGAAGAGTGAAGAGCTTAAGCTTGGGGAGGCTCCCATGGATCTCCCCAGCATATTTCAAGAAGACTCAAGCGTCTAAGCTTGGGGATGCCCAAGGCATCCCCTTCTTCATCTTCAAAATTATCAGGTCATCTCTAGTGAAACTATATTTTAATTCTTTCACATCATATGTGCTGTCCTTGGAGCGTCTGTGTGCTTTTATTTTCAGTATGTTATTTTTATTTTGTGATCAACTTGATTGGATCCTAGCATTCTTGATTGGGAGAGACACGCTCCGTTTTTTCATTTAAATACTCCTATTCTTCACTTATACTTGTTGAGTATTCTTGTCTAGCGCTGTTCAGCTTTTAGCTCTTGTTTTCATGTATCTCTTGTCAAAGCTATTAGTTCTTTTAAAGAAAGTACTCTCTTGCTTCACTTATACTTGTTTGGAGATTTATTGAAATAAGTTGATTGGTATTTGGTTGGAACAGAAAATGTTGCATGTGGTAAATGGCATAATGGAAAAGACTTACATACTCTTGTAGATCACAACTTGTATAATTTGATACTTATCAATTGTTTTGAGTTAACAAGTAGGTCATGTTTAAACTGTTGCATCATGTAAGTTTAAACCCATTAGTGGAGAAATACCGTAAAGCTTGTGAAATGTGGTTTGCATGGGTGGTAATTCTAAGATCTATATATTTTCTAGTAAAAGGTGTTGGTTAACAAGGAAGACGGTGTGAAGTCTTATAATATTTGCAATATGTTGGTCATATAAAACTTGGTGTACCGGTTGATATTCTTGTTTGCTTAAATAACCTTGCTAGACTAAACTCTGTACTGAGAGGGAATGCTTCTCGTGCATCCAAATCCTTGAGCCAAAATCCATGCCATTTGTGTCCACCATAACTACCTATAAGTGGTATTTCCTTGCCACTCCTAGTAAATTTTTCATGTGCTACCTTTAAACTATTCAAAACTGTTATTACTCATTTTTGTGTCAATGTTTACCAAGCTCATGAGGACGGGGTGGATGTCTTTATGTCACCTGTCAAACAGACTTTACCACCGGACTAGCGGCATATACATCCGCTTATCCATTAATTTTGCAAAAAGAGCTGGCAACGGGGTGCCCAGCCCCAATGTGATAATGGATGAACAATGTGGTCATTAAGCTAAATATGGGGTTGCTTCCAAATAATTGCACTAATTATCTGGCTCTCCATTTAATTTTGCTAGATAAACTAAATGATGCCATCTTCGCATAAACTTGTCATGTCATCATGTGGTTGTGCATTGCATGGTACACATGTGTGGTGATTGATTTGTTTTTCCGTTGTTTGCTTCGATAGATCCAGCAGACGGGGTTCCACCTCAATACCCCGCCGAACAGTACTACCAGCACTCTGGACAAGGCAAGCGTAATCCCCCCTCTGAGCATATCTTATCCTATTTTCCGCAAATATTTTCTCCACTATAATATTGCATGCGGTTCCAAATGTCAATTTGCTTGGATTAGAGTATCCTATAGTTGCATTAAGATTCCGATGCCAATTACCTGTTTCCCCTCCTATTATCCATAGGATTGTACTGTTGGCCTGAAATAATTAACTATGCAGTGTTGATGCTTAGCCATGCTTAGTTAAATGCTAGCAGTCCGGTGGATGTTTCATGGTTGGAAACAGGTGATGAGATGTACAGATGATGGTGGAGAATTTGTGGTGACAGGTAATAAGATGCTTAAAGGTGGGGATGAGAGGCCACTTCGGTATGGTGGTGTTTTGTCTCACTCTCGCCGCCTAGGTGCGAGTTCTTTACCTCTTGAACCAAGAATGAGCGCGCTTCCTTTCGGTGGGGTATATGGAGCCCTCGTCGACCGACTAACTTGTGGCGGACTAGCCGAGGGTCCTCTAGTTTGGCTTTCCATTTGCGCGTGCGTTGAGGATGGTGGCCAAGACTGAGATGAGGATGGTGTGTCAGGAAAATAAGTGGCCGCGGGACAGGGTGCGAGAAGGTACCTCTTGTCCTACCGCCACTGATGATCCTGGGTTAGTCTCAAGCGAGGTAAAGGTTGTAACCGTTCCCACTCAGCCGGCTTTCCCCGGAAGAGAGCTACGTGTAGGCAATGAGCCGGGCGGTACCGAAGGTAAACACAGTGCACCCCTGCAGGGTTAAATCTTTTCGAAAAGCCGTGTCCACGGTTACGGACAACTTGGGAAAGGACGATAAGACCATAGAATAACTTTAACGGAATGATTAAAAACTGGGTACTAGAGGTACCACTCAAGATTGCAAGGTGAGCTTCCTCGAGGGTGATTCGGGGAGGTGCCTTTGATGAACAGGTACAATGGTTGATGATGATGATGTGAGAAAGTGATCAAAGAAAAGAGTACTTCTTACCTCTTTTAAAATACTCTGAATAGTCGATGCCATTGAGTTATGTTTTCATAAATAAAATCAGCTTTATGCAAAACAGCCATATAACTTTGAAAGCCTCATCGAGCTAAAGCTCTATAATCTTGCGAGTTCGTCGAACTCAACGTCGTTTGTTTTGTTTCAGAGGAGGACTTCACCGACCTCGAAGGTGGGTTCTTTGTGGACGTCGACGAGTAGTCTGGGGTTCCCAGGTGGCAGCTTGGGACATCCCGGAACAGCTGGCGCTGTGATGTTTATCTGTAGGCCTCTTAGGCCATATATTTGGATCTTGTTGTTTAGAACAACCTAATTTGCTTCCGCTTGTTGTAATGTTGGGTCTGTGACCTCTGGTTGTCATTTGCTATCTTTCTCTATTATAAGAGTTGAACTATATGATTTGTGTCGTAGAGTCTGTGATGTGCCAGTTGTTCCACAAGTCTTGATCTCTCTATTATGCATTGAGGGTTGTGCCTGTGTTAAGGCATCAATCGGGGTGTTGCGTTGCCGATGATCCATTCCGAGCAACGCCTGCCAAAGGTTTTGGCCGGGGATTGGTAAACCCGTAACCTCCGGTTGTATCGCTTAACCGGTGACACACAGCATCACTGTATAACAGTCGGGTCGGGGCGCCACAAGTTGGTATCAGAGCAGTACTGCCTGTAGGAAACCCTTCTACTGGTCGATGTTGAGTCTAGTGTTTGTGAAAATATTTTTAACCTAAAAATGAGTTGTGAAAACCATCTTAGGATTCTTTTTACTCCTTATCTGGTTACCCTCTAATCTCGGAGCAATCTTACCTCGATTTGATTAAAGGTTTTACTCTCGTCTGTTACTTCAAAATGATTAGAAACGGGGTGGGTTCGACCTTTAGTGTTATGTGTCCGTTGCTCCCGCTGCGTTGCAATCCCAAATCAACTCAGATGTTTCTACCGAATCAAATCATTTGATCCTTTCTTTGGGTTTTAACCCACGGACTTGAACATAAGGTCCCGGATTGTGTCAACTAGAGTGTGTTAAGTTGTGATTTCTTAACTCTCACTAGTAGCACATGATGCTGATCTTTGACCCAAGTTCTATCTTGTTGATTCCTTTCTTTGCAATGTATTATCGTCCCTAGTCTGTGTACTTGTGTAGACGCTAATGCTATTGTTCGACCATTCGGAGAAAGATACTAACTGTGTCATTGTCAAATCTCCAGAATGGCTCGAGGAGGCGTGGAGGCCGTGGTGGTCGCGGTAACCACAATGATGATGAGGATGATCTGCCGCCACCACCCTCGATGGCTGAGGTCTTGATGGCCATTGAGGAGAACCGTGGGCGCAATGAGCGCTTGCTTGAACAGTTGGTGCAGCAGAATGCACGGAGGAACGAGTGCAACACTCTCACTGAGTTCCTGCGCTCGCAGCCACCCACTTTGCTGATGCTAAGGAGCCACTGGAAGCTGATGATTGGCTTCGTGCTTTGGAGCGCAAGTTCTCCGCGCTCATGTCCCATTGGCGAGCAAGTCAACTTTGCCACCTACCTCTTGGTTGGTGCTGCTGGCTGTTGGTGGGAAGCCATGTGGCTTTGTTTCCAGCCAACCATGTCTTCACTGGGCTGATTTCCGCACTGCCTTCCGTGCGGAGTACATTCCCAGCCGATCATGGACTTGAAGAGGAGGGAGTTCCTGGATTTGCAACAGGGACGGATGGACCTCCGCACTTATGGTCGTGAGTTCAACCATCTCTCTCGTTACGCCCCAAGGGACGTGACCAATGATGCTGACAAGCAAGAGCTGTTCCGCAAGGGTCTGACTCCGCAGCTCCGCTATGAGCTATTGCCCTTCAGGTTCCAGACCTATCAGGAGCTGTTCAACCAGGCTTTCACTCTTGAGCAAGGAAGAAAGGAACTTGAAGCTTCCAAGAGGCCCGCACACGGGGACCACCAGAGTTCCTCGGGTTCTGAGAGCAAGAAGCGCAGGGTGTTTGTCCCTACAGCGCCGTACCTCGTGCTCCATTCATGCCGAGAGCCGCAGGATACAGGCCACCTCCTCCGCGCCCCACTACTTCGACACTTGGGGTAGGCGGAGTGGGTACCGTCCTATGCTACCTGCTCCACCTGGAGTCACTTGCTACACCTGTGGCCAGGCTGGCCACTACTCCAGGGAGTGCCCCCAGAAGGCACCTCTCGCGATAACTCCTGCACGAGCCCCTGCCACTCCAACTGGCAAGGCTGGACCTATTGTGCGTGGTCGCCTGAACCACGTCTCTATGAAGAAGCTGAAGATGACCCCGGCGTTCTTATGGGTGAGTTACGAATCAACGGCAATACAGCTACAGTTTTGTTTGACTCTGGAGCATCGCATTCATTCATATCCATAGCTTTTGCAAAAGACCACAAAATACCGTTCGAGAAAATGAGCCGTCCCTTGGTGATCGCCACTCCTGGCTCCAAATGGCAAACCGATGGGTTACTCCTGAGGTCCAGATTAATATAGGTTCCTTGTCTTTTCCTTATGCCTTGGTAGCTCTGAAGTCCAAAGGCATTGATGTCATACTGGGCATGAACTGGCTAGCCAAATACCGGCTAATCTCGACTGTGCTGCCAAGACCATTACTGTGACCGCTCCTTCCGGTGACATTGTGAAGTATTGGCCTGCAACATCAATACCTCCGTCCGCCATCGTACCCAACTCACCTGAGATTCTCCTTTGCTTTATGGAAGGCGAATCCCCTCCTGAAATCCAGGACATACACGTGGTGTGTGACTTCCCGGATGTGTTCCCGGAAGAATTGCCTGGCATGCCTCCTGACCGAAGTGTGGAGTTTGTCATAGATCTACTTCCCGGTACGCTCCAATTTCCAAGAAGCCCTACCGTATGCCGGTGGAAGAGTTGGCTCTGTTGAAAGAGCAAATTGATCAGCTGTTAGCAAGGATTCATCCAGCCTAGCAGTTCACCTTGGGGTTGTCCGGTACTCTTTGTCAAGAAGAGGGATTCTACCGTGCCTCGTCTAGTCTCTGACTATCGACCGTTGAATGCGGTGACAATCAAGAACAAGTATCCTATTCCTCGCATCAATGATCTGTTGGATCAGTTAGCTGGTGCAACGGTATTCTCCAAGATGGATCTGAGGTCAGGCTACCATCAGATAAAAATCAGAAAGGAGGATATTCCAAAGACGGCATTTGTTACTCGTATGGCTCATATGAGTATACCGTCATGTCCTTTGGTCTCACAAATGCCCAGCTACTTTCATGAGGCTCATGAACTCCATCTTCATGGATTATCTTGACAAGTTTGTCGTCATTTACATTGATGACATCCTCATCTATTCCAAAACCAATGAAGAGCATGAGGAACATCTTCGTTTGGTTCTGACAAGACTTCGAGAACACCGCCTCTATGCCAAGTTCTCCAAGTGTGAGTTTTGGTTGGATAATCTTGTCTTCCTTGGTCATGTGATATCCGCTGGTGGTGTGGCTGTCATTCCTGACAAGATTCAGTCCATTCTGGATTGGAAAACTCCAATGTCAGTCAAGGACATTCGTAGCTTTCTCGGATTGGCGGGTTACTACCGCCGATTCATCGAAGGTTTCTCCAAGATAGCCAAGGCCCTGACTGACCTTCTCAAGAAGGATAAAAAGTTTGTATGGTCGGCCGAAGCTGAAGAGAGCTTCAAAACACTGAAAGCCAAGCTCACGTCCGCTCCTGTGCTTGTCCTGCCGGACACAAGCAAGGATTTCGTCGTCTTCTGTGACGCCTCTCTACAAGGCTTGGGTTGTGTATTGATGCAAGATGGCCATGTGGTGGCATATGCTTCTCGCCAATTAAGCCGCATGAGCACAACTACCCAACTCATGATCTAGAACTTGCCGCTGTGCTATGCTTTGAAGCAATGGAGACCATACCTGTTTGGTAACCGTTGCGAGATCTTCTCGGATCACAAGAGTCTGAAGTACCTCTTCACCCAGCCGGATTTAAATCTCAGGCAAAGGCGTTGGTTGGAGTTAATCACGGACTACAATGTGAGTCTGAACTATCAACCCGGCAAAGCAAACGTCGTGGCTGACGCGCTAAGTCGGAAGTCCTATTGCAACAATCTGATGATTGAAAAGGCCAACCTGCTCTTCATGAAGAGTTCTCCGTTTGAACTGGAAATTGTTCCCTCCGGCTACCTTGCAAATCTGGAGATCAAAGCTACTCTTGTAGACCAGATTAAGGATGCTCAGAAGCTGGATGAGGGTATTCTGAATATCAAGAAGAACATTGCTAGTGGCAAGGCCAAATGTTTCTCGGAAGATGAATCCGGGTTGTTTATTTTGGTGACCGCTAGTGGTGCCAAAGAACCGAAATTTGAGGGAGCTCATCCTCAAGAAGCTCATGAATCACCTCTCTCTATTCATCCCGGTAGTACCAAAATGTACCAAGACCTTCGACCACAATTCTGGTGGACTCGTATGAAACGAGAAATTGCCAAGTATGTTGCTGAATGCGACACCTGTCGACGGGTAAAGGCTGAACATCAAAGACCTGCCGGCACTCTCCGCCCTATTGCAGTCCCGAGTGGAAATGGGATGAAATTGGTATGGACTTCATCACCGGGTTTCCCCGATCTCAAAAGGGCAACAATGCAATTGGGTAATCATTGATCGTCTTTCCAAGGTTGCTCACTTCCTACCAGTCCGTGATGATATACGGGCAAGTCAACTTGCTGATTTATTTGGCTCGTATTGTTCCATTGCATGGGGTCCCTCTGAGGATCATATCGGACCGTGGAAGTATCTTTGTATCCAATTTGGCAGAGTTTCCAAACTGCTATGGGGTCCCGTCTCAACTTCAGTACCGCCTACCATCCTCAAACTGATGGTCAGACCGAAAGAGTGAACCAAGTGTTGGAAGACATGCTTAGGGCATGTGTGATCTCTTTTGGCAAGGTTGGGAAAAGTATCTCCCTTTCGCGGAGTTCTCCTACAACAATAGCTATCAAGCTAGTCTGGGCATGGCTCCATTCGAGGCTTATATGGAAGAAAATGCCGCACTCCTCTAAATTGGTCCGAGACCGGAGAGAGGGCACTCTTTGGTCCGATGTGATCAATGAAGCTGAGGAGAAGGTTCGAATCATAAGGAGAATCTGAAGATTGCTCAGTCTAGGCAAAAGAGCTACTATGATAAGCACCATCAGGAAATTCACTATGAAATTGGTGATAAAGCTTATCTCCGCGTCTCTCCCCTTCGTGGCGTTCGCCGCTTCGGTATCAAAGGGAAATTGGCACCTCGCTATGTTGGCCCTTTCACCGTTCTGGCAAGCGAGGAGATCTTTCTTATCAATTGGAGTTACCGGTCAAATTCCCAAATGTACATGATGTGTTTCATGTCTCCCAACTTCGCCGGTGTTTAAAGATCCTATCCATGGGGTCAATCATGAAGAGCTAGATCTCCAGAAGACCTCACTTATCGTGAGCATCCTATTCGTGGCTTGGATGAAGCTGAAAGAAAGACCCGAACAAGACTACCAAGTTCCTCAAAGTTCAATGGTCTCACCATTCCGAAGAAGCAACTTGGGAACGAGAATCTAGTCTTCGTGAGGAGTATCCCAATTTCTTTCCGCAATCTTAGAATCTCGGGATGAGATTCCTGTAAGGAGGGTAGAATTGTAACAGCCCGAGTTGTGAACCTCAAAAACCTGAGTAAAATTTTCGCTTTTGCATTTCATGCATGCATCATGGCATCATTTGCTCAATTGTTCATGTTGAAACCAGGATTTTGGACAACAAATTAAAACAAGGGAAACAAAATCAATAATGGTTTTCAAGCAACTTTAACTCAAAGGAGTTGATGGTGACAAAACCCACTTAACTAAACTTCCATATTTGTCAAGGAAGTTCTTAGAGCTCAAAACCATATTTTGTAATTGCTTTGAAATTCCAAAGGAGCAACATTTTGGAATTTAGCCAAAAATGCCTAAACCAAACTCCTTGAACAAATGTTTTCAAAAACATTTTATTTTGCAACCCCAAATTTTGTGGTGCCTCCACATGATATGGGGAGGCTCCACAATTTTTCTCAAATTGTTATAAAGTGTTTTGGAGCCCTAATAAAATCTCAAAAACTTGCTGGAATTTTTGAAAGAAATGGAAAAGGACTCGTTTGTAAATAGAAAATGCAGCCAGGGGGGTTTCTGCGAATTCTTCATCTCCTTCCTTGTTCTGTAGCGACCGAGCTGGGCGGCCGAGCCGCACCAGCTCGAGCTCGCTGTGCGCCTGGGGCCCCCTCTGCCGTGCCTTCAGCGACGAGGAGAGCAAGCCACGAGGCTCCACTGCTCCTACTACCCGTCCCCCACCTCGCCTGCTCCCCGTTCCTCTCCTCTTCCTCACCCCGAGCCGCCATGGCCGCCGTGATGCGCCACCGCCTCGCCGTCGATTGGAGCTTCCCTGGGTAAATCGCGGACCACCAACCTCTCCGCCGCGTCCACCTCTCCCACCACGCCAAGGGAATCGAGGCGGGAGGCCGTGCAACGCCGCCGCCAACTGCGTTTCCCCGCACGGCCGTCCGCGGCATCGCCGCCCGAACCCGTCGCCGCCGTTCCCCCTCCGGCCACCCCGACCCCCCCAACGAGCCGTGGTGAGCACCCGGTGCCATGCGCACCTTTCCCTCTCCGTAGCCTTCATCGCCGTCGACGCCGTATGCCGTAGTCATCGCCTCGCTCGCGCGCCCGGTCGAGGACCCGGCCGAGCCGGGCTATGGGCCGTTGCGCTCGGCTGCGCAACCGGTCCATGGGGCGGCCCAAACCGGGCTGAGAGCCGGGTGGCTCTGGAGCAGGTCCGGCCTGCTAGCCGGCCCAGCCGGGCTGGAAGCCGGCAGGACATTTTTTTTGCTGCTTATGATTTTCCTATTTCTCTCCGATAGCATACGTTCCCCGCTCCTCCCTCGTGACTCTAGGGTTATCGAAACTCGATGATTCCTTCGAGTGCCATCGCTCACTCTAGAACTCGAATGCTTATTATTAATGTTGTTAAATTTTACTTAAAATATTTAAAAGCAAATATTAAAAAGGGGGAATTAATAAAAGTGCTAACTTTTTATCGGGACCTCCGAAAAATGTGTTCCTTATATCAAAACGCTCAGAGAAGTGTGCAGTAATCCATAGCATCATGTTCATGCATATTTGAGCCACTTCTTGATAATGTGATAATGGATGAACACTGTGGTCATTAAGCTAAATATGGGGTTGCTTCCAAATAATTGCACTAATTATCTGGCTCTCCATTTAATTTTGCTAGATAAACTAAATGATGCCATCTTCGCATAAACTTGTCATGTCATCATGTGGTTGTGCATTGCATGGTACACATGTGTGGTGATTGATTTGTTTTTTCGTTGTTTGCTTCGATAGATCCAGCAGACGGGGTTCCACCTCAATACCCCGCCGAACAGTACTACCAGCACTCTGGACAAGGCAAGCGTAATCCCCCCTCTGAGCATATCTTATCCTATTTTCCGCAAATATTTTCTCCACTATAATATTGCATGCGGTTCCAAATGTCAATTTGCTTGGATTAGAGTATCCTATAGTTGCATTAAGATTCCGATGCCAATTACCTGTTTCCCCTCCTATTATCCATAGGATTGTACTGTTGGCCTGAAATAATTAGCTATGCAGTGTTGATGCTTAGCCATGCTTAGTTAAAATGCTAGCAGTCCGGTGGATGTTTCATGGTTGGAAACAGGTGATGAGATGTATAGTTGATGGTGGAGAATTTGTGGTGACAGGTAATAAGATGCTTAAAGGTGGGGATGAGAGGCCACTTCGGTATGGTGGTGTTTTGTCTCACTCTCGCCGCCTAGGTGCGAGTTCTTTACCTCTTGAACCAAGAATGAGCGCGCTTCCTTTCGGTGGGGTATATGGAGCCCTCGTCGACCGACTAACTTGTGGCGGGCTAGCCGAGGGTCCTCTAGTTTGGCTTTCCATTTGCGCGTGCGTTGAGGATGGTGGCCAAGACTGAGATGAGGATGGTAGTGTCAGAAAAATAAGTGGCCGCGGTACAGGGTGCGAGAAGGTACCTCTTGTCCTACCGTCACTGATGATCCTGGGTTAGTCTCAAGCGAGGTAAAGGTTGTAACCGTTCCCACTCAGCCGGCTTTCCCCGGAAGAGAGCTACGTGTAGGCAACGAGCCGGGCGGTACCGAAGGTAAACACAGTGCACCCCTGCAGGGTTAAATCTTTTCGAAAAGCCGTGTCCACGGTTACGGACAACTTGGGAAAGGACGATAAGACCATAGAATAACTTTAACGGAATGATTAAAAACTGGGTACTAGAGGTACCATTTCAAGATTGCAAGGTGAGCTTCCTCGAGGGTGATTCGGGGAGGTGCCTTTGATGAACAGGTACAATGTTGATGAGGGTGATGAATGGTGAGAAATGTGATTCAAGAGAAAAGAGTCACTTCTTTCCTCTTTTTAAAATACTCTGAATAGTCGATGCCATTGAGTTATGTTTTTCATAAATTAAATCAGCTTTATGCAAAACAGCCATATAACTTTGAAAGCCTCATCGAGCATATATTAGCTCTTAATCTTGCGAGTTCGTTGAACTCAACGTCGTTTGTTTTGTTTCAGAGGAGGACTTCACCGACCTCGAAGGTGGGTTCTTTGTGGACGTCGACGAGTAGTCTGGGGTTCCCAGGTGGCAGCTTGGGACATCCCGGAACAGCTGGCGCTGTGATGTTTATCCGTAGGCCTCTTAGGCCATATATTTGGATCTTGTTGTTTAGAACAACCTAATTTGCTTCCGCTTGTTGTAATGTTGGGTCTATGACCTCTGGATGTCATTTGCTATCTTTCTCTATTATAAGAGTTGAACTATATGTTTTGTGTCGTAGAGTCTGTGATGTGCCAGTTGTTCCACAAGTCTTGGTCTCTCTATTATGCATTGAGGGTTGTGCCTGTGTTAAGGCATCAATCGGGGTGTTGCGTTGCCGATGATCCATTCCGAGCAACGCCTGCCAAAGGTTTTGGCCGGGATTGGTAAACCCGTAACCTCCGGTTGTATCGCTTAACCGGTGACACACAGCATCACTGTATAACAGTCAGGTCAGGGCGCCACAGGCGTGGAGAGCCAGGCTTCAGCGGCGGGCAATGGAGGCGAGGCCGTGTTAAAGTGCCATGCCTCGATGGCGGGCAATGGCGGCGAGGGCGAGGGCCAAGCCGTGGCGGCGGCCGATGGCGGCGACACGCCGGCGCCCAGTCTGGAGGCCGTCAAGGAAGAGAACCGCATGGCCTGGCAGCAAATCCAGGCCGAGCGCGTGGACGCCGCACTCATCGGGCAGATGAGGGCCGACCCCGACCTTGTCGAGCAAAACCGCGACATCCTGGAGGCCGCGGCGGCGGCGTGCGCCGGCCGTGGGCGAGGACGATGAGGGCGGCGAGGACGGCGACTCTGACGAGGACATGCCGGACGCCGAGGCGGGCGACGACGTCGACCACGAGGGCATGCCGGCGGCCTTCTATGAGGACTACATGCCCGACTCCGATGAGGACATGCCCGACCATGAGGACGGCGTCTGCGAATCCTCAATCGAGGATGACGACTAGATCTTCCTGCCCAGCCCTTTCGTTTAGACCGATCCATCGTCGAGCGGTCGATCTAGTATTAGGTAATTAAGCTCGATCTCTATAGTAGTATTAGATCTGCTAGCTCGAGATCTGGCTATTAATTAGTACATTTTGTTAGGATATCTAGCTTTGATCGATCCATGGCCGAGTGCCGGGATCGATCGATCGATCAGCCATGGATCGATAACATATTCACGCGCGAGTTGTGTAGGGGTGGCGCGCGGTACATATTTTGTTAGGATAGACGATCAATCATATTAATTAGCACAAGCTAAGATCTATCGAATCGGAGGAGTTGGCGCCGACAGCCGGTGCGGTGAAAATTTGATACCAAATTCACTGTATTTTGGTACTAATTATAATAGTAAGTTATGAACTTTGATTGAATATCTGTTTAACTAATTCCCAGTCCTCTGTTCATGATTCTGTTCACGTTTTCGTACGCACTCTGTCTTCTGTGTACATTTCCTTTCATTTAGCGCGGGAGAGCTATTTCTCCGACGGCGTAATTTTCCAGCCGTCTCTACTGTTTTCTACCGATGGTGCAGATTTCTAGCCATCTCTAAATGTTTTGTATGGGAGACGGCTAGCAGTATCAGCCGTCTCATGTAATATTAGAGACGCCCACAAAATAAAACCGCTTGAGGAGATATGTCCCAAACGGATAAAAATTTAGTTTGGTTTGACCGACTCTAGGTCCCGTCTTCTATTTGAGATTCTGTACTAGTGTTAGCTCATCGTAAAGTTTTTTGCCAGCATATATTGAATAAATGAAATAAAAGTGGGCTGCTCTCCATTTCGGAAGAAAAGAAAGGTAGCAGCACAGCCTCTCGTCTCTCTCTGTTTGTGCGAGATGATTTTTCTATTGTCTTGCGTTGGCTCCCTAGGAGGAAAGAGAGGTATCAGGTTGGGTAGAGAATAGCATTTTTTTCGCGAATAAGAGAAATGACAGGGGTAACCATAAATTCAATTTGGCTCCAATCTCACTTGCTCCTGGCTGAATAAAAAATTAATAAAATAGTAAAATATTTCAAAATATTATGAAAAACATTGGTGACTAACGTATACAAGTTTTCTACATGCGTGCCAAGTTTCGTGGTAAAATGACATTCGCCGAGCTATGTGAAAAAAAAACAAAATCAGTGGCTGATTTTCTTTTTCACACAGCACTACGAATGTCATTTCACCACAAATTTTGCACGTATGTAGAAACCTTGTATATATTCATCACTAATTTTTTCAGATTTTTTTAATGTTCTACTATTTTTTGATTTTTTTTTATTCAGCCAGAAGCAGATGAGCTCGGTTGCCAAAACACCTCCCTCGTTACCAGATATTCACTTTTGCTCGTAACACATTATACTAGTTCGTTTGAAGGCAAGAAAGCTGAGGAAGAACCTCCCGGCCTACTTTCTCGTCGCTGTGCATTTTGCTTTGGATGGTTTTGGAAAAGCCTACAGCTAAGCTAACCCCTTTGTTTGGTTTAGTCTGCTTATTTTAGTGGAAAGTTAAAATAAGCCCAAACAAAGAGATTCGTAGTAGATTTGAAAGGACACAGATGTCGCCTAGGGGGGGGGGGGGGGTGAATAGGCGATTTAAAATTCTTTACGGTTTAGGCTTAAATAAATGCGGAATAAAACTAGCGGTTAATTTATCAAGCGCAAAACCTAAACAAGCTAGGTTTACCTATGTGCACCAACAACTTATGCTAAACAAGATATACAACTATATGATAACAAGATATATTACTTCAAGCTCAATGGCTATCACAAGGTAAATTGCATAAGTAAGAAGCTCGGGTATAGAAATACCGAGGCACTTGGAGACGATGATTTATCCCGAAGTTCACTTCCCAATGTAAGCTAGTCTCCGTTGGGGCGGTGCGGAGTCACAAAGTGATCCCCGAATAGCCGTCAAATGGCACACCGTAATCTCTTTCGTGCCTCCACCAATGCGGAGTGCCACGAACCACTATGGGACACTTAAGGGTTGTCACCGAACCCGTACAAGGATGACGCACACTCCACAACTTAATTGGAGGCTCTCACCGAATTCCCGTGGCTCCCAAAGCCACAAGAATCACAAGGTTGGGGCGCAACTCCACAACTTAATTGGAGGCTCCCAACTATCCCGCGAGCCACCAAAACTCCGAGATCAACAAGGACCGTCTAGGGCACTCCAAGTACCCAAGAGGACAAGCTCTAGGGCACCCCAAGTACCCAAGAGTAACAAGCTTCTCAACTTCGATTTCCACGTATCACCGTGGAGAACTCAAACCGATGCAACCGATGCAATGGGCAAGAACACAATAAGTGCTCAAAATCCTTCACTCTCAAATCCCACCAAAGCAACTAATGCTATTGGGGGGAGAAGAGAAGAAGAACAAAGAGGAACACCAAATTCCCCCAAGATCTAGATCCAAAAGCTTCCCCTCACTTAGACTAGAGATTGATTGGTGGAATGGTAGATCTAGATCTCCTCTCTCTTTTCCCACTAAATGGAGGCAAGAATCATGGAGGGATAGAGAGTTAGCAAAGCTCAAGAAGGTCAACAATGGGGAAGAACACGAGCAGCAAGAGTTGGTGCCTTTGGGGAAGAAGGGGGGCCTTTTATAGGTCCCCACGAAAAAGAGTCGTTGCAGTCCAGAAAACATAGGATTATCCGATTCAAGTTTAACAGGGTAATCCGATTGTATAGGATTATCCGATTCAAGTTAGACAGGATTATCCGATCCAAGATAGATAGGATAATCCGACTGCATAGGATTATCTGATTCCAGTTAGATAGGATAATCCGATAAACTCCAGTGCGCAACCAAACAAGTCCTTAGCCGTTTTCGTGTCCAGCAAATATCCGGGTCGGATATTCCGATCCAGTTTGGGTCGGAAAATCCGATAAACTCCAGAGAGCAACCAAACAAGTCCTTAGCCGTTTTCCCGTCCAGCAAATATCCGGGTCGAATATTCCGATCCAAGTTTGGGTCGGAATATCCGATTGACTGAAAACTGAGAGAAACAGCAAAACGAAAACCGCAATATCTTTTTCATCCGGACTCCGATTTCGATGATCTTGGGCTCATTGGAATCGCAACGAAGAGCTCTCCAAGATTATGCAGAGAAACATCGTAGTCCATCATGTGAGAAGGAAACCACAAGAAGAGAGTTTGACCTCTCTTGTAAAAGACGAACCGGTAAAACCACCAACATCAAAAACACAACAAGATATTCATATGAAATCCGTTTTTGATTAACTAGAGCTTGGTATAGGGATGAACACAAGCTCTAAGTTCTCACATAGATAAAAGCCAAATAAGAACCAAGAAAGATGATGAAGGCTAGTATGCAAAGGTTTGAGCTCTCTCCAACTGATACGCTAAAGCTCAATCGAGAGCCCCTCTTGATAGTACGGTGTCTATCCAATAACCCGGTCTCCCGACTAACATGAGATCGGTAAAATAGAAACCCTAACAAGATCATACCTTTGCCTTGCGCATTCCACTTGACTAGATGATGGCGATCTTGATCTTCTCAAGTGGATCACCTTTTCTGATTGCGCTTCGCTTGGTGAAGGTCCACATATTTCTCCCCCATACTCCACTATGGGAGAGACCCTTATTGGCACATCTTTACTTGACCATCATCGGATAATCCGAGTCAGCTGGGACCAGATAATCCGATACCTCAAAAGGGTTGCAAGCTTCAAGCATATGATATCTTCTAGATGCCCATCTTGAACTTGCACATCTCAACCTTGATGACGATCACTACTTGACGTCATCCTTCATGGGCTATATCAAATCTTCATTTGATGCAAGCCCATAGAAAGATACCTAACCACACATAGAAATGCCAACACATATCATGGGTTAGTTCACAAAGCTATATGGACAATTACTTACCATACCAAGAGATACATGATCCCACTTGGTACATCCAGTAGTTTTGTGTGTTGAACAATATCTTGATCAACCTTGTATCTTTTCTTCTCTTTTCAATAGATGATGTCTTGAGGATAACCATGAATGATCAGTAATCCTTTTCTTCAAGACATACTTGCAATATGCTCAACTCGATGATCTTGATGCCAAATACTTCATTCTATCAATATATTCATAGCATCAACCTTGAATCCAACATATGGAGTTCAAGCATGGTCTATGGACAAACCTTACAAGTACAACTCAATGCAATCATTAGTCCATAGGGATTGTCATTAATTACCAAAACCACACATGGGGGCGCCATGCCCTTTCAATCTCCCCCATTTTGGTAATTGATGACAATCTCTTTTACAAGGGTTTATATAATGAATTAAGCAACCATGCAAATCAACAAACATGGATGCATGAGCATGAAAGGTAAATGCTTATGAACAAAACAAAAGCATAACACCAAATTCCCTTAAACCCTATAAAACTTCTCCCCCATTGGCATCCATTTCCAAAATGGGCGAAAAATCTTACAAGGTCAATATAGTATGAGCTCCCCCAAAACATGTGCATTTCTCAAAATATGAGTGAAATCAAATACACATATCCAATGACGAATAGTTGGAGAGAGCAAAAACTATATTGAGGATCCAAAGATTGCAAAAGAATGATATGGAAAACTTTTTACAATTCTCCAAATAAAAAGTAAGCAATCAAAAAGATCCGACTAACCAAATAAACACAAGATATTATGATTTGAGCAAAAGAGTGTTTTAAAGAAAATAGAGGAGCTCCCCAATATTTGTACACAATTTAGAATTATTGTATTTGAATACAAGGTGTCCAAACATGGAATCCTCACTCCTCCGGTATCCTCTGAAACACAAAAACAAATGAATTCACAAGCTCAATAAGATGCAAATGAAAAACAAAGCTTGTGACATATCCCATGGTGAAGATTATTGACTTGTAAGACAAACAAGATATTCACCAAGATGAGAGCACCAAGATGTGACAAAATAGGATATGCACTCATAAATCAAATTCTTTTCGGAGTCACGCCAAAGAATCAAAAATGGAGTAAAAGAGGTGACACCGAAGAATTAGGATACCGAGTAAAGATGTAATTTTTCTCATGTATATAAGTTTCTAAGTGTCCACAAAGAAACATGTACACATAAAATTAGTTACTAATGAAAAGAAACACGATATCCAAAGGGAAGTCATAACATATACACATATGATGTTTGTTTAGGATCATAGCCCATAGCTCAATATTCTCATATTGTATAATAATGAACTTCAAATTCAACCTCAACACAAGCATCACAAATATCACTAAGGGAAAGGAGATAGTTGGGACGCGTTGAGGAAAGCAACAAGTATCATAATAGCTACATTGAATTTGCTATAGCTACAACAAAAGCAAATAAATACTTTTCATGCCATGATGCAACCTACACAAGGTTGGATGCTAGAAAATTATGGATGAGGGTGAATACTTGTTACCGAGATGACATTGGGTTGATGTAGTAGATAAAATTTCATCAACCATCCTCGCTTGGCTTCAATAAGCATGTGGTGAAGATACTTTCATTGTAAATGAGACAAGTATCCAATGCATCTCCATGTACCTAAAACACATTCAAGTAAAATTGTTCCCAAACTAATTGGGTCCAAGTAGTTAGTCAAACTACAATACATAGAAGGAACTCCACATAAATATGTGCATATAGATATGAATATGAATTTCATGCACATCTTAGCCGATTTAGGATTCCGTGGAGTTTCCCCTATATATTGGCACAAAGAAGGAAAGCATGCCATAAAATAAACATGTAGTAGATATGCATGCCTGTGACCTTCAATAACCAAAGGGAGATACAATTTGGACAAATATTAAGAGATCAAAGAGGGTCCAAATTATATCAAAGATCCAAATCAAAAATTGATTTAGAGAAGCCAATCTATTATATAATTAAAACACAGGATAAAGGACGGCTCAGATTAATCAATCATCTAACATGAAAAAATGAACGACTCAGATTCACACGCAACGATTCACGTACGCGACGATCAAAACGACCGAAGGGAACAAATAGAAGTCACAATTAAACACGTATGTACATGGAAAAGAAAGATTCACACGTAACGATTCACTTACGCGAAGATCAAAAACGACCGAAGGCAATAAATAGAAGTCACAATTAAACACGTCTGTACATGAAAACAATCACGTGTGCCTAGGAAAATAAACAAGATGACGTGCACAGAGAGGAGTTAGCATCGCAATGGAATAGGAGATATCCCAGACCTCATGTACGATCCATCCAAGCCATGGCATAGCTGGTCTGCCTTCTCTTCCTGGTGTCGCCGTCTCAGCCGCCAAGACATACGTAGCCACAAGTCTTCCTTGCCTCGCAGTTACGATTCTGAAGGCCATGGCGGGCGACAATAAGACTCACCTCCGACGCTGCCGACAGACTGTCCGCCATCTTCGGCGATTGACCCACCACTGAAGCCGCGTGCACTCTTGGGTCATCTTCTGCTGGATGCCGACGATTAGATCGATCTATGTTGCTGTTGCTGGTGTTCATGATGGTCGGTCCATGTCGACACACGACATGGGGATAGGGGCAGGGTTCTAGCCGTCGGAGCATGCTCGCGAAGCAATCACCCACGCACATTGATGCGCTGATTGATCCAGGTTATCTCGATGCTCCGGTTACAGTTAGATGGAGGTTGCAGCGTTGGACCATCTCAAGAACCTGACTGCTTGCATTCAAAGGATGCATCGCCGCTGTTTTTTGTGTAGTTCTTTGGCCGTCACATATATCCTATGAATTTGTGTTGTCGTTGCTGCAGCTCTGTTCTCCAGTTATGTTTATCTTTGAGTATACAGCGGAAAGCGGCATCACGTGCTAGACACCGTTGTAGCAGCCGAGATTAGAATCATATTGAGGCTTCAACCCGGCCAACGGCACATAATTGCCAAAACCGCATCTGACCGAAGTTCCCACATCAAGCTTTAGGCCTCACAAAGCAAAACCACCGGCGTTCTTGACTCCATGGCCGTCAAGGCATCGTGTGATACTCGTTGAGAGACAAGGACCTGCTCGATGCCATGTTGCATGCATGTAGTTTCTCAAGCATGCCACGCCGCGACGTCAGCAAGGGCACAATCTCCGCCAGTTCACTTCAACTAACTAGGAAATCAGGATGCATATGAGTTTATTGATATTGAGGTATGTAATCATCTCTTGCTATTTACTGTTTGCCAGAGTAGTATGTTTATGCATATGAACTGAAGTCCGCCGTTTTGATCGTCTAAGATTAAAGTAGCTAGAGAATGCATATGAACTGAATTCCGCCGCCGGCGTTCTCGGCTCCATGCCTGAGGAGGCATCGTGTGTGATACGCGTTCACTGACAGGGATTTTCTCTATGTTGTGTTGCCGGACGTGTAGTTCCCATGCCACGCCGTGACGCACGGAGGGACGATCTGCCTCAGTCCACCTCAACTGGACAAGAATTCGGGATATATATATACGTTCATTGATGTGATGTATGTGTGTATGGATATGAACTGAAATATTTGTGTTCGACCATACCAAATTGACGTAGTGACAACGTCGCCACATGCAGAATCCATCAGGGGATAATCTTGAGGGAACCATCAATTTGAAAGATCAATTTCAGGTACATCAAACGATGGCCAATTTATATTTTCTTGACAAATAGAGGGTCTGATTTTCATATTTCGGTATTTGTAGGCAGTTCAGAGCTGGAGACGGCCAACAACGCATATGATGTTGATTTGGGCTGGCACATTAAATGTAAGATTCAACTACGTACCTTTATCACCAGCAATATCTATCTATCTATTATATTATTAAAACAACAAACAATCAACGGTTAAGATTAACTAAACATAATCAATTCACAGACAACGGCCAAGATTTACTTTTCATAACATCTGGCCCGCGTGGTGTCCATCTCCCCCACGTTCCTCTTGAAATCACAAGAGGAAAGGAAAATCACTAACCAATCCCATGTATGTACGCCAATATATGGTGCCTAGCGAACAAAGAGTCAGCCGGCCCGCTGCATCGCCCAAATCGATTTCCTCCAACAGAGGCGAAACCGTGTCTGTTTATTTGGTGCCGCCGCCGGCTGCTGATTTCACCGAACGGTGACCAAAAGACGGCAATCTCTCTCGGTGCATCAGATAATTTGTCCGCCGTAACCCACGGCATCTACACGCATCGTCAAGTATTCTGTCGAGTTCATCCATAGAAAGGTATGATCCCATCTTCTAGCGTGTATAGATCTCCTGATCGTGGTTCTGATCTATGGAAAGGAGATGTAAAGCAATCCAAAGAAAAAAATTCTGCATACTATAGGGAGTCTTCTCCTCCGCGCGGTAATTTCTAATCAGACGCGTTTACTCAAGTTAAGCGGCCGCTTCAATCAAAATAACCATTACATCATGTCGATTCAAGTAGGCTCAGTTCTCTCAAGAGACATCTAAAAAAGGTTCTCTCCTTGAGGCATCTAAAACAATTTCTCTTGACAGTGTACAGGCAGCTGGTGTATGCGTTGGTCATCCAGAGGACTTGATTAAGGTGCAAAACGAAGTATGTACAGGCAAGACCCCGCAGATGCTATGTATCCCTGGAAAAGGAGCAACTGAGATGTACAGAAGGCAGGCCATCTGATCAGAGAAGCACCCCGGGTATGCCGACCACATTCAGTAATAAACAAATGGAATGTCGGAAAACACATCCTCTTTGGTGATTGTTCTGGAATATTTAGCAATACATTGGAGATGATAAGTTTTGCTGCTAACTGAAACTTCACTTGGCGCATGCTGTGCACTAGCTTCCAACTTTATTCAGACCACGTGAAACCAAGCTACATGTCAAACGTATATAGAGTACTTCATTTTTTCCACGCATCCTTTTTGTTTTGCATATGCATGGAATTTCGTTTCAAATATCCACTACTTAATGTACCTTGCTGAAATTGAGCTTTATGAACTTCTGTTTCAGGTACAAAGTGCAAATATTTCTGGATGCAAGTAAGGTTATCCTAAGAACCTTATTGATATATCTGTTCAAGACGACTGCATTAATAATCCAAAGTTCACACAGGAACTCACTTCTGGTACTAATCCCCTATGTATCCTCTTTTTTCATATTATGGTACTTACAGAATCAAGACTGATTGTAAAATTTTGGAGTATAGAAGAACAACATTCCTTCATGGTCAGAACTTATATGCAAATCGCACCACCAGGTGCCAGGTAAACTGATTCATTTTCATTCCTATTTTATCATGAACCAGTTCAACTTTCTTAACCATGACGAGGACATTTTCAGTACTGAAATCCACTTGAGCTCACATCAGGATACCTTTTAACTAATATTCTTCATGGTTATCTCCTGCCAAATGCTTACAAGAAGTTCCCTCTATCTTTGTTGCTTTTATGTAAGATGTCTCAAATGTATATCTCCAAGTTCAGACTTACATGTCTTAGTATTTAACGATATGTATCTAATCACGAGCTTCTTATTCGAATCATCAACTTAGGAAAATGTGTATGATTTAAGAGACATTTGGATGGATGTATAACCAATTAGTCTCACAAGAAAACACAGTTCATATTATTTGCTTAATATGGCTGTATCTATAAAATGAAAACCTCTAAATTGTTGATACCATTGATGAATGGCCTTTCTATTTAATTATTTGTGTCTGTTATCCGTACGTGAAAGCTGGGAGTATTGAAGGTTTCAATGAATCTAATGTAATGTGTTTTCCTTCTTATCTACAGGAGTAGTTGTAGAGTGCGAGCGTCTTGCAAATTCCATGAAGCACAACATGGACGATTTTTTCTTTAACAGTTTAATAGTGACGCGTTAGGAATATAAAGGAAAAAAATGGTCTGACCGGTAAGCTCGATCTGCAAATTCAGCAGTGATTTTCCTTATTTTTTTCTCTTCATTTTACACACAGTAGAAATTTAATACATACTTAAGAAGTAAACAAATATTTGAAATATATGTCAACTGAAGACTGATATAACAGGCATCCAAGAGGATTCAAGCGTATCTACTGGAAACCGCCAAGTTCTAGGGAGCACAATAGCCGGATTATGAAGCCCATATGAAAAATACTCATAAACTGCTGAAAGTTGGTCGAATTGTAGAATATAAAGCAATATAGTGGTAAATTATTTTGGTGCAAGTACTTGAGTATGATTGGTGCTATGATGTCTCCACAATAATTTTAATCTGGAGATATTTAATATTGCATGACTAAAGATGGGCTTCTTATAGTCGTCACTGATGAATGTCACTTCAAATGTTCTGATAGAATAATAGCATCTATTGTTTTTATTTTTCTATCCATAAAAATCAATAATATAAATTTTGATCATATATAACTTTAAAAAACATTAATTTAAAATGATCTGGCGTCACCAATATGAATACCATTTGGCTCGATACTACATGATTATTTGAAGGGTGAAAATTTTAGCTGAATTATCAATGTGCACGTAATCCTATATATTTTCACTCGACGGATTGTATGTTTCCGCTTGATTTAAAATTATGTTTACCAACCCAGATATGAACCGAAAAAAGAATTATGACGGTTCTGAATAAATGTTCGGTTCCAAATGGTGGATTTAAGCTATTTTCGTATGGACTAAATAAGAACTCTGAATGCTAATAAATTTTTTTTGCCGTTGAGTAGACAGGTGACACTGCAACGTATTTTAAATTTCTAATACTGTGCAGGAGCATGGGTTAATGACGCACATGGGCTCTAATGGTGTCGAAGAAATGCACACACAACATAGCTAAAATAAGAGGCACAGACAAGAGAAATACGACGGTTCAGTTTCATATATACAAATTGTGGAATAAAAAACAAGAAAAAAATAATTTTCATATGAACCCCATTTGAGTTTAACAGAATTGCATGCAAAGCTAAATTTAAAGGTATGATATAAATATAATTGGGACATCTAATACCTTAATTACATACACACCTTTTGAAATAAAATATAGAGGAATTTAAAAGAAAAAATTCATTGTGTAAACCATATGAAGTCTATATATGGTTAATGTCTAAATAAAATTTATGTCAAGATTAGTAGTTGCAATATGAGAATATAACTTTTAAATAGCACAAATTTTGCAACTTAGCCTTCGTACATACTCGAGTGGAAGTTCATAAATAAATGAGTATTGGATGAGTCTTATGCTACGAATAATCCATTAGTATGTCCGTATGAAGAACGGCAGAGCCATCCCTTTGTCTGGCATATTAACACTGAAAGATATGAGAACATGATACAATATGGAATAAATCTAGCCGCGCAAATGCGCGGGCAACCCAGCTAGTTGAAACTAAAAGCAAATCAACACATAATTGATAAGATACCAATTGGATAAAGATATCAAAAAGAAAATAAGATACCAATTAATCAATATATAAAATGACTAGATATCAAATTTCCAAAAGAGATACCAAAAGAGAGAGAGATGTTAATCAACGAATGATATAACCCACTCCCAAAGAGAGATGCCAATTGGGACAAACTCTCAAAAAGAAAGAGCGGGGTTCCAACAAATAAACCACACCCTCTACACTTTTCATGATGGTACAAAATACCAAGCCAAAAAGGTTTGTCTTCCATGAGACATGTCATCAGGATCAAAGACCAATGGAAAGGATCAAATACAAATAGAATATAAATAGTGTTTAAAAAGATACATGATAGCTCTCCCGACAAAAGTGCATTATTTTATGATCTTGTATTTGAATACACAATGCACACACATGGAATCATCGCTCTAAAATATCTATTCAAACACTAGTCATATATCAAGAAAAAGCAATAAGATCCAATACTAATGAAAATATAAGTTGTACTCAATATATGATAACTCACCCAAGAATAGTGCATTATCTATAAGTAGCCTTTGAATGCAAGGTGCACAATGATGGGATCAATGCCTCTCCTACACCAAATAAAACACTAGGAAAGTTTGAGTAAAGCAAAATGATCCACAAGAGGTAAGGAAGACAAAAGGAGTTAAAACAATTTTTTTTTGCAAGAAATAAGGCAATAAAATCAAGAGCCAATATGAAGATGATATACAAATTTCACCACAATTATGACCATCAATTGTCATGGAAAAGGAGTATATGTAGAAATTTCTTAGTGGTGTATTGGATTGATATTCAAGATCATCTTCGCAACCAATAAGCACATGGTGAAGGATAAGATTTAAGCGCGATGCTTATGTAGATAAATGTTCTTGATAGCTTCAAATATTCACGCGATCATGCAAAGTAACTATAGAGAGTAGCTTGAAGCAATCGGTTTCACAAAGAGATATATGAGAACATATTAGAGGAAAAACCTTACCAAGAACATTCATCACAAACAAGATCCAAAGTGTGAGTAAGTAAAAACATTTAAGCAAAAGGGAACTTGTTTGAGAAACATGCCACAAAGGAATAAGATAATTAACAATATCAATTCTCGATGGCAATACCTCACATGTTCACATTGTCTAGGTTTGTAATATGCACATAGCTTATTACTCCCCCATAATGTGATAATCCATTTATTCTCCACAAGAGGCAAGTAAAACCCAACTAGAGATGATTAATGAATATTATAGAATTTGAATTTCTCATGAGCATGACATACCACATAGAGACTAGATAAGATTGATATATCGACACTAGGTGGTATTCCTCATGTACACACATTTTTAGGATTGTGAAGAGCCAAGAGCTATGACTCCCCAAAAATGGGATAGTCCATTAATCTCTCAAAAGAACCAATGAAGATATAAGCAAGTTAATATAAAGGCTCAACATCACACATACATGGTATGCAAACCAACATACACATACTTGATTACTCAAGACAAGTAAGTAGAGAGCACACCATATACAAACACTAGCAAGGTACAAAACCAAACACATGCAAGGGTGCAAGCAACTTTCAATGTATGATTTAAATACAAGTTACCGCAAGGAGGAACATTGGATATGAGATAGAACAATATAATCCAAATGACTTGGCTTGAGAGAATATAATTGATGAAGATCCCTTAATTCTTCATGATGTAGCCAAGTATCCAATGCTCTCCAACAACACCTATTGATCAAGTTTTAGCTTGTTGGTCCCCAACCAAGTTGGGTCCTAAGAGGTTAGTCACAACAGGCTTGGCAACCCAAATGGTTCTTTTCTTGACACCACTTTGAGTACCAACATATTTGGCAAACATATTGCCAACCTTATCCTTCATAAGAGAGTAAGCATTATCAATTATGATAGGGTTGGATAAGGTACCACTAGTGCATGAAGAAGCGAAGTGACCCTTCTCACGACATAAGTAGCAAGATTTGCTTCCTCCTTTCTTCTTTGTTGAAATCTCAACTTGAGAAGGAATAGCTTAATTCTTCTTGGGAAGTGGCCGTTCTTCAACTTGGGGAACTTTAGTTTGAACTTGAGGCATCTTCCCTTGTTACTTCTCACTAAGAGACTTCTTCTTCAAAGGGCAATATCTAACATGGTGCCCTTCAACCTTGCACTTGAAGCAAACAATGTTGGCCAAATTCTTGACTTGTTCATGGCCCTTCTTTTCTTGTTATACTTGTACTTGTTCTTGTTATTGGAGTTGAATCCAAGTCCACTCTTGTCATTGGGGCGTCTTTGCACACTCAACATGTTGTCAAGTGTGGGCTTCCCATCATGACGCTTTTCCAAGTCTTTCTTCAAAGAAGTGACTTGGGCCTTGAGCTCTTTTAATTCCTCTACATGGTTAGTATCAACAAAAACACTAGAGGAAGTTGAACCTTCATTGTTAGAGCAACAAGGCATGAAAAGTAATTCATCACAAGATGTAGCAATATTATGAGTGGATGAATTACTAGGACTAGCACATGGCAATAAAGCATTTTGAGTAGAGGTTGTGCCAATGTCCACATGAGGCTCACAAGATGTTACCTTTGTAATAATACCCTCATGAGCTAACTTTAGCTTATCATAGGAGACTAGAAGGTCCTCATGAGAGCTCGAGAGCTTCTCATGGCTTTCTTCCAAATTCCCATATTTGCTAGATAGCAACTCAAGTTGAGCCCTTAGCTCAACATTCTCTGTCAATATGGATGCTTCACAAGAGATAGAGTTAGTAGCACAAGCATCATTATTAATGGCAATAGGAGAAGGTAATTTAGCAAGCTCTTTGAGTGAGAAGCTTTAAGTTGCGCATGAGACTCGGTGAGTTTGATGAGCTCACCCTTAACGACCCTAGAGCCATTTTCTAGGTGCTCAAAATTCTCAAGGAGTTTGGCATGTGCATCTATAAGCTTACCATTTGTTACTTTGAAGTCATTAGCCACTTTAAGAGAACTATCATAGGATCCCTTTACTCTGGAAAGTTCGAGAGTATAAGTTTCCTCAAGAGACTCCTTGGTGGTCTGTTCTTCTTCAAGAGCTTCCTTGAGATCGGCGATCTCTTCCGCGTATTTATATTCGCGGCTTTGCATTTTCTCAATTGTGTCTTCATGCTCATCAATAAGTTTATTGCTCTCAATAGCAATAGTCAAGATTTCTATGAATTTAGCATGAGCATCTTTATTCTTAGCAATAGCATGAAGAACCATTTTACCCTTCTCAATAAGGGAAGCATCATTATCATCTTCTTCATTATCAACATCATTCTCATTTTGAGATATATTGGGAGTCAAGGTAGAAATTACCGTTGATCCCCTTGCCATAAGGCAAAAGTGTGAAGTGGTTGATGATGATGAAGCAAAACTTGAAGCACCATTCAAGTCCATGTCTTGTTCCATGGAGTGTTCGGTTTCCTCTACATTGTTAGCCAAACAAATACTAGAGGAAATAGAAGTATTTTTTATCAAGGGAACAAGACATAGAGAGCATATCATCACGAGGATTAGTCAAGCAATTTGTACATGATATGCAAGGACTATCAGCACAAGCATGTAGATCATTTTTGGTTCTAGATGCGTTTAAGTCCAAAGATAAATCATTGCAATAAGATAGAGGTGAAGTATCATCAACAATAAGCTTACTATCATTATTGCAATATCTATCACTACTCACCATTGCATTACTTTGTGGCTTCACACATGTAGGTGAAGTAGAAGAAGTTGAGAACTCATCACGGCCGGAAGTGGAGGGACAACAATCATCTCCACAATTCTTGGATACATCATATTTATCTTGAAGCTTGGTCCAAAGCTCATGAGCATTCCGAAAAGGAGAGACCGACATAATAACTACATCGCTCAAAGCATTGAAAATCACATTAGAAGCTTGAGCATCTTGATAGGAATTATTCTCATCCATTAAAGATAATCTTTTGAGATTCCTTGGAGTAGAATAACCCCTATATAGAATTCGCTCTATGTATGGGTCAATGACCCGAATAATATCAAGAATGCGAATTTTCCAAACATCATAATTTGTGCCATCTAATACAAAAGAAGCATTGTGCACTAGTTCAATAGACGACATCTTTACTCTCGAGGCGGTGAAGCCAAAAACGAGAGAACCCGCTCTGATACCAATTGAAAGGACACAGATGTCGCCTAGAGGGGGGGGGGTGAATAGGCGATTTAAAATTCTTTACGGTTTAGGCTTGAATAAATGCCATTGAGTTATGTTTTTCATAAATAAAATCAGCCTTATGCAAAACAGCCATATAACTTTGAAAGCCTCATCGAGCATATATTAGCTCTTAATCTTGCGAGTTCGTTGAACTCAACGTCGTTTGTTTTGTTTCAGAGGAGGACTTCACCGACCTCAAGGTGGGTTCTTTGTGGACGTCGACGAGTAGTCTGGGGTTCCCAGGTGGCAGCTTGGGACATCCCGGAACAGCTGGCGCTGTGATGTTTATCCGTAGGCCTCTTAGACCATATATTTGGATCTTCTTGTTTAGAACAACCTAATTTGCTTCCGCTTGTTGTAATGTTGGGTCTATGACCTCTGGATGTCATTTGCTATCTTTCTCTATTATAAGAGTTGAACTATATGTTTTGTGTCGTAGAGTCTGTGATGTGCCAGTTGTTCCACAAGTCTTGGTCTCTCTATTATGCATTGAGGGTTGTGCTTGTGTTAAGGCATCAATCGGGGTGTTGCGTTGCCGATGATCCATTCCGAGCAACGCCTGCCAAAGGTTTTGGCCGGGGATTGGTAAACCCGTAACCTCCGGTTGTATAGCTTAACCGGTGACACACAACATCACTGTATAACAGTCAGGTCAGGGCGCCACAGGCGTGGAGAGCCAGGCTTCGGCGGCGGGCAATGGAGGCGAGGCCGTGTTAAAGTGCCATGCCTCGATGGCGGGCAATGGCGGCGAGGGCGAGGGCCAAGCCATGGCGGCGGCCGATGGCGGCGACGCGCCGGCGCCCAGTCTGGAGGCCGTCAAGGAAGAGAACCGCATGGCCTGGCAGCAAATCCAGGCCGAGCGCGTGGACGCCGCACTCATCGGGCAGATGAGGGCCGACCCCGACCTTGTCGAGCAAAACCGCGACATCCTGGAGGCTGCGGCGGCGGCGTGCGCCGGCCGTGGGCGAGGACGGTGAGGGCGGCGAGGACGGCGACTCTGACGAGGACATGCCGGACGCCGAGGCGGGCGACGACGTCGACCACGAGGGCATGCCGGCGGCCTTCTATGAGGACTACATGCCCGACTCCGATGAGGACATGCCCGACCATGAGGACGGCGTCTGCGAATCCTCAATCGAGGATGACGACTAGATCTTCCTGCCCAGCCCTTTCGTTTAGACCGATCCATCGTCGAGCGATCGATCTAGTATTAGGTAATTAAGCTCGATCTCTATAGTAGTATTAGATCTGCTAGCTCGAGATCTGGCTATTAATTAGTACATTTTGTTAGGATATCTAGCTTTGATCGATCCATGGCCGAGTGCCGGGATCGATCGATCAGCCATGGATCGATAACATATTCGCGCGCGAGTTGTGTAGGGGTGGCGCGCGGTACATATTTTGTTAGGATAGACGATCGATCATATTAATTAGCACAAGCTAAGATCTATCGAATCGGAGGAGTTGGCGCCGACAGCCGGTGCGGTGAAAATTTGATACCAAATTCACTGTATTTTGGTACTAATTATAATAGTAAGTTATGAACTTTGATTGAATATCTGTTTAACTAATTCCCAGTCCTCTGTTCATGATTCTGTTCACGTTTTCGTACGCACTCTGTCTTCTGTGTACATTTCCTTTCATTTAGCGCGGGAGAGCTATTTCTCCGACGGCGTAATTTTCCAGCCGTCTCTACTGTTTTCTACCGATGGTGCAGATTTCTAGCCGTCTCTAAATGTTTTGTATGGGAGACGGCTAGCAGTATCAGCCGTCTCATGTAATATTAGAGACGCCCACAAAATAAAACCGCTTGAGGAGATATGTCCCAAACGGATAAAAATTTAGTTTGGTTTGACCGACTCTAGGTCCCGTCTTCTATTTGAGATTCTGTACTAGTGTTAGCTCATCGTAAAGTTTTTTGCCAGCATATATTGAATAAATGAAATAAAAGTGGGCTGCTCTCCATTTCGGAAGAAAAGAAAGGTAGCAGCACAGCCTCTCGTCTCTCTCTGTTTGTGCGAGATGATTTTTCTATTGTCTTGCGTTGGCTCCCTAGGAGGAAAGAGAGGTATCAGGTTGGGTAGAGAATAGCATTTTTTTTGCGAATAAGAGAAATGACAGGGGTAACCATAAATTCAATTTGGCTCCAATCTCACTTGCTCCTGGCTGAATAAAAAATTAATAAAATAGTAAAATATTTCAAAATATTATGAAAAACATTGGTGACTAACGTATACAAGTTTTCTACATGCGTGCCAAGTTTCGTGGTAAAATGATATTCGCCGAGCTATGTGAAAAAAATAACAAAATCAGTGGCTGATTTTCTTTTTCGCACAGCACTACGAATGTCATTTCACCACAAATTTTGCACGTATGTAGAAACCTTGTATATATTCATCACTAATTTTTTCAGATTTTTTTAATGTTCTACTATTTTTTGATTTTTTTTATTCAGCCAGAAGCAGATGAGCTCGGTTGCCAAAACACCTCCCTCGTTACCAGATATTCACTTTTGCTCGTAACACATTATACTAGTTCGTTTGAAGGCAAGAAAGCTGAGGAAGAACCTCCCGGCCTACTTTCTCGTCGCTGTGCATTTTGCTTTGGATGGTTTTGGAAAAGCCTACAACTAAGCTAACCCCTTTGTTTGGTTTAGTCTGCTTATTTTAGTGGAAAGTTAAAATAAGCCCAAACAAAGAGATTCGTAGTAGATTTGAAAGGACACAGATGTCGCCTGGGGGGGGGGGGGGTGAATAGGCGATTTAAAATTCTTTACGGTTTAGGCTTAAATAAATGCGGAATAAAACTAGCGGTTAATTTATCAAGCGCAAAACCTAAACAAGCTAGGTTTACCTATGTGCACCAACAACTTATGCTAAACAAGATATACAACTATGTGATAACAAGATATATTACTTCAAGCTCAATGGCTATCACAAGGTAAATTGTATAAGTAAGAAGCTCGGGTATAGAAATACCGAGGCACTTGGAGACGATGATTTATCCCGAAGTTCACTTCCCAATGTAAGCTAGTCTCCGTTGGAGCGGTGCGGAGTCACAAAGTGATCCCCGAATAGCCGTCAAATGGCACACCGTAATCTCCTTCGTGCCTCCACCAATGCGGAGTGCCACGAACCACTATGGGACACTTAAGGGTTGTCACCGAACCCGTACAAGGATGACGCACACTCCACAACTTAATTGGAGGCTCTCACCGAATTCCCGTGGCTCCCAAAGCCACAAGAATCACAAGGTTGGGGCGCAACTCCACAACTTAATTGGAGGCTCCCAACTATCCCGCGAGCCACCAAAACTCCGAGATCAACAAGGACCGTCTAGGGCACTCCAAGTACCCAAGAGGACAAGCTCTAGGGCACCCCAAGTACCCAAGAGTAACAAGCTTCTCAACTTCGATTTCCACGTATCACCATGGAGAACTCAAACCGATGCAACCGTGCAATGGGCAAGAACACAATAAGTGCTCAAAATCCTTCACTCTCAAATCCCACCAAAGCAACTAATGCTATTGGGGGGAGAAGAGAAGAAGAACAAAGAGGAACACCAAATTCCCCCAAGATCTAGATCCAAAAGCTTCCCCTCACTTAGAGTAGAGATTGATTGGTGGAATGGTAGATCTAGATCTCCTCTCTCTTTTCCCACTAAATGGAGGCAAGAATCATGGAGGGATAGAGAGTTAGCAAAGCTCAAGAAGGTCAACAATGGGGAAGAACACGAGCAGCAAGAGTTGGTGCCTTTGGGGAAGAAGGGGGGCCTTTTATAGGTCCCCACGAAAAAGAGTCGTTGCAGTCCAGAAAACATAGGATTATCCGATTCAAGTTTAACAGGGTAATCCGATTGTATAGGATTATCCGAGTCAAGTTAGACAGGATTATCCGATCCAAGATAGATAGGATAATCCGACTGCATAGGATTATCCGATTCCAGTTAGATAGGATAATCCGATAAACTCCAGTGCGCAACCAAACAAGTCCTTAGCCGTTTTCGTGTCCAGCAAATATCCGGGTCGGATATTCCGATCCAGTTTGGGTCGGAAAATCCGATAAACTCCAGAGAGCAACCAAACAAGTCCTTAGCCGTTTTCGCGTCCAGCAAATATCCGGGTCGAATATTCCGATCCAAGTTTGGGTCGGAATATCCGATTGACTGAAAACTAAGAGAAACAGCAAAACGAAAACCGCAATATCTTTTTCATCCGGACTCCGATTTCGATGATCTTGGGCTCGTTGGAATCGCAATGAAGAGCTCTCCAAGATTATGCAGAGAAACATCGTAGTCCATCATGTGAGAAGGAAACCACAAGAAGAGAGTTTGACCTCTCTTATAAAAGACGAACCGGTAAAACCACCAACATCAAAAACACAACAAGATATTCATATGAAATCCGTTTTTGATTAACTAGAGCTTGGTATAGGGATGAACACAAGCTCTAAGTTCTCACATAGATAAAAGCCAAATAAGAACCAAGAAAGATGATGAAGGCTAGTATGCAAAGGTTTGAGCTCTCTCCAACTGATACGCTAAAGCTCAATCGAGAGCCCCTCTTGATAGTACGGTGTCTATCCAATAACCCGGTCTCCCGACTAACATGAGATCGGTAAAATAGAAACCCTAACAAGATCATACCTTTGCCTTGCGCATTCCACTTGACTAGATGATGGCGATCTTGATCTTCTCAAGTGGATCACCTTTTCTGATTGCGCTTCGCTTGGTGAAGGTCCACATATTTCTCCCCAATACTCCACTATGGGAGAGACCCTTATTGGCACATCTTTACTTGACCATCATCGGATAATCCGAGTCAGCTGGGACCAGATAATCCGATACCTCAAAAGGGTTGCAAGCTTCAAGCATATGATATCTTCTAGATGCCCATCTTGAACTTGCACATCTCAACCTTGATGACGATCACTACTTGACGTCATCCTTCATGGGCTATATGAAATCTTCATTTGATGCAAGCCCATCGAAAGATACCTAACCACACATAGAAATGCCAACACATATCATGGGTTAGTTCACAAAGCTATATGGACAATTACTTATTACCATACCAAGATATACATGATCCCACTTGGTACATCCTGTAGCTTTGTGTGTTGAACAATATCTTGATCAACCTTGTATCTTTTCTTCTCTTTTCAATAGATGATGTCTTGAGGATAACCATGAATGATCACTAATCCTTTTCTTCAAGACATACTTGCAATATGCTCAACTCGATGATCTTGATGCCAAATACTTCATTATATCAATATATTCATAGCATCAACCTTGAATCCAACATATGGAGTTCATGCATGGTCTATGGACAAACCTTACAAGTACAACTCAATGCAACCATTAGTCCATAGGGATTGTCATTAATTACCAAAACCACACATGGGGGCGCCATGCCCTTTCAAGATTAGGTCTTCAAAATAGTAGTACATGGGTTGACATTTTCCTTCTTTGGATCTTCTTTCGAACAATTATTGGTTACACCCTTGAAATATGATGACCCATGAGTATAGGGGATCTATCGTAGTACTTTCGATAAATAAGAGTGTCGAACCCAACGAGGAGCAGAAGGTGCTGATAAGCAGTTTCGAGCAAGGTTTCACTGTAAATACTAGCAGACAAAATTTTATGGGTTTTTTATATGACAGATAAAATAAAGTGCGAGTAAATAAAGTACGAGTAAATAAAAGAGAGCAACAATAATTGCAACGAGTGGCCCAATCCTTTTCAGCACAAAAGGACAAACCGGTTGTTTTACTTATGATTATCAAACGTTCCTGAGGACACACGGGAGAGTATTGTTAAGTGCTTTCGATTCATACCGCTGATTAATCTTTAATGTTTTGATAAGTGTTGTGTGGGTGAACCTATGCTAGTGCACCGTCCTTACTTGGACAAATACACACTCGTGATTACACCCCTTACAAGCTTCCGCGAATGTAAGGAAGTAATTAAGATAAATCTAACCATAGCCTTAAACTCCTACGCTCCCTCGTGCACTAGTTTACCAATGGGGGGTTAGGTTTCTGTCACTCCGGCAGCCCCACAATAAGTAAACTAAATACACAATGTAATCCCCTAGGTCCATAAAGGTGAAGTATTATGTAGTCGACATTCACATGACACCACTAGAAGAATAACACCACAACTGAAATATCAAACCATTAAATATTTCTCAACATAATTCCACTACTAACCACAAGACTTATCACATGTCCTCAAGAACTAAACGAACTACTCACAAGACATCATATGGATCATGATCAGAGGTGATATTAAAAACACCACAACTTCGGAAGCTCTAAAAATCACCAAAATAATATAGGAATTATTTCAAAAATGAAGCATTCCAAAAATGCTACCTATCCGTAACAAAATATTTTGGTTATTTTGTTACGGATAGGTAGCATTTTTTTGTGTGAGTATTTTTTGAAATATTGTGTAGATTTTTCTAATTTTTTGTGGATTGAAATGTTCAAACATGTTTGTATTTCGATGTCAATATTTAATTGAAATCAAAGAAATTCATTTGAATTTGATTCGACATGTGGGGAAAGTTTATTTGTATGCTGTAGAAATATTGGCTTAATTGAAATGTTCACATATATTTGTATTTTGCTCTAAGTATGTAGTTTTTTTTGAGTATTTTCAATATATTTTATGGAATGTCGGAATATTTTTCCAAATGTTGGCCAAATTGGAATTTGGAAATATGTTTTTTTATTTTGTTATGAGTTGGTAGCATTTTTTGTGAGGAGGTGTCACGTCGCGCTTGTGCTAGTTTGTATTTTTTTTGTAAATTTGAATTGTTTAAATATGTTTGTATTTTGACATTAATAAGTATCATTTTTTTTGTGAGCATGTCGATACATTTTGTAGTAGCTCTAATATTCTAGCAATCTGAAATATCCAAATATACTTCCAATTTCCAAATAATATTTTATTTAAGTATCTAGTCAGTGCTAACGCATATTTTTTGATTCGAGTCCACAATTCGGGAAAGTTTATTTATGTTGTACTTAAATATTGACTATTTTGAGTTGTCTAATTTTGTTTTGGGTTTTGGCATACATATTTACCGTTGATTTGTTATGAGCATTTGTTATATAGTTTAGAGAATATCGAAATATGTAGCAAATTGGAATATTCAAATATGTTTGTATGTTGCTATGAATTGTTAACTGGAATTAGAGGAAATGTATTTAAATTGTATCCAAATGTTGTCCAATTTAAATTTTTCGAAAATGGTAGGGTATTTTGGAATAGTTTGCAAATTTAAATGTTTGATTATGTTTGTATGTTGGCATAAATAATTGTTTTAGCTTTGTAATTAGAAGATGTGCATTATATGAGCATCTAGTTAACTGAATATATAATTTGAGGAATTGCATATGAATTTCATATTTCAATATATAATTTGAGGAATTGCATTTGAATTTCATAAGTAGAAAAAGTTTTTTTTGTGCCAATATTTTGCTTAATTGAGATTTTCAATTAGAGTCTATAATTGGAGGGAATATGTAGTGTAAGTATTTGTTAAATTCAACTCTACATAATTATAGATGGTCTTTTTTTTAGCATGTTGATATATTTTGCAATATCTCCAATGTTTAAGTATTTTGAAATGTTAAAAAATTATTAGTTTCAAATGTAAGTCCATAATGGGTGGAGATGCACATTTATTCATTTGGATTCCATAGCTAGAGAATTTTTTTTAAACACAGCTCCATATAATTGGAGCGTGTATATAGTCTTTTTTTAAACAATTTGACATATGTAAATATGTTTTTATTTTGGGATAATTTATTCGAAGGAAAAAATTGGCATCTGAATATGAAAAATGGCGACGTTCTAAAGTTGTCTAAGTTTGGGAATCATTGAATTTGAAAAATGTTTTCGTTTTGAAAATGGTTGGATTTTGCAGATTGCTCGAATTTGGAAATTATTGTAATTCAATTTCAAATGTGTTTGTTTTTATGTGTGGAAATACTCTGAAATAGTTAGTATTTTTTTTTGTTGAGTGTCTTCACGCATTTTAGAGTACCGTTAAGTGTTTAGCAAGTTGGAATGGTTATATATGTTTGTATTTTGTCGAAATATTTGTTTGAGTTTCATAATTGGAGAAAATACAGTACATGAGCATTTGTTAAAGTCAGTCCATAATTAGAGAAAATTCATTTGGATCTTGTACTAACATTCATCAAGTTTGTTGCATGTATTTCTTGTGAGAATTATGATATATTTTATCGTAGAAGAAGCAATTTGTCGTACAAAATTTTGAGTGTTTGGATATTTGTGAAATATATCATAAACATTTGTTTCAACTCCATAGTTAGGGGGGATGCAATTTGTGTGCTAATATGTAAGATATATATATTTTGGAGTATTTTTTTTAGCAAATTGAAATTTTCAAGTGTGTTGCATGTATTTTTTTTGTAAGGACTCTCGTATATTTTATCATAGTTTAAAATATTTAGCAAATTGGAAATGTGAGCATGCTGATATATTTTAGGGATGTTGAGATGTTTATTTATTTATTTCATAAATAATTTGAAATGTTCAAATTTTTATTGGGTACTAATGCTAACCAAATTGAAGTAGTCAAATGCCATAAATATTTATTTGAACTCCATAATGAGGGAGAGTGCAATATGTGAGATATTTTGTGATGTATATGTATTTTAGAGTATCTCTAATTTTTTTTAGTAAGCTGAATTATATATTGCGTTGTATGTATTTTTTGTGAGAATTTTGGTATGTTTTATCGTAATATTTAGCAAATTGGAATTGTGTGCATGTTGCTATATTTTAGAGTTTTTTGAAATGTTTTTTTTATTTCGTAAGCAATTGCAAATGTTCAAATCTACTTCATATTTTTTTATTTCGTGCATTTTGATGTATTCTAATGTATTTGTAAATAAGTAGTACAAATAAGTAGTTCATTTAATTTTTGAAATGTGTTTGTATACGAAGGTACTGAAAACATTTGCCAATTTTTTGTATTTGAAAAGGTGTAAAAAAAATTTGTGGGAAAAGAAAATTAGGGAAAAAAAGAAGAGGGAAAAAAATAAAAGGGCCAAGCCAGCTGCACAGCAGCCAGCCCAGCCCAGCAAGCCGCCCGGCTGCCCAGCCTAGGTCCGGTAGAACGTCATGCTGACGTCACGCAGGAGTGGGCTGCGCTGCGGCGGCGTCGAGCTCGCCGGAGCCGCAGCAGAGCGCTCTGGAGCGCGTGGCTGGGCGGGGCGGCTGCGCGTGCACGCGCGGTACCTAAGAGCGGCGGCGCCGCTCCCTTTCCGTCGCCGTAGCTTCGCCGGTGGCGAGAAAACGCGGCGGAGGAGAGAAGGTACGGCGGCAACAAATCCGGCGATCTCTGGGCGTTCCGGCAGGCGAGAGCGGGCGAGGAGGAAGAGGGTGCGGAGGCGGAGCACACCGTGTCCGGCGATTTGAGTGGGGAGGAGCAGGACGCCGGCGGGGCGCGTCGGCGGCGGTGGCGGTTCTCCGGCGTCGCGCGAGAGAGAAGGGGGAGGGGGAAGTGCTGACATCTTTCTAGAAAACACCCTCGGTTTTGCTGTAAATTCATATAGGTCCTTCGCCTCGTGAAACAGGGGACCACGAAGCGATTTTTTCGACAGCGAGGGACGTTTTTGCAAAAGCGTCACGGGGGCGTGTGTGCGGGCCGTCGGATCGGCAGCGGACGGCTCGGATCGACTGTAGAACCTATAGCAGTGAACAATGTTCTACAGTGCCCGATCGCTGAGAGGCCGCGGATTTGCTCATCTTTCATATAGTTAGTAATGCCAATTAGACACATCCACCACTTTGGCGCCGCTCTGTGTTTCACAATTAGATCAGACTATGTTGTGTATGCATGCGTATACTGGAATTGGGGCTGCGAGGCATCGAGAAACGATGTTGTAGGCACGTAATATAGTGGTGTGCCTCTGTATTCCTATCTACCGCCAGATTGCCATGATACGGTAAATTTGACCTCCGAGCTAGTAGTGCTTCTGTTGAAAAGGGTTCTTTTCTCTGCTTTTCAACTATTACTTTTTTTTTGAAACAAGGCAAAAGATTTGTCTTTTATATTGATATAGAAGGAGCAAACATCAGAGGCCTAGACCAAAATAAAAAAGAAGATACAAACCGGCCAGAGTAAATCTCAGCCGATCATAACTTCTACAATTCGGCCCTCGACATGGTCCAGCACACGCTGGAAAGGGCAGAAGAACTAGACGTATGCCTCCTAATCGGCTGAAGGCGTAATCTCCACACACCCTGGACCAGCCAGGCCCAAGAGCGCGTCGTCAACAGCGGCAAGGCTCGGGATCTTGAGATTGAAAAGACGAGCGAGGCCCTGCAAAGATGAGTCAGACATCTGTGTCTTGAAGCTACCCACAAACTGCTTCCGAGCCTGCTCTAAAGGGGCATCATCTGCAACTTGAATTCCCATATTTTTGTTTAGCACGTGGGTAACTTTATCCATGGTGTGTATCTTAGGTTTGTCTCCCAGCCGAGCACTGTGATGAATTTCCGGCGTCGACACCTCAACACGGGCCAAGACCTGTGTCCGAGGTGCAGGACAAGGAAGCAGGGGCACATCCGACCTGGTGAAGAGGTCTTGCACCGAGGTCAGCAACGGGGTCACGACGTCTCCGTCCGCGCTCACCCCCATCTCGCTAGCATCAACGATAGAGCGCCCTCCACCCCCGCCAAAGACTGGCGAGGGGGCAAAGAGATCACCCAACATGGCAGCTTGATACGTCTCAAACGTATCTATAATTTTTGATGTTCCATGCTGTTATTATATCAATTGCTACATGTTTTGGTTACACTTTATATCATTTTTATGCATTTTCTGGGACTAACCTATTAACAAGATGCCACAGTGCCAGTTCCCTGTTTTCTGCTGTTTTTGGTTTCAGAAAATCTATTAAGGAAATATTCTCGGAATTGGACGAAACAAAAGACATCGTCAATAATATCACGAGGAGATCACGGAGTCCAAAGGGGAGTCGGAGCAGACCCACCAGGGGGCCACGCCACACTAGGGCGCGGCCCAGGGTGGGCCCGCGCCCCCCTATGGCGTGGTGGCCCCCCTCGGCCACCGACGCCGCCTCTTCGCCTATATATTCTCCGCGACGCGAAAACCCTATTACGGTCGATCATATTCCACGAAAAGTTCCGTCGCGGCCGTCATCGTCAATCTCAGATCGGAGGAGTTCTGAAGCTCTTCCCGGCACCCTGCCGGAGGGGAGATCATCACCGGAGGGCTCTACATCACCATGCCTGCCTCCGGAGTGATGCGTGAGTAGTCCACCCCTGGACTACGGGTCCATAGCAGTAGCTAGATGGTTGTCTCTCTACCTTGTGCCTCCATGTTTAGATCTTGTGAGCTGCCTAACATGATCAAGATCATCTTATTGTAATGCTAGATGTTGTGTTTGCTGGGATCCGATGAATATTGATACCATGTTTATTCAAGTTGTTTATCTATGTGCTCTTGATCTTGCATGCTCTCCGTTGCTAGTAGATGCTTTGGCCAAGTAGATGCTTGTGACTCCAAGAGGGGGTATTTATGCTCGATAGTGGGTTCAGTCTCTAGATATCTGGATCAGTGACAGAAAGGTCTAAGATGGTAGATGTGCTGTTGCTACTAGGGATAAAACATTGGTGCAGTGTCCAAGGGCACTTGTATTGATTACATTACACACTTTACTTCATGCAATAATCTGTTGTTAGCAACTTAATACTGAATGGATGCGGATGCTGCCTTGAAGGTGGATTATTTAGGCATAGATGTTGGAATAACGGTCTATGTACTTTGTTGTAATGCCCAACTAGATTTCATAGTAGACATCTTGGCATGTATTGCATTGTTATGCCCTCTCTATTTGTCAATTGCCCAGCTGTAATTTGTTTACCCAACATGCTAGTTATCTGTTCTGAGAGAGACACCACTAGTGAACTGTGGACCCTGGTCCAATTTCCTCATACTGTTTACACAACCTGCTGCAATCATCTGTTTCCTGTTACTTGCTGTTTTTCCTGCTGTTTTCCACACCATACGTTTAACTCTTTGTTTCTGCAAGACCGGAGAGATTGACAACCTCTCTGTTTCGTGTTGGGCAAAGTTCTGGTTTGTGTCTGTGCAGATTCCACGTTGGTGCAAGCTCCCTAGCGCCAGGGGGAGTCAACATCAACAACCTTCCGATAGATCATCAAGTCCTACTGGATTGATAACCTTGGGTAGATTTCTCAAGGGAAAACTTCTGCTGTCTACATCATAACCTTCCTCTTGGGGTTCACCAACACGTAGCCATCAAGCTGTTTTCTGGCGCCGTTGCCGGGGACTTGGAGGCTATTGGAAAGGGGAGTCTCTCAGTTCCAATCTCTTTACTTTGTTTTTTGTCTTGTTTTATTTTGTTTTGCTTGCTGTTAAAAATCAAAAACCCAAAAAAATTAAATTCCTGCATCTAGTTTTTAATTTCGAGTTGCCCTGTTGCTTGTTTTAGGCTTGCTAAAATGAGTAATCCTGAAAATACTAAGTTGTGTGACTTTACTAGCACAAACAACAATGATTTTATCTGTACACCCATTGCTCCACCTGCTTCTAAAGCAGAATTTTATGAGATTAAGCCTGCACTGTTAAATCTGGTTATGAAAGAGCAATTTTCTGGTGTTAGTACTGATGATGCTGCTGCCCACTTAAACAACTTTGTTGAACTTTGTGATATGCAAAAGTATAAGGAGGTAGAGAGTGATATTATTAAGCTGAAATTGTTTCCTTTCTCTTAAGAGGAAGAGCTAAAGATTGGTTGCTATCTTTGCCTAGAAATAGTATTGATTCCTGGACTAAATGCAAAGATGCTTTCATTGGAAAATATTATCCTCCTGCTAAAATTATCTCTTTAAGAAGTGGTATTATGAACTTTAGGCAACTTGATAATGAGCATGTTGCCCAAGCTTGGGAAAGAATGAAGTCTTTGGTTAAAAATTGCCCCACTCATGGACTGACTACTTGGATGATCATCCAAACCTTTTATGCAGGACTAAATTTTTCTCAAGGAACTTATTGGACTCGGCTGCTGGAGGGACCTTTATGTCCATCACTTTGGGTGCTGCTACAAAGCTTCTTGATGATATGATGGTAAATTATTCTGAATGGCACACTGAAAGGGCTCCAACTGGTAAGAAGGTAAATTCTGTTGAGGAAATTTCCTCCTTGAGTGATAAAGTTGATGCTATTATGACTATGCTTTCGAATGGACATGGTGTTGTGGATCCAAATAATATTCCTCTTGCTTCTTTGGTTGCTCATGATGAGAAAAATGTTGATGTAAACTTCATTAAAAATAACAACTTCAACAACAATGCTATAGGAATAATTTTGGTAGCAACAATTATAGGCCATATCCTGCTAATGGTAGCAACTCTTATGGTAATTCTATGGTAATTCCTACAGTAACAATAGAAGTGTGCCCTCTGATCTTGAAGTCATGCTTAAGGATTTTATTAGCACACAAACTACTTTTAATAAAACTGTTGAGGAAAAGCTAGGAAAAATTGATACTCTTGCTGCTAAAGTTGATAGTCTTGCTCATGATGTTGAAATGCTGAAAATAAAAGCTATTCCTAGTGATATTAGAGAGAGTAAAACACTCAATGCTATCCAAATTAAAATTGATAATAACATTAGGATGCTTGCTGAACTTCATGAAAGATGGGAGAGAGAAGAAAGAGAAGCTGAAATTGCTGAACAAAATAGTGTTGTTAGAGTTTGCACTATTTTTACTAATGAAACAAATGATGCCTCACATGCTAATGCGCCCCCTACTGTTAGTGAAAAGATAATAAGTGTTGGAAATGTCTCTACTACCTCTACAAAAAGTTTAAATTGCCTGATAGCACTACTTTTGTTCCTAGTAAAAGTGCTGAAATTTTTAGAGGTGTTGGTGATAATTGCTCCATTGTTTTTGATGACAACAACTTCAATTTCGAAAATTGTAACATAACTGAAGTCATCATGTTCTTGCAAAAGCTAGCTAAGAGTCCTAATGCTAGTAAAATAAATATGGCTTTTACTGAACATATTATCAAAGCTCTCATGCATGCTAGGGAAGAAAAATTAAAACTTGAAGCTTCTATCCCTAGGAAGTTAGATGATAATTGGGAACCTGTTATTAAAATGAAACTGAGTGAGTTTGAATGCAATGCTTTGTGTGACCTTGGTTCTTGTATTTCGGTTATGCCTAAAAATTTATATGATATTCTCAAGCTTGCACCTTTGGAAAAATGTCATTTGGATGTTCACTTTGCTGATTCTTCTATGAAGAAACCTTTAGGAAAAGTTGATGATGTTTTGATAATGGTTAATAACAATCTTGTCCCTGTTGATTTTGTGGTTTTGGATATTGAATGCAATCCTTCTTGTCCTATTGTTTTGGGAAGACCTTTTCTGAGAACTGTTGGTGCTGTTATTGATATGAGAGAGGGGAATATAAAATTTCAATTCCCACTCAAGAAAGGTATGGAACACTTCCCTAGGAAGAAGATGAAATACTCACATGATACTAGTGTCAAGACAAATTATGGTTTTGGATTTTCTGGTCTTGACAATACTTGATGCATCTCTTCATGCCTAGCTCAAAGGCATTAAAGAAAAGCACTTCTGGGAGATAACCCATGTTTTTATTTGCTGTTTTATTTTTTTTTCTTGAGTCAAGGATGCTTGTTTACCTCTGTAGCAACTCCTTTGTATCTTTTATTTGCTGTTTTGTTGTGCCAAGGAGAGTTACTAATGCAAAGTTGGTTTTTATTTTCGGGACTGCATTGGGACAGATTGCTGTTCGTCACCGTTTAATTCAGTAGAAAATCAGAAAAAATCGAAAAATGCTGAAATTTTTGTGCATGTTCCTGATGATGTTACGCAACTTTCATTATTTCAAAAGTTTTTCATCTGAGCATCGTAAGTGCCTCGAAAAAATTCGTCATACAGACTGTTCTGGTTTGACAGATTCTGTCTTTTATTTTGCATTCTCTCTTTTACAAGTTTTTAAGTGGTTTCTTTTCGTGTAAAAGTGCCCACTTGAGCCTAGTAACAGTGGCTAATGTTTAAAATAGTTGGCTTGTGAGTTTTGTCTTTGCTAGAACTTTGAAGTATTATCTTTTAGTGCACTAACCTGCTAATGAGAAAAGCTGTTAAGTTTTGGTGTGAAGGAAGTTTTCAAGTGTTGATAGAGGAGAATGATATTACATGATCAAGAAGAGTGAAGAGCTTAAGCTTGGGGAGGCTTACCTCCCCAGCATATTTCAAGAAGACTCAAGCATCTAAGCTTGGGGATGCCCAAGGCATCCCCTTCTTCATCTACAAATTATCAGGTCATCTCTAATGGTGCTATATTTTTATTGCTTCATACTAGTGTACTCTTCCTTGGAGCGTCAGTGTGTTTTTGTTTTCAGTTTGTTTTGTTTTGTTTGCTGTGCTATACTTGTTGGATCCTAGCATTCATGTTTGGGAGAGAGACACGCTCCACTTTTTCATTAGAATACTCTTGTGCTTCACTTATACTTGTTGAGTATTCCTGTCTAGTTGCTGTTATTGCTGTTAGCTCTCAGTTTTTCATACATCTCTTGTTAGAGCTTTCAGTTTCTTTTGAAGAAAGTACTCTCTTGCTTCACTTATATCTGTTTGGAGAGTTGTCAAATAAGTTGATTGGTGTTTGGTTGGACCAGAAAAATGCTATGCATGTGGTAGTGGTATAAAATGCTTACATGAATCTTTTTAGATCGTTGTCTTGAGTAATTTGATGCTTGCCAATTGTTTTGAGCTGTCAAGTAATTAATGTTTAAGCTTGTGCATCATGTAAGTAATGGCTATTAATGAAGAACTACTATAAGGATTTTCTGCTATAATAATCTGTTGCATGATTGGAAGTCCATAGTAGTCTAGATAATTTTTGGATGAAGGCTATGTGTTAACAAGGAAGACAGTGGGAGTCTATGGTTCGTCAAACCTTGTGTTTTATGTACACTCTTGCTATTCCAGTTGATAATGATGTTTGCTTATAATAACTTGCTAGCCTAAACTCTGTACTAAGAGGGAATGCTTCTTGTACATCCAAAACCTTGAGCCAAATCCATGCCACCTGTGTCCACCATACCTACCTATTATGTGGTGTTTTCACCATTCCAAGTAAATTTCTTCATGTGCTATCTACTAACTACTCAAAACAATTATCCTTTTTGTGTCACTACTTGAAAAGCTCATAAGGACGTAGTAGTGAGATTTGTCATCTTCCATGCTAATTAATTTACAAGGATTGGCAGCTTCATCTGCTTCTCCACCTTTTATTTTGCATTAAAGAGCTGGTTAGTCCACCCTATAAATAAATAAATAGACACTCCTCCATGGTGAATGTTGGTGGGCACCCGAGGATTCGGTTAGCCATGGTTTGTGGAAAGTAAATGGTTGGGAGGAGTGTCACCAATAAGTGCTTGTTACAAGTGCAGTCCTAAAAACTCTCGGAACCGCTCTAAAAGTTAGTTAGCCATGGAAGATGACAAGTACCTGCTATTTGATTTGTTGACACCTGTATACACCATTACCTTACAAAACAATATTTTATGCTCTCTATATGCCTTCGGGAACTACAGCTCTAGCACATGATGTTAATCCCTGCTTCCCTCTGCGAAGGGCCATTCTTTTACTTTTATGTTGAGTCAGTTTTCCCACTTCTTTCTGTCTACTTAAGCAAACATCATTGTCAACTCCAGTATAACAGTTTTTACATAACTTTGTGTTTGGTTGATCATATTCTTTGCATTGACATTATCTATATGATATACATGTTGAAAGTTGAAGCAAAAGCTGAAGCTATTATCTTCCTTTGTGTTGATACAAACACTTTCATGTTGAGAATTATTGCTGCTGTGAACTAACTATTATGTTAGACTATTATATCTCTAAATGTTTTATAGTGTTATTCATGAAAGTTTGCACTTGTGTGATCACTTATGTTTACTCTTTATTTACTTGCTTGCAAACTATAGACCATTGGCTTGGATCACTTCATTCAGATCATGTGCATTACATTGTTATTTGATCAAAGATTGTGTTGGTAGCATGTCACTTCAAAAATTATCTGTTTTTATCGTTTACCTACTCGAGGACGAGCAGGAACTAAGCTTGGGGATGCTTGATACGTCTCAAACGTATCTATAATTTTTGATGTTCCATGCTGTTATTATATCAATTGCTACATGTTTTGGTTACACTTTATATCATTTTTATGCATTTTCTGGGACTAACCTATTAACAAGATGCCACAGTGCCAGTTCCCTGTTTTCTGCTGTTTTTGGTTTCAGAAAATCTATTAAGGAAATATTCTCGGAATTGGACGAAACAAAAGACATCGTCAATAATATCACGAGGAGATCACGGAGTCCAAAGGGGAGTCGGAGCAGACCCACCAGGGGGCCACGCCACACTAGGCGTGGTGGCCCCCCTCGGCCACCGACGCCGCCTCTTCGCCTATATATTCTCCGCGACGCGAAAACCCTATTACGGTCGATCATATTCCACGAAAAGTTCCGTCGCGGCCGTCATCGTCAATCTCAGATCGGAGGAGTTCTGAAGCTCTTCCCGGCACCCTGCCGGAGGGGAGATCATCACCGGAGGGCTCTACATCACCATGCCTGCCTCCGGAGTGATGCGTGAGTAGTCCACCCCTGGACTACGGGTCCATAGCAGTAGCTAGATGGTTGTCTCTCTACCTTGTGCCTCCATGTTTAGATCTTGTGAGCTGCCTAACATGATCAAGATCATCTTATTGTAATGCTAGATGTTGTGTTTGCTGGGATCCGATGAATATTGATACCATGTTTATTCAAGTTGTTTATCTATGTGCTCTTGATCTTGCATGCTCTCCGTTGCTAGTAGATGCTTTGGCCAAGTAGATGCTTGTGACTCCAAGAGGGGGTATTTATGCTCGATAGTGGGTTCAGTCTCTAGATATCTGGATCAGTGACAGAAAGGTCTAAGATGGTAGATGTGCTGTTGCTACTAGGGATAAAACATTGGTGCAGTGTCCAAGGGCACTTGTATTGATTACATTACACACTTTACTTCATGCAATAATCTGTTGTTAGCAACTTAATACTGAATGGATGCGGATGCTGCCTTGAAGGTGGATTATTTAGGCATAGATGCTGTTGGAATAACGGTCTATGTACTTTGTTGTAATGCCCAACTAGATTTCATAGTAGACATCTTGGCATGTATTGCATTGTTATGCCCTCTCTATTTGTCAATTGCCCAGCTGTAATTTGTTTACCCAACATGCTAGTTATCTGTTCTGAGAGAGACACCACTAGTGAACTGTGGACCCTGGTCCAATTTCCTCATACTGTTTACACAACCTGCTGCAATCATCTGTTTCCTGTTACTTGCTGTTTTTCCTGCTGTTTTCCACACCATACGTTTAACTCTTTGTTTCTGCAAGACCGGAGAGATTGACAACCTCTCTGTTTCGTGTTGGGCAAAGTTCTGGTTTGTGTCTGTGCAGATTCCACGTTGGTGCAAGCTCCCTAGCGCCAGGGGGAGTCAACATCAACAACCTTCCGATAGATCATCAAGTCCTACTGGATTGATAACCTTGGGTAGATTTCTCAAGGGAAAACTTCTGCTGTCTACATCATAACCTTCCTCTTGGGGTTCACCAACATGTAGCCATCACAGCTTCAGTGTCCTCTTCGGAATTAGCATCCCGCGACGGCTCCATACCTTCCTTGACAATAGCGGACTCGACGGCGACGATGTCATCAGTGTCCGATGGCAGCGTCGGTGCCACACCGGATCTGATGTGTTGCTGTAGTTCCCCAAACGGACTTGGTGTGGCCACGAGTCCCTCCAGCACGAAGCCGCACGACGGCGATGCACATGGCGACTTGAAATCCTAGCAGGGATCAGTCTCGCCATGGAGCTTCATCTCTACCAGCCGGTGTGCCGCTTCGTCAACAGGCACAACCTCGTCGCCGGTCAGAGATGGCTAGTGTGACTAGGTAATGCCGCTCGCGCGTTCGATCCAGTCGTGCACGACCGTCGAAGCGGCGAGGATGGGAGCGACGGCGTCGGCCACGAGCTCCTTGAACTCGGCAAGGAGAGATGCGGCCATGTCGGAGAGGATGGCACGCATCTCGTCGGCGTGGAGGCAATCGCACGGACGGACGACGAGTTGTGGCGGATGAATCGTCGCGGCGTGCTCCAAGGGCGGCGGCGGCGGGGGAGCGGCGGACCTTGACGGAGCAGGCCACAGGACGGCGCGTGGAGCGGCGGGGACATCAGCCCACGAAAGGACTCCCTCCGGGAGTGGAGAGGATGCAGGCTGTCGAGGAGGATGGCTGGCGGGCCTGGGGCGAGCAGACTTGAAGGCACGCCGGAGCGGACAATCTCTCTCCTTGTGGCCGGAGATTTTGCACGAGAGGCACCGAATCGGCTTACAGCAGGTGGAGTAGCGGTGGTGGTCGATGGGGTCGAGGCAGCGGGCACACAGCCCCTTCGTGCGCCTCTGGAAGCGAAGCGCAGCCGCGATGACCAGGGAGTCATGCGGCCTGGGCCTTACCCCACCGCCGTCGGGCCGGCATGCCGGGCGGCGCCGCGGAGGAACGGTGAGCCATCCCTCCGCATCCTGATGGGAGGGCGGCACAACGACGATGGAGCGGAGCGGAGGGCGGCCCCGCGGCGAGGAGGACGAGGTGGAGTCCACATGGCGTCCCAGGGCGGAAGGGCTGGAGCGGCACGCCGGCCGGCTCGAGCCACACGTCGGCAGCGTCGGAGATGGGGCGCATCGTCCCCGGGCAGAAGGGCTAGAGCGGCGCGCCGACCGGCTCGAGCGAGACGCAGGAGGCGCCGGAGACGGAGCGTAGGGGCTGGAGTGGGAGCGGCGCGCTGACCGGCACATGCTCCTCGCCGGCGATGTAGGAGTCGCGTTGCAGGCGCCACAGGAGCGCGCCAGCGACGACCAGCAAGGGGGCGAAGAGGATGACGGCGGCGACACGATGTAATCTGGGGATTCCAGATCGGGCGAGGACGAGGCAGGGGAGCGCGCCGGCATCCCCAAGCCGAGGAAGACGGGCACCAGGCCATGCGGGAGGCGCGGCGGCGGAGGGAGGGCTGCAGAGGTCCGGGGGAGCAGGGATGGCGCGGGGGCGGCCACCCGCAGGGTCGCGGGAGCCATCTTTCGTAACGGGCATTTTTTCTGTCTCTATATTACTAGTCACTATATTAGATGGTTAGAATGTTAACAACAACATTCCAGTCTTCCGTGTGTCACAAGTGTATGTCAATCATTATCTCTGTTTAAAATAGCGGGCTATTGTGTTTAGTGCCGGCGATTTCAGAAGTTACGAAAGGCTATAGTCGGGCTATGGCGCGGCTAAGGCCTTATAGCCTTTTTGCTAAATAATGAAAAGAAAACAATATCTAGGCATCATATATTTGTATATGTATCATTACTTCACAGATGATATGGCCACCGCCCCTCTTGGTTCTATTTTCGGGAGAGAGAGAAGAGACCGAGGAGAATTTAGGGGTAGGGTTAACATTTGGGCCTCGAAATTGTGCCGAGCAGGAAAATTTTGGCCCGAGCGGGACATGTTTTGATCCAAAATCTTTGGATCCGTGAGCCGGAATATAGCGGCGAAGGGGTTAAATTGGGGCTAAATTGATTTAGTCAGGCTATTAGCGGTCATTGCCTATTTAGTCTACGAAGGCCTTACCTATAGCGCGGACCATCTCGTGAGGCTATAGCCGGCTATTTAAAACAGAGATCATTATCCTTTCTTAGCTCTAGCCGTTTGGATGCTCACTTCACAACGTAGAGTCTGGTGTATACGCACATTTTTTGGTTTTGTGTGCGATCTTGTGGCAGGCAAGCTAATCGAATTCTTCTTGTTCGTTGTGCAAGGTTCTTGAGCAAATAATATTACCCGGCCTCGATCGCGAAACGTGTAATCTAGCTTTCACAAATGATCATGACGTTAACACTAGTTAATCCGGCTCTTCGTCAGTAATTGTATGAGACATGTATGAGTTTCAGAGCATTAGTCCCACCACGCTGCCCACGCCTAATTCTCTAGCAAGCTCCTTATAATTGACACAATCAACCCATTCGCCCTGTCGAGCGTCCTTTAATTTCAGCAGCTTTCCTTTGCATGCCCCACACCAGACTGTGACTCGTCACGCAAAATCATCAAGCACCATGTGGAGATTCGGAGGAAAGGCACCAATGAGGCATCGAACATCACTGCGTGTTTGAGTTGAACTTGGGGCCATGTGTGGTACATTTGGTAAAGTTGGATAATTTTAGGTCCGTAAGCTGGTCTATACACTTCATTTCATGTTAATCAAAATTTTAAAACTTGTAAATAGATTATTCATCTGTTGAGGGGCACATCTAAAAGTCTTAAACTCTACATGAAGGCCTCTTTGGTTTGCAGGGTTCAGGAAACCGTATGAATAGGGAAAAGACGCATGGATTGAAGCGTTATGTCCACTTAAATATTACAAAATTGAGTTAGCACCAAAGTTTACCAAGTTGGACTTTGACTAAACCGAGAACGCATGATAATTCCGAACTGAGTGAGTAGTTTAGTGTCACATAACCTCTCACTTCGCTGCTCTGATTGCTTGTTAAAGTGTCCTAAAACACGTGGTGGATTCACTAGCAGAAAATAGGCCTTCCGTTCGGAGCTTTAATCCCGGCCATGTTTGGAAGGGGGACTAATGTGAGCATTAGTTCCGATTCCAATGGCTAGGACGCCGCACGGCTTTAGTCCCGGGTCAAACGGTTGGTATCACCAACCGGGACTAAAGATAGACCTTTAGTGCCGGTTGGAGACACCAACTCGGACTAAAGCCGTCGTGTTTTTCATTTTTTTTCAATTTTTCATTCAATATGGAATAATTCATATCTTTAAATCCATAAATTGAAATTTAACAAATAAAATGTCTAAATCGATTAGAAAAATGTGAGGAATCCAAATATGACAACTATATCATCTTTTGCATCACAAAAACTCATTTAACTAGGCGAAATTATTTTCGAAAAATCGGCATAAACACATTTAACTAGGCGAAATTAGGTAGAAATTAAGAAAATTCCTAATACTTGGGGATTATCCATCAAATGTGGACTACTCTTTGTGAGAATTAGATAGGTGCCATTTTGCACCATATTTTTGTAGTTGGTTCACAAAAAATTGCCACTTAGAAAAAGGAAAATGATATTTATAAAAATAATTTGAAAATTCCTTCGGAACCATTGTTTCCTATACCAAGATACACCTATTTGTCGAATATGAGAATTTTATCACAAACTATGCCGTGGGAATGGTTATAACTTGATTATTTGGCTTGAAACTTATAAATGTTTATACATGATGGACCTTTTTGTGAAGATTGTTTTTGAACAATTTCTCAAAAATCAAGTTTATCATTTTTCATAGCAACTAGTATACATAAAAGGACTCCATGCCAGAGGATATCTTTTTTTGAGTTTTTTTTTTCACTTTATTTGATTTCTTTCAAAAAAAGTTAAAATGGCCACCATGACTATTCATCGAAAGAGGTCAAATTCTCTAAAATTATCGTTGTTTCTGTGATTTAACCACTAGTTGTTTATCTTAAAATGATTTTAAAAAAATTCAGACCAAACTATCAAACACTTATAGTTCAAATTTGGATTACTTTCAGAAAATCAGCATAAACTCATTTAACTAGGCGAAATTAGATAGAAATCAAGAAAATTCCTAAAACTTGGGGATTATCCATCAAATGTGGACTACTCTTTGTGAGAATTAGGTGGGTGCCATTTTGCCCCATATATTTTGTAGTTGGTTCACAAAAAAAAATCGTTTTTGCCGCTTAGAAAAAGGAAAATGATATTTATAAAAATAATTTGAAAATCCCTTCGAAATCATTGTTTCCTATACCAAGATACACCTATTTGTCGAATATGAGAATTTTATCACAAACTATGCCGTGGAAATGGTTATAATTTGGTCATTTGGCTTGAAACTTATAGATGTTTATACATGATAGACCTTTTTGTGAATATTGTTTTTGAACAATTTCTCAAAAATCAAGTTTATCATTTTTCATAGCAACTAGTACACATAAAAGGACTCTATGCCAGAGGATATCTTTTTTTGAGGTTTTTTTTTCACTTTATTTGATTTCTTTCAAAAAACGGAGAAAATGACCACAATGACTATTCATCGAAAGATGTCAAATTCTTTAAAACTATCGATATTTCTGTGATATAGCCACTAGTTGTTTATCTTAAAATGATTTAAAAAAAATTCAGACCAAACTATCAAACACTTGTAGTTCAAATTTGGATTACTTTCGGAAAATCAGCATAAACTCATTTAACTAGGCGAAATTATATAGAAATCAAGAAAATTCCTAATACTTGGTGATTATCCATCAAATGTGGACTACTCTTTATGATAATTAGATGGGTGCCATTTTACACCATATTTTATGTACCTGGTTCACAAAAAAAGTCATTTTTGCCACTTAGAAAAAGAAAATGGTATTTGTAAAAATAATTTGAAAAATCCCTTCGGAACCATTGCTTTTTATACCAAGATACACCTATTTGTCGAATGTGAGAACTTTATCTCAAACTATGCCGTGGAAATTGTCATAACTTGATCATTTGGCTTGAAACTTATAGATATTTATACATGATAGACCTTTTTGTGAAAATTGTTTTTGAACAATTTGTGAAAAATCAAGTTTATCATTTTTCATAGCAACTAGTACACATAAAAGGACCCCATGCTAGAGGATATCTTTTTTTTGAGGTTTCTTTCACTTTATTTGATTTTTTTTTCAAAAAAGGTCAAAATGGCCACCATGACTATTCATCGAAAAAGGTCAAATTCTCCAAAACTATCGATATTTCTGTGATATAACCACTAGTTGTGTACCTTAAAATAATTTAAAAAAAAAATTCAGACCAAACTATCAAACACTTGTAGTTCAAAATTGGATTACTTTCGAAAAATCAGCATAAACTTATTTAACTAGGAGAAATTAGATAGAAATCAAGAAAATTCCTCATACTTGGTGATTATCCATCAAATGTGGACTACTCTTTCTGAGAATTAGATGGGTGCCATTTTGCACCATATTTTTTATACTTGGTTCACAAAAAAGTCATTTTTCCACTTAGAAAAAGAAAAATGATATTTATATTTTTTTTTGAAAAATCCCTTCGGAATCATTGCTTTCTATATCAAGATACACCTATTTGTCGAATATGAGAACCTTATCACAAACTATACCGTGGGAATTGCCATAACTTGATCATTTGGCTCCATGTTTGAGCTTTTTTTTTCATAGCAAGTTTATCGATGTTTCTGTGATGCAAAAGATGATATGTATGGCATATTTGAATTCCTCTCATTTTTTAATCGATTTAGACATTTTATTTGTCAATTTTCAATTTGTAGATTTAAATATATGAATTATTCCATATTAAATATTATTACATAATCACTGTTATTTATTCAAAAAATATTTATTACATAATCATTGTTATTTATTCAAAAAATATTATTACATAATCATTATTATTTATTCTAATAAATTTTAAAAATTTAAACAATAAAAAGTATAACATCATGACTCAGGGGTTAATATGATTGATATGATACTAATATCAGTAAGTTCTAACTTCTCATTTGGAAGCTAATTTGGAAGGAACTCAAAAGTTAAGCGTGCTTGAGCTGGAGCAATTTGATAATGGGTGACCGAATGGAAAGTTTGACCAGGGTAAGTACTTTGACCTGAGATTAAGTGTATAATTAGAGATTAAGTATGTGGCTAAGTGAGAAATTTCGGAATAGAGATTAAGTATGTGCCTAGTGCTTGCATAGTACAAAAGTGAGAAAGGACTTATGTGAGGTATATTTGTTAAAGATGTTCTTCATATAGGATGTTAATGTAATTCTGGCATTAAGAAAAAAACAATGTATGGTGTTTGTCTCATCAGAAATGTTCTCGGAAGAGTCTAAAGCCCTGCCATTCAGGTCGGCTAGCCTTTTTGGGCAGAATGGATGGTACTTGAACACAATGTCCATTACGAATGTACATTACAATGTTTGATATGCTTTTTTCTTCCTATGAGATCTTCTTCGCAACAAATAAACTAGTGACCATGTTTTTATACCAGTGACAGCCAAAATGAGTGGAAGCATGCAATCTATTTTACCTCTTTAATTGCTTTCAATAGTCAATACGTCTTGTCACCTACCCTCTGCGCAAGAGCCTACTTCATCTCTTGTCGATATAACGATTGGTTGTAGGGTGCTGAGCATATTTCTCCGAGAAACAATACGCACTAGCAGATGTGTGCATATTCAGGACATTGTAGATGCATGCCAATTAAACACATCCCCCACTTTGGCGCTGCTTTGTGCTTCAGAATTAGATCAGACGGTGTTGTGTCATGCATGCGTATATTGCTACAGGGGCTGGGAGGCATCGAGAAAAGATGTTGTAGGCACGTAATATAGTGGTGTGCCTCGGTATGCCTATCTACGGCCAAATTTTCAAGACATGGTAGATTTGACCACCGAACTAGTAGTGCGATGGTGGAAAACAGTTATCGCCTCTCCTTTTCAACTATTCCCTCCGTTTCAATTTAATTGACTTGCTATGTACCACAAGTACTACTTGTGGTACATAGCAAGTCAATTAAATTGGAACGGAGGGGTAGTACTAGCCACAATTCTAGATGGTTTGAAGGTCCACAACATTCCGGTCTTGCGAGTGTTACAAGTGTATTTAAATGAATATCCTTTCTTAGCTCTAGCGCCGTTTGGATGATCAGTCCACAACGTAGAGTCGTATGCACACGATTTTTTGTTTCATGTGAGATCTTGTCGCAGGTAGGCTAATCGTATACTTCTTGTTCGTCGTGCCTAGTTCTTGAGCAAATAATATTACACGGCCTCGGTCGCGAAACGTGTAATCCTAGCTTCACAAATGATCTCAACGTTTCAGAGCATTGCGTTTCTGTAAAGGCACGTGGCATCTATGAGTTTCAGAGCACTGCTCCCACCATGCTGCCCATGCCCAATTCTCTTGCAAGCTCCTTATAGTTGACGGAATCAACCGATTCGCCCTGCCAACCAACATGTGGAGATTCGGAGGAAAGGCACCAATGATGCATTGAACTTCACTGCGTGTTTGAGTTGAACTTGGGGCCATGTGTGGTACATTTGGTAAAATTGGATGATTTTAGCTCCGTAAGCTCGTCTATACACTTCATTTCATGTTAATCAAAAATTGTAACTCGTAAATAGATTATTCATCTATTGAGGGGCACATTTAGAAGTCTTAAACAGTTAAACTCTACGACAAGGCCTATTTGGTCCGCAAGGCTCAGAAAACCGTATGAATAGGGAAAAGACGCATGGATTGAAGCATATGTCCACTTAAATACTACAAAATTGAGTTCTCAACATGTTAGGTCGATGTATTTTCTCTTTGAAATGTAGTGCAAAGCCAATATCCTTAGAATTTTTCCTATTGAATTCAACCATGTAAACAAAACCAATTGTGTCGGTAAATTTTTTAAGGATTCCAATCTTCCAAAATTTCTATGAAAATCCTATGAATCGTAGAGACCCTAGCTAAACCGTTGCCTCTTTTTTAGGCTCTTTTATTCAAAGTTTTACTATGACTTTGGTGGGTTCATCGACTCTTTCAAAGTATTATTTATAGAATTTGTCTGATTTGTAGGATTGAGCAAGATTTAAAAATTGCATGTACTTTAGAGGAAAACATTGATCGAGTCCAACCTCATGATTTTAAGATTTTTCCTTTGGTTCTATGAAAACTATGGACGATATCTTTATTCCAATGTTTTGGGGTGGTGCAAGCAATTAATTTTCACTATGCATTTATGCTCTTTCAATCTGAAGATTCACATACTATGACATCAATACCTAGGTTATACATACTTCATTTTTTTAATCTAGTTAACGAAAGAGGCTCTCCGAAACTAGGTGAAATGGGTTAAATAGATTAGGTGAAATAGGTAATGTCAATGACTTTAGACCGATTTCCTTGGTCAGTATAGATCTAAAATTCATGACAAAATTGTTGGCAAATAGGCTCCAAAAAATTATTATTCCACCGAATCACAAAAGCCAATATGGATTCAGTAAGTCTAGATCAACTCAAGATTGTTTAGCCAGGACTTTTGAATATCTGCATCTATGCCATAAATCGAAAAGGGGATCATAATTCTCAAGTTGGATTTTTAAAAGGCCTTTGATAAGGTAGAATATTTGTAATTCTTGATATGTTAATACATTTGAGATTTGGATATAAATTCATTGGATGGATAAGAAGCATTCTCTACAGTGCCTCAACCTCAGTGCTATTAAATGGAGTACCCGGAAAAAAATATCAAATGCAAAAGAGGATTTATGCAAGGAGAACCTCTTTCTCCAATTCTGTATATTTTGGCTGGTGAGCTACTTCAGTACGTTATTCATAAGGCTTGGCAAGATGGCGAGATAAACAATCCACGAGAAACTTCTCATGGGCTTGATTTTCCCATCATTCAATATGCATATGAGACTCTATTTATCATGCCAGCAAATCATACTTCAGCAAATTTATGGATCTAACTAATGTTAAAGCTGGTTCAGGGGAAACTAGAAGAATCTTGAAAGATAAATGGATGGAACCAACAACAAGGGAGGAATTTCACATCTATTTTCATTCTCGAAGAACCAAGACATCAACTTGAAAAAATCATTGAACTATCTGAAGAGAATTTTTATGAGAATTCCACCTCCCATTGTCCATCATTGCAGCACAAGAATGTGAAGAACTCTCTCTTATACTTCAAAACCAAGAAAATAATGACACTGAAGACCAATGGGTATTTGATTGGAAAGGGAATGCAAAATAATTTATGAAAAACTAGCACCAGCTGCAACTCCACTAAGGCCATTCCAATGGATTTGGAAATCAAGAGCACTTCCTAAACAAAAAAAATGGTTATTGCTGCTAGACAAACTTAACACAAGAGAACTGCTGACCAAAAAAAAAATCATGTTAAATAAAAGACATGTGTTCTATGCCAGGATTGCCAAATGAAACAATGGAACGTCTATTTTTTTCATGTGATTTCAGTCTAAATTTAGAATGGAACAATGGTCTTGACGAGGAGTAAACTCATCAAATCCCATGGTTAGGACCTAGGGTTGAGATTATGGGGAGAGAACGTGGTAGTACTGGTAGTTTCATCTGCTGACAAGCAGAGGCAAAGATTTACCCAGGTTCAGGCCCCTCGGGTGGAGGTAAAGACCCTACTTCCTACTTGTCTGGTATTGATTGTGTGAGATTATGCGATTACAAGGGAGCTCCGGCGAGATGTCAATCTCGCTAGGGCTTTTGGTGGTTCGAGTATGGCTTCGCCTAGATCGGCACCCCTCCCAGCCTTTTTATAGGCTGGGTCTCGAGAGTTCGTAACCGACCTAGTTTACACGTAAGGAAAGTCTAAACCGACTATGCCTATGTCTAATCTTGGAGGGTGCTCCATCTTCTTGGACCTCTTGTCTTGGGCTTAGAGTAGGCTCTTCGCTATTGGGCCTTAGTCGTCACGTGCACCAGGTACCCTCACGGTAGGGTACCCGAGATGTATACCCTTGTCAGTAGCCCCCGAGTACTTGTCTGACTCGAAGAATCGGGCATGGACTCATTCGTAAGTGCACGTCATATGCTTTGTATTTTGTATATTATAATTGGAATTCATGTATGAATAGCACCTGTTGGCTATGTCGAGTATCTCATCGACTGTGGTTTTTGCTTATGATGATCAAGGGATAATAGCTTAGCAGACCCAGTACACTCGACGGATCGGGACTGGTTAACTACACATTCGGGTAAAACCTTACTAGCTTTCAATCAAACTCGAGTCCCCGGACTCGAATCTGGAACAAACTGGTCAGATTCGACTAGGCCGTTGAGGTCTTACTAAGTCGATCTACAATATAGATTTGAATTTTACCCAACGCGTCCGTCACGATTTTTCATCATGTCTGCTGACACGGAAAGTATAAGGATTGACGTTGCTGGAACGGTCCTTAGCCCAGCTCAAAATTTTGGCGGGTCTTATCTTTACAATATGCGTGCAGCATCCGAGATATTTGCGGCGGACGCAACTCGGGGATTTTGCGACTATGTTTTTTGTAGTATTTTGAACTTTATTGGACGAGTCATGTCCTTTGTCGACTGATATTTGCCGTTATTCTATCGGGTGCGTGACAGCGCTCCCGATGGGAGTAGCTCCCGAGATTGTGCTTTATTGCTTGCAATGGAGGATAATCTCAAAATCATTTTATCTTGAGAATCTCCAGTCGAAGAATTTTTGACATGCTCCCGATGGGAGTAATATGCCTCAGCCGAAGAAACGGTCGAGTGACCAATTTTGCCTTAACATTGCTTTTTGACACCCGAACCAAACAAGGCAGTCGAGTGACCGATATTCGTTGGGCGGACTCGAATATATTTCTGATCAGAGCGCTTGAGATGGAGTCAGGGATGACGTTTTTGGCGACTGCGCTGCCTGACACGCGGTGGCGTGCGTTATGCTGTGATGGATGGGACGTGACACATAGGTGGGCCCATTGTGCAGCGCTGACCGAACGACGGTGCCGTTTGGACTTGATTTGACCACTCTGGCCCACTTTTTACGGAAGCGTGACGATGGCTCCTCTTTTTGCGTGCGTAGTGGGCAGAGTGGTCGGCGACGGTTGCTCTCCGTGTTTGCCACGTGTACGGTGAGATTGCGTGCATAACGCACGATTAGGATCTGAACGGTTGTGATTGCTTTTGATTTGTGGTAAATACGGGAACGGCGCTGGAATTATTTTTACTTGCCATTTGCTCTGCGCGCCGCCCCTGCTTCATCGTCTTCCTCTCGCTTCTCCATTGTTCTCGCGCCCGAGCCCCCGCTGTTCCCCTTAGCTACCACTGCCATGGCGCCAAAGAGAAAGACTGCTGCCGCCGACGCGCCCGCGACCGACGCGGCCGTTCTGAAGTGGAAGAAGACTGCGGCCGGCGCATCTGCGCCCGCCGTCGACCTCAAGAAGAGCGACGACGATTGGATGAAATCCACCATCAAGGAGGCGCATCTGGACAAGCTTCGCGAGGAGGGAATGCTGCCACCCGCGGACCAGTTGTTCATCCGCGCGCCATCGCCCAAGGAGGTACTCCCCGAGCCTAGCGCTAACGAGCGCGTTTGTTTTGCGGAGTTTCTGCCTAGGGGGTTTTCGCTTCCCTTCCACGACTTCGTTCGTGGATTGATATATGCATACGGGGTGCAAATCCATGATTTCACCCCGAATGGCGTTATGCGCATTGCCTGTTTTATGGTGGTGTGCGAGTGCTTCTTGGGAGTTTCTCCCAGCTGGGCCCTCTGGAAGTCGATCTTCATGGTCCGGCCCAACAACCGAGGCGGCCGCACCTATCCTGTTGGCGGCTTCGGGATCCAGGTGCGCAGTGACACCCGCTACTTCGCCCTGAAGCCAGTCGATTCGGCGCAAGGGTGGAGGAAGAGGTGGTTCTATGTGCGCGTCGATCAGGAAGGAGTCCCGCCATTTTCGACTGCTGGCATACTCGCGAGGACGAATGCCTGGGACCACCCGCTGTCGGCTGAAGAAAAGGCGGAAGCGTCGCCTCTGCTATCGAAGATTGGAGAGCTGCTGAGCAGCGTAACTGGTGTGCATTTGATTGCCACCTTTGTGAAGATGCGGGTATGGCCACTCCACATTTGCGCCCACCCCATGTGGGAGTACGAGGGTACGCTCGACGCCACCCGAATGAGCAAGGAGGAGCTGTCGAAGAGCGAGCTGGTGTCACATGTGCGGTCCATCACCAGCACGAAGTTCAGCGAGCCTTGCAACGTCGACTGCCCTGTCACTCCTTATGGTCCTGATAGGCCTTTGGAGGAGGTTAGTGAACTATCAAGTTTATGATCTCCTGCTTTTGTTATGTTGTTGTGCATCTTTGCGACTTTCGACTGCTGTATTTTGTATGCAGGGCCACTCGACCGCATCAACCCTTCCTCCTCTTCCCGAAGATGGCCCAACTCATGAAACGGAGGTGCAAATGGTAGAAACGAAGGGAGGAGATGAATCGCCTCTTCCTTCGGCTACCACATCTCCCATGGAAGAGGTCGAAGAGGAAGGGGCAGAGGAAGTACGGAACGAGGAGCCCACCACGACTGATCATGTGAGCGAGGTTTCCACTCGCAAGCGCCGTCGGGTGGCCTGAGTTGTGTCGTCCTCCACGAGTTCACCCGCGAAGGAATCAGATGTGAGGGATGACGGAGACTCGGGCTCGTCTCCTACTGCCACAGCTGCTCCTTTGAACGTGAGCCCGCTGAGATCGGCTCCTCCTCCCCAGTTGGGTGAGGAGCTGCTTTTTGGAGGCCTAAACTTTGACAACCTTGATACTGATGAGGAAGAAGAGCACAGGTATGCGTCTGTGCTTTTTGTACTAAAGTTTTTGTTTGTTGATATTCTTGCTTATGTCGTATTTTGTATGTCACTCGCAGTGCTGAGACTGTGCGCCCTCTGACTCCCCCATCCGAGAAGATGACGACCCCTGAGCACCCGGAAGTTTCTCACGTGGCCCCTTAGGTCGTTCAATCAGCAGCTACAACTACTGCTATTGAAAAGGCCAAGGCTACGAGTGCCACAACTCCGGAGGTCGGGACATCAGCCGCGAAGCCCGCGCCTTGGACGGAACACGTAAGTGTCTTTTTGTCGAGTCCGCATACGGGACTGGGTATGTATAATTTACGCTGGTTTCATGTGCTTGCAGCCTTACTACCTCAATCTGGTGGAATCGGGCAAGGCTTTTGTCCAAATGGAGCAGGAGAGGGACAGTCTGCGCACCAGTTTGGAGCAAGTCACTCGTAAGTGTATTTTGATTCTCCAAAGCTCTTTTTGCTATCCTTACTTAGTCGAATGTCTGAGTTGCTTTTTGCCAACAATTTCAGACGACAAGGCTTCGGCTGAGTCTCGGGTGAAAGAGCTAGAGGAGGCACTCGAAGCCCAGCGCGCCGAGTCGAAGAAAATTTTGGATGCCACCAAGGCCGCCGTACGCGAGAAGGAATATGTTGAGCGGCTGGCTAGCCTTACCCGAGACGTGGGCGGTTAGTAAAAGTAACCGCTTTTTGTTTACTTATGTTGTCACCGAGTGTTGTGTAAGAGTTTCTGTTCTCTCTGATTTTTGAAGGAGCTGTTGGCGCACCGGTACCTGGAGACCAGGCGAGTGGCGATTTGTCCCTCGACCATGCTATTGGCGATCTTGACGCCGTATCTGCCCAAGCGAAGGATGCACTCGCCAAGTCTACGAGCACACTCGGCGCCGTATACAAGGGCGTGTTCCCGTCTGGCCAACCTCCGTCGACTGTGGATGGCTTCGCCGACGTCCTAGGCCCGGGAACATCGACTATGGCGAATTTTGCTCGCACTTTGACGGTACGCGGCTCAGAGACCACCCTCAAGTTCCTTTTAGGTCATGGGATAGAGGGTGACTTCGAGGCCGCTCTGTCTGAGTTCCCTCGAAAGCCGGGTGGGAAGCTGGTGTCTCTGAAGCATGTGAACGAGCCAGCCGCGCGGCTGGCTGAAATTTTTATGACTACCATGGAGCGCCGGTCAGCGGAGGTCGCCAATCGCGCGCATAGGGCTAGGTCGGAGTCTGCATCATAGACTTTTAGGGCCATCTTCCCTTTTGTTGGACAGTAATTATACTTTTATGATATCGCGAGTATGCGTATGCTGCTGCCACACTTGTATGGATTTGGTTCCTTGTTGTGCTTCCGCCTGTAAGGCTATGTGCTGTTACTCGCCTAGGCTTTGTGATGAGTCTCTCATATCTGACATGAAATTTTTATGATGTTTGGACTAGAAACGGGCAGCCGCTACTTCATCTGGCTTGTCGCGGCATCGTGCTCCCACTCGAACTCGAGCTCAAGCGACAAATGACGCCGCAGTAATGCGTTATATGAAGGCTCGGGTCGTAAAACTGGAGCAGGAGTTGGGGAGTGCCCGGAGTGAGCTGGATAGGATGAGGGCGAGGCCTGCTCTACCCACTCAGCGAGAGGAGTATGTGCTTGGCGAGATGGAGATCGTGAACAGACAACTCGAGTGTAAGTATGCTGCCTTGCTCTCAAGAGTTCCTAGTCTGTCTTTTTTGTTGATTCAACGTGCGTTGTTGCAGGCTTTGTCCCAGACTTCCAGGCGGAGCAAGCTCGTGTTGATGAGCAATTGAACAATGCGACTGATGAACCAACGACGGGCCGTCAGCATTTTCGCCTGGATAAGCACTTTGTTGCTCGAGTTATGCAGGTCGGCCTTCAGTCGCATCAACCAGACCCTGTTCCCGACAGGGCCGCAACCTCAAGGAATCCATGCGTTGCTCGGGCTTTTCCGGAGTGCTGGTCCTATTCGAGATTGTATCGCCCAGAAGCTTGTGGATGGAGCCAATGCAACGATAGCGTATATCCGGAGTAAGCGTCCGAATATGCAGCTACGTCCACCGTGCCTGGATCGACTTTGTCGCAGTCGCAACTTGATGATACAGTCGAATATGCGAGGACGATGGTTGAGTGTTATCACGCTCAACTTATGGGCCCTGTTCTACCAGTTAAAGACGAACCGGAAGATTAGGGTATTTTTGTATAGGGGACAGCCCCGAGTGTAAATTTGCCACTTGTACGTAGTGTATATTTGCATGTATGCAGCCCCCGAATATATCGAGTGGGGTTTATGAAAAACACTTTAGAATATGGAACATAAATTGCACAGCCCCCGAGTGTTCGAGTGAGGCTATGAATTTTTGTGATATTTGAAGTTTCAACTCATGCCTGTAGGCTCAGCCCCCGAGTAGTTGAGCGGGGTTGAGCAACTTTTTTCCTTTATGTATGAGTTTTATGACCCAGCCCCCGAGTATTCGAGTGTGAATAGGGTGTTATGTTTGGAGAAGAAGGAGCGAAACCTCATGCTTTGAGATAGCGCAGCCCCCGAGTATTCGGGTGAGGCTAATTTTGTGAGAACAAGTTATGCGAGTAGTAAGCAGGAAGAAATATGAGGAATCACTGATTATATTCCATTTTTGAATGTTAAGCTGTAGGCCGCCTTATTAAAAACCTTCCAGTCCCCGTAGGTAACCTGGTAAGGAAAAGAGCGCATCTGATACCTGCAGCCATCCGACATATGTGCCTATTACATTGTGCGACTGAACAATCTAAGCATAGAAACGGCGCAGCTGCGCAACGTTCCAAGGATTGTGCGAGAGTTCGCCTGTCTTCGCGTGCTTCAGTCTGTATGCTCCACCACCAATGACTTCGGTGATGATGAAGGGTACTTCCCATGGAGAAGCGAGTTTGTGCACCTTCTTTTGCTTCAGTCGAAGTACCAAGTCGCCAACCTCGAAGGATCTGGTGCGCAGTCGACGGTTGTGATAGTTACGGAGGTCTTGCTGGTAGACAGCTGTACGTGCTAGCGCCGTGTTGCGTGCTTCTGCGAGCAAGTTGACTGCATCTTCGAGTGCTTCATCTGCATCTTCTTCGTTGTATGCCTCGACTCTTGGTGCATTGAATCTTACATCTGATGGCAGGATTGCCTCTACGCCATAGACCATGAAAAATCTTACATCCGCGCCTTTGAGTGTTGTGGGCCAGTAGAAGCCTGTGCGAAAGGCTTTGGCTACGAGTGATCGACTGCTGGCGTGATGCCCGCAGGTACCTGCATGAATATCACGAAGGATAGCCTGGCCATCTTCGAATGCTATGCAACGTTGGAACATACCTGACACGCTGCGCTTGTATAGTTCGCCGCTGATGACGGTGTATGCTTTAGATCGTCGAGTGATGCGTCTTGACTCTGTTATGTCTTCAGGTACCTCACCGCGGAGTATGTATGCGAGGAAAGGTTGAGTCCAAGTTGGCTCGATGAGGAGCACTTCGACTGGCGGGTCCTCTGTGCTAGGTACTTTGCTCTTGACTGGTGCGGCTGATGTAGGAGATGTTTGCCTTTTCTTGATGGACCTGTGCTCGATGCGCTCGAAGAAGACACCAGGTGGAACTGGTGCTTTGGTCGCGCCAACGTTGGCTAGCTTATCTGCTTCTTCATTGCTCTCGCGCCCTATGTGCCGCAACTCGCAGCCTTCGAAGCTGCCCTCCATGAGGTTGTACAGGTCACGGTAGGCGATCATATTATCTGCGATTGCATCGCATGCCTTCATTGTTTGCTGCACCACCAGATTTGAGTCACCGTAGATCATCATTCGAGTGCACCCGAGGGCTTTGGCCATCCTCATGCCATGGATCAGGGCCTCGTACTCTGCTTCGTTATTGGATGGGAACTCGAATCCCATCTGCAGGATATAGCGAAGCTTGTCGCCTTTTGGTGATATGAGGATGACACCTGCGCATGCGCCTTCGTTCTTCTTTGAGCCGTCAAAATACATAGTCCATGAGTTGGACACATCTAGTGCTCCTGGCAGCTGAGCTTCAATCCACTCGGTGTGGAAGTCAGGTAAGACTTGTGCTTTGATGGCCTTCGGTAATCATACTTGATATCTCATGGCCCTAGCTCGATGAGCCATTTTGCGACTCGCCCAATTGCGTTGGGGTTTGTGAGGATGTCTCCGATCCCTGAGGTACTGATTACAGTGATCGGGTGCACCGCGAAGTAGTGTGTCAGCTTCCTTGCGGACATGAACACGGCGTAGGTCAGCTTTTGATAATGCGGGTACCGCTGTTTTGATATGGAGAGAACTTCACTCAGGTAGTAGACCGGGCGTTGTACGCTTTGGGCGTGTCCCTCCTCCCTGCGTTCGACTATCAGTACTGTACTCACCACCCTATTAGTTGCGGAGACATATAGGTATAGTGGCTCTCGCACCCTTGGTGCGACGAGGATTGGAGAGCTTGTGAGGACTCGCTTGAGGTCCGTGAAGGCTGCTTCGGCTTCTGGCGTCCACTCGAATTTGTCTGCTTTCTTCATCAGTCGATAGAACGGGAGTGCTTTTTCACCCAGTTTGCTGATGAATCGACTGAGCGCTGCCACTCGACCCGCTAATTTTTGCACGTCATGGAGCTTTGAAGGCCTTTGCATAGTCAAGATGGCCTGTATTTTTTCCGGATCTGCCTCGATTCCACGAGCCGAGACTAGATATTCTAGGAGATGCCCGGCTGGACGCCGAACGTGCACTTCTTCGGGTTGAGCTTGATGTGGAAGCGTTTGAGGTTGGCGAATGTCTCTCGCAAGTCATCGAGTAGTGTGTTTTCCTCCCTTGTTGTGATGACGATGTCATCGACGTAGACCTGGACGTTGCGCCCAATTTGCTTCTTGAGGCAATCTTGCATCATGCGCTGGTAGGTTGCACCTGCGTTCTTGAACCCAAAACGCATGGTTGTATAGCAGTAGACCCCGAGTGGGGTTATGAACACCGTTTTCTCTTCATCTTCTTCCTTCATCCTTATCTGGTGGTAACCCGAGTAAGCATCTAGGAAGGACAAGCGAGCGCACCCGGCGGTGGAGTCGACGATCTGGTCGATTCGAGGTAGTGGAAAGTGATCCTTTGGACAGCACTTATTGAGTGCCGTGAAATCTACGCATATCCGAAGGATATCGAGGTAGTGGAAAGTGATCCATTGTGATTTCTTGATTTCTCTGATGAAACCTACTGCGAGTAGTCTGTCGACTTCGGCTTCGACTGCGGCTCTTTTCGGGCCAGATATGCGGCGCATTGTTTGCTTGAATGGTTTAGCATCTGGAAATAATTGGAGAGAGTGCTCGGCGAATTCCCTGGGAATAACTGGCATGACGGCTAGACACCACGCAAATATATCCCAGTTCTCACGAAGGAATCCGACGAGCGCGCTTTCCTATGCGATAGGTAGACTCGAAGAGACATTGACTGTCTTGGTCGGGTCAGTCGGGTGCACCTGATGTGACCTTGTGTCGTTGGTGGCGTTGAATGCTCTGTCGATGCCACCTTCTTGTGTTTCGGCATAAGTGTTCGATCGTTGGAGTCCACCAGATCGGCGAGTGTTGCCTCCATGCAAACATCTCAGAGATTTTGCTAAACTCTCGGTCGCAAGAGTCGGAGTTTTGGAAGTTTCCTTTGAGTGTGATTACTCCTTTTGGTCCAGGCATCTTTAGCTGGAGGTATGCGTAGTGCGGGACTGCCATAAATCGAGCAAACGTCGGGCGTCCAAGTGTGGCATGGTATTGTGACTTCCAGTCGACGACCTCGAATTCAATCGACTCCGTCCTGAAGTGGCTTTTGTCCCCGAATGTAACGTCGAGTTGTATGGTGCCTTCTGGGCTTATTGCTTTGCCTGGGACGATACCGTGAAAGGTATTTGAGGATTTTGGCAGGTTTTCGACTGACCTGTTCATTTTGCGGAGTGTATCCGCGAAGATGATGTTTATGCCGCTGCCACCATCCATGAAGACCTTGGACATGGCGTAGCCTCCAATTTGTGCGTCGAGTACCAGAGCAGAGTGCCCTGGGCGAACGACTGATGGTGGGTGGTCCTCTCTGCTGAAGCTTATTGCGGTTTCGGAACCCTTCAAGAATTCGGTTACAGTGGGAGGTGACATGACCGCCATGTTTACTTGTCGAGTGCGAAGTTTTTGCTCCCTGTTGGAAGGGCGACCTTTCTGTATCATGTACATCTGCCCTTGGGGCGGAGGGTACTGAGGTTCATCCACCCGAGGCACGGGCTGTATGGCACCCGCGAGATTTCCGCCTGCGGCAGGCTGTGGTGGTTGAGGTGGTGCCATCAGAACATGCACGTTGTTTGGCTGAGGCAAAGGTGCAGGCGCGGGAGCGTGTGCGGCTATTGCCTTTCTGAGTCGCATGTATTCAGACGCTAGTTGGTCGAATTCTCTGCAGTTTCTCATCGAGTGATTGGAGCGCAGTTTTCCGTCTTCTCCTTTGTACAGGTGGAATCTGCAATCAGCATCCATCTTTTCTTCGAATGATCGCTCGGTTTGTGCGCCGGAACGCGACTTGCGCCAGTCTTTTCTCTTGTAGCTGTCGCTGCGTTGGCCGCGATCTCGACTGTCCCAGCGATCATCGCGATTGTCCCGACGATCATCTCGACTGTCCCGTCGATCTTCTGACCATCGGTCGCTTTTGTCTTGGTCGTTGCGGGGTGTGGAGAACCCAGCCACCATGAATTCGGGTCTGTCGTCGTCGTAGTGACGTTTTGAACGCTTGCGCCTCCAGTCGTCTCTGTATGAGTCTCTGCGGCTTCGACTGCCGCTTTCATGATTGTCACGGGGTGAGGACCCGCGTGTGGTGCGCGCCATGTCTTCTCCGTCGGCCCACTCAGTCGCGATCTTCAGGAGGTTAGCCACAGAGGTTGGCTTTTGGCGACCAAGTGCTTCTTTGAAGTCATGCCTGGCGAGGCCCATGATGAAAGCATCCATGGTCATATCTTCTGAAATTACTCCGACTGAGTTGCGTATCTCAGTCCATTGTCTGATGTATAACCTTAACGTTTCACCTGACCGTTGAACGCAGGCTCGCAGTTCTTCGAACGTTTTTGGTCGCTCACATAGAGGCTCGACGTTTTTGATGAAGTCTGTGCGGAAGTGATCCCACGAGTCGTATGTCGATGGAGGTAGAGCCTTGAGCCAGTCGCGGGCTGTGCCTTCGAGCATGAGTCGTATGTATTGCATGGTTGTGATGTTTGTGCCTCGCTGGCACGCGACAGCCAGCCTGTAGTCTTCCAGCCACCCTGAAGGTTCCTGTCGACCCGTGTACTTGGGTTGTTCAGATGTGAGTTCGAACCCTTTGGGCATCCGTGTCTCGCAGACACGTCGAGTGAAGCATAGAGCTCCGTGTGGCTCAGGCTCTCGATCAGAGTATCTGTCGCTACTATAAGATCTGCGTGATTATGCTCTTGGCGACGCGTGTCAATTAGGGCACGATCTCGACTCCCCTGGAGTGTTTGGGATTTGGCGTATGGCCTTCGCCGCTAGGGCGAGCGATTTGATCTGTTGGCGATGTAGTTTTGCATTGGGGTCATCAGCTGGAGGCTTGATTGCCTCTAGGTATGCGGCAGCGGTAAAGAGAGCACCCGCAGCTGTTTTGGGTACTGGCACTCCCTCCTCGTCGTATGTCATGAAGGAGTTGCCTAAGTTGCGAGTGAGTGTTGCCCTCTCATCTGGCGCTAGGTGTGACAGGCTCGATCTGGGTCTTGTGTCTGCTCGCCCGGTGGAGCTCACGGAGAGCTGTCTTCTTCGCGCACTCGACAAGCTAGTTTGCTTTTTACGTTCTTCGGGTGTTGCTCTGATCTGCTTCAGTCGGAGTGATTCCTGCCAGTTGAAGTACTGGAAGGTCAACATCTCCTCTCGCGTTGCGTCTGCTGGCATCATTGTGCACTCCTTGATGACTTTGTCTGCTTTTGCTGCCATCTCAGCAGTAATTGTGAGATTTGTGACTCCGTCCGGCATAGTAACCGTGCACGGGAAGTCTGTAGGCCTGCGACTGGCCGCAGCATCAGATGATTCTGCGGTGACCTGCTGGGGTATCACCCGAGGGTATGTATATGTGCTTCCGAGTCCCGTCATGGACTCGACTTCTTCATCGAGGCTCATGTCTGAGTCAATATGCCCATCGAGTGGTCCGTCTGGACGGATCTCGCAGTCGATGTCCTCATCGCCTATGCTCATCTCGGTGTCGGAGAAGTTGTTATGAATCTCAAAGTCGAGGCTGTTGTTGGTGCAGATCTCGGAGTCGACGTGGTTGTCGATATGAGTTTCGGGCTCATCGAGATCGTTGAGGGAGATCCCGCAGTCGAAACTATCCTCGAGTGAAAGATCGAGCTCGGGATCGTTTGTGCGGTATGCTGATTCGGCCTCCTCACCTTGGAGTTCTTCAATGAGCTTGTTGATCTCTCGAGTCGACATGGTTGTTGTAGGCGAGCAAGTTTGGATGATCGACGATGGTATGGACGCAGTTGATGGATCCGCAGTCGAAGGAGCTGCAAGCGATGGAGCCTCGGGTGCGGAAGTCGCGAGTTGGCGTGGATCTGTCAAGTCCTGCACACCAAGCTTGTTGACGAAAAAATTGAACGAACCAACGGTTAAACCCAAACCTGACTCGAGATCAGTGAAAGCCTCCTGGAATTCTGGCGAGTATGGCTCGAAGTCCATCAGAGGATCTGATGTGATTTTTGCGGGTGAAATTGGCGTGCTGCCGTTTGTCGAGTGAGTCGGCGAGTTGCCGTGTGCCGCCCGAGTCGGCGAGTTCTGGTTTGTTGATGCAGCCGGCGAGTTGCCGTTTGTAGATCCGATCGGTGAGTCGCCGTTTTCCGATGGAACCGAAGGAACCGTGAGTCCAGCACTATTCTTTCCCACAGACGGCGCCAATTGACGAGGAGTAAACTCATCAAATCCCATGGTTAGGACCTAGGGTTGAGATTATGGGGAGAGAACGTGGTAGTACTGGTAGTTTCGTCGGCTGACAAGTAGAGTCAAAGATTTACCCAAGTTTAGGCCCCTCGGGTGGAGGTAAAGACCCTACTTCCTGCTTGTCTGGTATTGATTGTGTGAGATTATGCGATTACAAGGGAGCTCCGGCAAGATGTCGATCTCGCTAGGGCTTTTGGTGGTTCGAGTATGGCTTCGCCTAGATCGGCACCCCTCCCAGCCTTTTTATAGGCTGGGTCTCGGGAGTTCGTAACCGACCTAGTTTACACGTAAGGAAAGTCTAAACCGACTATGCCTATGTCTAATCTTGGAAGGTACTCCATCTTCTTGGACCTCTTGTCCTGGGCTTCGAGTATGCTATTCGCTATTGGGCCTTAGTCGTCACGTTCACCAGGTACCCTCACGGTAGGGTACCCGAGATGTATACCCTTGTCAGGTCTCAATATCATAGAGCTTCTACTAGAGGGGAACCAAAGATAAAATTTTGCATGCTTCAAGCAGTCCCTTATTACAGGTTGCTGGAGCTTATGTAATCGAAAAAACTAAATTATATTTGATGGCCAGAACCTGGATATCCATGAACGTTTCAGATTTTTCAAAGAATCATTTTCTCTTGTTATGCACACAGCAAAACCTAGCCTCAAGAAAGGCATGCAGAAATGGGTAAATACTTTGTAGTTTCCCATTTTTGAACTTGCCATATCATTGTTATTATCCATTTTTATGTGTAGATACTTTGTTTTTGTGTAAAAAACAAGACAAATAGGTACGGCCAGACTCTCATATCACCCTTGTATTATTATTTTGGACAACGAAAGGGGAGACTTTTCCGGACTCTCCAAATGTACAATGTTGACAATCTCGTATAGTTCAAACAAACTGGAAAACTGCTAATTCGATAGAGATTATGAATTTTACAATGGTTTTATGTTAGCATTGACTGTCTTAAACTTGCATCATCCACAACTAAATATGGTAGCATCGGAATCCATGTTAAATAGTATACACAAACAAGTAGCAGGCTTGTTCTATAACCACAACAATTTTGTCGATATTCAGTAGTTATCTTTAATTCTTTATCACCAACCTTCTGTGCAAGTTTTGACCCAGCTTCATCTCTTCATGTCCACTAGTTTGTTCCATTTCCACTATAAATCAATTTATACCTAAACTGGTATTAACCCCCTTGTGCGGAATGAACTCATCCGTACGTTCAAAGTGTTACAATATATGTGGATTTCACTAGCCATTTCCATTAGTTCGGACTTTTGATTGCGTTTGCTAGTGCATGAATTATGACATGGTAATCTGAGGGTCTCGAGTTTGAGTCCTGCTTTTCGCAGTTTATTAAAAAAATGCTCCTAGCCTCTCTTTATATTGCATTGCACGACCTTTCCATCGGTTGATACTTCTGAACTAAATATGCAAATTGCTGAATGGTGTTAAATCCCTAACTTTTGGAACGAACTATGATCACAATTTACGGTCACAAAAAAACAACATTTAATATTATTTTAAAATTAAAACATAGGACAATTGACGGTGGAGATTAACCAGCTAAGAGCGGACGGTGTAGATTTAAACGTTATATTTAGCAATCGTACGCAAGCAAGGACGACTACGAGAAAGATAGAGAGATTAGCATGCACACGCCATAGAAGAAGGAGAGATTGGCATGCACACGCCATAGATAATTCCTTCCGGACACAAGAATACATTATATTTATATGCTAGATCCTATCGTACTCATCTGATACCAAGTTAGAGACTCGCACATGAGATAAGCATTGTCGACATCGATTGAAGTACAAGGAGACGCGCGGAGCGATTTTCTCCGGCCGGCCGGCCGGCATTAGCTTCCAGGTTCGTGCGTGAAGATCTAGGTATTCACGTCAGATCAGACCATCCATCGCGGCCATCGCCGGCGCATGCTGTCAGGCAGCACGCGGCAAGAGGAACACTGTACGTATTCTGATCGATTCCACAGTATACATGGACACACTCAGATTGATTTATCTCAGCGTTTCCAGCTATAAACGAAGGCTGCTGAAAGTCTGGAACGCAAGCCAGTGATCATAGAGGGAATTGCTGATTCTGCAGAAGCCGTTCAAGGAGAGGGCGGCGATGATGAAAGCCACCCACCTGGACATGGACGCGAGCTGCGACTGGTAGGCGACGTCAAGTATGAGCTGCAGGTCGACGATGCCGCAGAGGACGCCAACAGCTCCGGCATCCATAAGACGGAGAGGATAGGCATAAATGAGCCAGGCTTCCACAAGACGACCGGAGAGGATATGCATGAAGGATCCAGGAGTCGAGCGGAGCTGCAAGTCGGCGATGCCGGAGAGGACGCCAACAGCTCCGACGACCACAAGATGGAGTGGAAAGGCGTGAAGGAGCTAGACTTCCAGCGGTCCTGGCACTTCGGGTGGTTCAACATGTACGTCTTCACTCTTCAGCAATGTCGATGCTGTCGGGCTAGCTCCACATCGTCATCCCCGTGGTCATGGGCGTTAGCATCACTGCATCAGCACTAGCATCTTCAAGGATTCCAATGCCGAATGAATAAAAGGAGCAACGTAGCGCCTGAAGCTTTTGGATTCACCGACTGCCAGCGGCGAGCGGCAACACACGATTAACTAGGGTGGATATCGACATGATCACCCTCGGGTACACGCAACAGAACATGCCACTTTCTCAACAAATGCAAAGAACGAGGTACCCAGCGGCGAGTGGAGTAAAGCAACGTGTTAAAAAGAAGCTGATGCCATGCTGGTAAGTTTGATAAAAAACGTATTAACATGATCGTGCTTGCAAGCCTACTTACATGCGTTTGTGAGATATATGCATGTGTTTTTATTTTGTAGATGGGATACATCATGCAGGCGTGTTTGTGATCATTTTGTTTCGAGGTAATGTATGTAATTATTTCTTGCAAAGAGCAGTGTCATATATATATATTCTAATCCATTATCAATTAGGGTTAGGATAATGTACAAATTATTCATGGTTTTTAAAGAGATTTATCAGATTAATGGTCCGGTATTTTTTTTTGTAACAATCAATTTTTTCTTATGGCTTATTCTATCACTCTAATTAAATCAAATCGTATCATGTATCAATACTGCTTAAAACAATTCATGTATAAATTGCTAATATACTGGTGAACTAAATAGTAATTGTTAGGATCTAGAAATCAAAATTTATGTGCTACCATAAAAAATAAATATACATTTCCTTATACATCAGGTCCGAGACAAAGTGAGTTAAATTATTCATGACTTTCAAAAGAGATTTATTAGATTAATGGTCCGATTTTTTTTTGTAACAATCACTGTTTTCTTATTGCTTTTTCTATCACTCTAATTAACTATATTAGTATCATGTATCAACGCTTCTTAAAAAACCGTGTATAATTGCTAATATAGTGGTGAACTAAATAGTAATTGTTGACATGAGGGCAAGCAACTAGGGCATAAGGATTTTTTTTGCATAGTGTATAGTACCTAGAAATCAAAATATATGTACCAGAAAAATAAAATAAACATTTCCCTATGCATCATGTCCGTGAGAAAGTGAGTTAACTCAAATCGTAAAATCGTATTCTCTTGATGTGCTACCATGGAAAGATGGTATGCATCGAGAAAAAAAGAATCTATAATCAGGGGTGGCTGGCTCACGTATGAAGTGGAAAATCTCAGTGCATGGGTTCACGTGAAATCATATTTTTACTGCAAGATGTTTGCTAAAATTTAATATAAAAGAATATTACTTACTAATTTTATGTAGATACGAATCTTATTAGGACGATCAAGAAGCATCTCCATTCTATGCATACAGTTCAGATAACTTCCATGTGGAATCAATAAATAAATACCTATATTTCAAAATAAGTTACATATACAAAATCAAAATGTGTATTTATCTAAGAGATCAACATTAAAACTAAAATGCGAAGCTAAAGATATTGTGTGAGAAAATTTCAATGAATAAGGAGTTGTAATCAAATTCCCATAGAAGGGCAAGGAACATAGGCAATTAGATTAAGATCAGCAAGAATGGCATGATATTCTGGTAAATAAGAATTATCTACAAGCGGACCAACCATTAGGCAGACAGATATTTCATGGTCAAGTACGGAAAATCGAAGTGAAGTTCCTTAAAAGAACTATTTGTGGCAATGTGCGCATCATAAATGGGCAGTGGAAAGAGGAAGCAGCATGACGGTGTACAGGTTTAAACGTCGAACGCATATCTCAATATGGTTTTTGTATTTTATTGCCAAACGAAAGTTTCTTAGCAAAATCTCAATCACAATATATATCACAACATACTATTATGTTTATATATCATTAAATACTTTTGTCTTTCAATCCTTTGTATGTATATCTTGAATTATATAATGTTAATATTATAGGAACAACGAATTTCATTCATAATAGTTGATACAAAGGATAGAAATATAAAATATGATAATATTTATAATGCTAGCCGCGCAAATGCGCGGGCCAATTAGCTAGTTATTTTAAATAAGAAACGCTTTGTGTAGACAGGCTTAGACTGTTTGATGTTAAAATAATAAAACCATCAGTGACCATTCATTACTGAAGCATTACAGTAACTTGTTTACAACTGGTTCCATGTTGCGTACAATAAGCTAGTTTTTTAGATTCCCAGAATATCATGTTCCACCAAGCCATGTTTTTCCAGATCTACTCTGTTGTAGTTTACAGAGGTCTAAGCTCAAGGCAATGCCTAGCCAGCAATCCAGCATGGTATGCATTCCTCGCAGCTCACAAATTCTCAAACATTCTGATTACATTATTCACCTGGCATTCTGATAACAATACATAACCTCCAACATTTATTGTAAGCATATGAATACTGGTGCCAGTAGGATTTAGAAGTTCAAAGGAGCAGGTTTAGGTATTCATCCACCGTAATGTAACGGATATCGGGGTAAAGATCAGTGGCTTCAACACCAAATGATGGGTCAATCTCAAAGTTAGTGTGGTCCCCCTTCACCCACACAGAGTGGCTGATTGCCAGCGCTACATTTATCGGCACTGGAGACTCTGAAACATATCCAACAGAGCAAAATCTGGAAAAAAATGGAACATTCTTTAGGAAGAAACACAAATAATAATTATGGACGGCAACTAGTCTTCCAAGTGAAAAAAAGAGCCTTTACTATAACCTTGAATCTTCTTCAGGACTTCTTCTTCTGGGATGTACACCCTCTCAATTGTCTTCCCAACTTTCTTCTCCCAGAGCGAGACAAGCTCGTTATGGGACAAAATGTTGCTTGGTGGCCTCAGATACAGGATCTTATTCAGGGTTCTTGGATCATCTACAGCTTTAATAGTGTATGTGCCCACATCCTCCTCTGCGGTGAATACTCCTATTGTGGACAATATACACAGAGAAGTGCAGACATATTCTCATTTCTTGTTTGATTTAAATCCCTTCTTTAAATAGATATTCCTCTCTATGCAGTAAAAATATACAATGAAGTAAGGGCATCATGATCAGAATTACCTTTTACATTTCCATCACCTAAAATTAGAACCTTATCAGTTGGGGGTGCAGGGACCCCAATCTGTGCAAGGCTTGGCAAAAAACGACCAGCGAAGAAGTTGGAAGAGACATATGTGTAGGGAATGCCCTCAGCCTCGATGGCACGCCTTATACGAGCTTTCACACCAAATACTGACTTTGCAGGCTCAATCGCATGTACATGATCCACATCATTACCAAACTCGGACGGAATGAATCTCTGCATAGAGGTCATCACAGAAAAATTACATTAGAAAATCATGGTATCAGTCTAATCAGATATAAAAACAGGCACATCCAACATGGTTGATCAAAATAACCACAAACAATGCCATTCAATTTCAGCGACTTTCTTGTCCATGTGTGGTGGAAGGAAGGGAATATCATAAGTTGTCAAACCAGTTACTTAGTATCAAAATGAATAGTGTCATCATCAGAAAATAATAAGCAAATGCAATGTACGAATTATTTTACTTAATGAGGCTTGATGGATGCACAGCTTGATACAGTTAGAAGCGATTGTACATATCAGTACTGGCTACTCTTCATTAACATATAAATTTGAACTATACAATCAGTTTAAGCATACACAGTAAGCCATAAAGTGTGCACGAAAAATAACTGGATACTGATGATTTGGACATTGGAAGTTACCTTTATATTCCCAGCTTCCTTAATTGCCGTGATAATGAGAGTTTGATCTGGTAGCTGTGCGTAACCCACAGCCGAGATCACAACATCTGTCGATTTGATGGCTGCCACCAGGCTCTCATGGTTATATATATCACCCTAATGATCAACGGTAACATAACAGTTATATATCAGTGTCCAATAAAATTATACAAGTTTTACAATACTTGGCATTTTTAGGAACCGTCCATCTACTCTAATCTGACGGTGGTATAATAGGAGGTACCGGAAACTACCAGATTAAAACTACCAGAAACTACCCAAAAGTACCAACATTATTAATTATTTTATATCTTTATAGAAGGATATGTAGGTAAATTCGTCTAGTGGCCCATCTGTTAGTATGTCAGCCTCTCGTAATCCGGCCACTTCGCTGCTGGCGCCGTTCGCGGCGCCGGCCTCCTCTGCCTACCCGCTAGCAGCAGCCTTCCGCGGGCGCCATCTCCGGCCTCCTCCACCTCTCTGCCAGCAGGAGCAACCAGGCGCGAGCGCAGTGGACGGCCTTGCGCTCCCTCAGCTCCCTGCTAGCGGCAGCAGCCGGCCACACGCACCGTCGCCGCATGGGTTTTGTGGCAGCCAAGAGGACGACGCATCTTACACCAACGCCTCAACGAATTAGAAGCAGAAAATGAGAAGATCTATGCGTCGCGCCGTGCTTCGCCTGATGGATGAGCCGTGTGTCGCGCGAGGACGTCTACATCTCCCTCCTCAGGGATTCGTTGATGCCGCCGAGGTGGCCGCTGTGCACGCCCACATCACGTGAAGCTGCATTGGGGCTCCCCCTGCTGGCTAACCGGCTGCTGCTCCCCTATGCGATCTGTGGCGAGACAGTAGCTGGCCGCAAAAGGTGTTTGACGAAATGCTCGTCAAAAATGGCATCACATAGACAACCGTGGTGTCGGCCTACTCTGACGGATACTTACATAACGAAGCAATAAGCCTCTTCACCTGCATCAGTCATGAAGAACAGGGGCTTGCTGGTGATTTGCACGACCATGCCATTTTAGCAGTGCTACGGCAAGTTCTTGAGACAATGAGGTGTTCCTCCCAGGAGCCGTTACCTGAGGCAGCCTGGACTAGCTACATGACAGCTTGCCACCGACATGACTTACTGGATGAGGCTATCCACTTCTTGAGGGACATGGTGTCCTCCCGTGTTGCCAAGAGCAGTTTCTCCCCGTCGACCATCCTTACAGTGTGTGCGGAATCAGAGAAGCACAAGTGCTCCGGACTGAAAGTGCATGCCGATGCCATCAAGAAATGTATATAATCAGCAGTTAGGATTTAATTAGCTCGATATTTTTATGTATATAATGTTTTCAAAACGGAAGTCGGTATATAACATAACTTATACTGCCAAAAAATATGTTCTGACATTTCATTATCCAATCACTGAAATGATGACCATTGTTCTTTACATAGTCGATAGGTTGAACATGCAAACAATGGACAACTCTTTCTTTTTGTCTGTGAAACAATTATGTTCTCACTATGATCTCTTCAGATATACATTGGGGGAATAAGTACAGGAACCACATTCAGCAGGCACCTGCCTCATTATAAACGATAAATTAGGATGATGTTTCCACCTGTCCATAGGTTAAACATTTAGCTAACACCTTCAGTTGACATGTCACTTGAGCTCACATTTCGCTGAAGAAATGAACATGCCAATCAGAAACAGGTCGAATTCTGAATCTGAATGTTCCACAAATCTGTCGAGGTAACTGTTAGAATAGTTCTATCAACCAACTATCCCAATAGCTCCGCGCCCATCGCCGGCTCCTTCGTCGTCCACATCGCCGCCATCTCCGAGCATCTCCGCCGCACCTCGCCTCCTCTCCAGCTCCGTGCGTCCCCACGCTTCGTCCACATCGCCGCCATCTCCGCACCGCGCGCCATCGTCCACATCGCCGTGCATCACCGCACCGCGCGAGGGGCGCGGCCATCCACGGAGCCGCCGTCCAGGCGCAGTCGCTCGAGCCGCTCCCCGTCGTCGACCACACTCCCGCGCCGCGGAGCTACGGCGGGCGCTCGCGGAATCCTCCGCCGAGCCACCGTTCGGCACGCTCGCGCTGCGCCCTCTCCACTGTTCGGCCTGCACTCGCTTTCGGATAATCCGTTTTGCAGTCACCCGGATAATCCGATTTTCAGAAATCCGCTACTGGACTCGCTCGGATAATCCGATTCTGGACTCACCCGGATAATCCGATTTGCAGTTCTAGCTCCAGAATTTTCCAGACTTGAACCCCCAGTTGTGCTGCTGTTGTTTTGTTGCTGCTGCTGTCCAATTTGAGTGTTTTGGTTGCTGCCATGGCATGGAATGAAGGTTCTATGTCTATTGACATCAAGCTGGATGGTTCAAACTACCGGGAATGGGCTTTCTCAGCTAGGACAGTTGTGAGAGCTGCTGGTCTTGCCTCTCACTTGACCGATGATCCATTTACTCGAGATGATGAAGCAGCAAAGAAATCTTGGCAAAAGGCTGATGATCGTGTGATGGGAGCTTTGGTTCTGGGTGTTGACCCTTCTCTCCGGATGAGCCTTGAGCATCACACATCAGCCAAGGAAATCTGGACATATTTTGAGCAGCGGTATCTTCAGCCTAGCGGTGCACTTCATTTCTCCTTGCTCCAGAATTTAAACAGTACTCAGCAAAATGACATGTCCATGGATGAGTACTATGCTGCCTTCACTCGCATTAGTGGCCAACTTAGCTCCATGACTCCAAAGAGCAGCCCTGGTTGCACATCTTGTGTGGCTAAGGAAGAATTTGAACAACGAACACTCATGTACTAGTTTGTGATGAAGCTGAGGCAGGAGTATGAGAACATACGCACTCAACTCCTTGGTCGTACTACCTCTCCCACTTTGACTGAGGCACTTGCTAGTCTGATTGCTGAGGAGACTCGTCTTCGTTCTTTGGCTACTACTTATACACCGTCTCTACCCAACAGTGTTTTGGGTTTTCCTCACCGGACAGGTCCTTCCAAGGCTACATGGCGACCTCCGTCGCGTGACATCTGCCCTCATTGCAAGAAGATAGGACATAACACGGCTGGTTGTTTCCTGCTTCACCCAGAGTTGCTAGCTCAGTTTTATGCTAGAAGAGCAGCCTTTCAGTATCAGCAGCGTCCTGCACCTAACCGTGCTCAGCCTCAGTTTGTGAGGCCTTCTGCTGCTGTCACTGAAACATCAGCTAGGAGTGCTTCTGTGTCTGCTCTTTCTCAGTCTGCTGTGGCTCCAGCTCAGCCTTGGGTTTTGGACTCTGGTGCCTCTTTTCATGTGACATCTGACCACTCTCAGCTTGTGTCTTGCCAGCCAGTGAAGGATGGTGCATCTGTTCAGACTGCTGATGGTACATCTTGTTCTGTTACCCATCAGGGTTCTCTTTGCACATCAAAGTTTACTGTCCCGGACATCTCTTTTGTTCCTCAGTTGTCCATGAACCTTATGTCTGTTGGTCAGATTACTGATATGAACTATTTTGTTGGTTTTGATGCCTCCTCTTGTTATGTGCAGGATCGTCAGAGCAAGAGGATCATTGGAACTGGCCATCGCCGTAGAGGATCCACATCCCTCTACATCCTTAACAACTTGCACTTTCCTTCGGCTTCCACTGCATCGTTGTTTCGCTCTGCAGCATCTACATCAAGTTCTACTTCGTCTCTTTCGTTTGCCCAGTGGCATCATCATTTAGGTCACTTGTGTGGTTCTCGTTTATCTACTCTTGTTCAGCAAGGTGTTTTGGGTCGGGTCCCTGTAGATTCTGGTTTTCATTGTAAGGGATGTAAGCTAGGCAAGCAGATTCAACTACCACTTCCTATCAGACTAGTCTTTTGGGATAGTTGGTTGATAGAACTATTCTAACATGGTATCAGAGCACTGAGGTCTTGGGTTCAAGTCTCAACTCCCGCATTTCCCTACCATTTATTCCACATCCTTTCCAGGGTGTGAGGGGAAGTGTAGATCATTCCACATCCTTTCCTGGATGTGAAGGGGGGGTGTTAAAGTATATGTCAAGTATATAATATCACCACTTCCTATCAGTAACTACTAAGACCAACAACAGAAATATACCACAGCCATGGAGGTCTCCAGCAGCAATGCGACTTGAAGAAACCTTGACGTGGGAAAAATTAAAGCCGAGAGGCTGGACTGATGACAACACTCCTAACGCAAGGCGGAGGGGCCGGATGATTGCAGCATCGTCGCCGCCGCCTGGCCGGCGGCCGGCAACGGATGCAGAACCCTAGATCGCCTCTTTTCCGCCAGAGCCTTCCTGTACCGTTTTCAGCCTCTAGTCCTGTTAATTAGTAGAACGAGTAACTGTTTGTTTAGACAAATTACCATAATACCCTGGAGGGATTAAATTTCTGCTTAACGATTGAAATCAATGGCTGGAATAATTTAGGATGGGAGGTCGGCGAATCAACGGTTAGAATAATTTAGTAGGGGAGGAACGTGAAACTACCCGCGGTTACCCGCGGTAGTTTCACAAGCACCGTAAAAGAACTCATAAAATTATATCATGAGGTGATTATTTCTGTAATCAAAACAGGGCGCTGACACAATCAGACATGGTGGTTTTGCTTGCTAAAATTGTAGTTTTTTTCCGTAGATGTCAATTGTTGGCTTGCTGAAGCCTTATGCAATTAAAATCGTTTTTTTTTTGTCAAACAACAGATGGATCGTGTTATGAAATTAGCTTTTATTGCTACAGACCATGGGTTGTCAGAACAGTTTGTTGACCAGTAGACTAGACTACGAGGAAATCGTATTGTGCAGTGAAGATGCAAACCACAAATAAGTCGATTAGTAATAATACCCTCAGAGTCCATTTCTGATTACTGAGTTTTTTTTTTGGAAGACTAAGAATGTTCAAGATCCTAGCAGATTTGTCTAAGAATAACTTATGTACACGATCAATGGCAATGCTTCGAATCACCTAATCTTTAATTCGTCAAAATCAGCTGATTTGACTGTTGGTTCAATAGAAAGGTTCCTTGCCTTTACAGATTTCTAAGATTTTCCTCTTTCAAAAACCGCACATTTCCTCGATTTCAGTCTTGTTGATACATATGCTACGACAGAAATTAAGTTCACCACTTTGTTTAGCACTACTGCACCGCAAAAGGGAACACCACGAAATAGAAATCCTAATATCTCTACTATATAATATGTCTTCAGGTGATGGTTCATTTTTCACTTTCCGGTTTTACCCTTGTATTGATAGGATAATTACATGATATGCCACCGCCAAGTGATCGTCATGGCAGTTTTGTATTTTAGTTCATCAAAATTCGGAAATCAACCCGCACTCCTTCAAGTCGCAACCGGTTCGCTATTCACTTTGCAGAAACACCCTAAGCGCCCACGCTCCCCTGCATCCGCCCGGCGGCGCCCCGCCCTCCCCTGCGTACTGTGGATCCGGCGGCGGTTCGCCTCTCCGGCTCTCGCCTACACACGGACGTGGTGATTTGACCAAGGATTAGGAACTGAGGCCCAACTCCTCCTCATCTCTAGAAGAAGATCGATATACTTCGGCAAGGAGTTAAACATGAGCAGTCTTCAACAAGGATCCAATCGCCGTTCCCGCATCCCCTCGCCGACCGTCCGTGGAGGCCGGCTGGCCATGGACCCTTCCGCCGATTTCCCTGTACTCCGTCGCCTGGTCGACCTCCGAGAGGATCCGGCCGCTGCCTACCGCGACCATGGTGGGGATTGAGGCGGCGTGCACTTGAGAGTTCCGGCCGGCGTCGCCGCTGGTTCAGTGAACGCGTGCTTGAGGCGGCGCGCACTTGGGTACTGCAGCCATGGTTGGGCAGGGGGGCGCCAGGCCACAGCCAGGGTGGCGCCTCGTTCCAGCATGGTGGGGCTTGAGGCGGCGCGCACTTGGGGGCGCAGCCATGGTGGGGCAGGGCGGCGCAGGTCGAGAAGCATGCTGGAGGAAGAAGGAACTGGAAGGTCGGCATGCGTCTCAGATTTACCGTTCCTACACCACAACCTGTTCTGCTCTCCCGATCTGCACTGCAGTAGAGCACCGTAATTTCCTCCTCTGCCAGGCTTCCTCCTTCCTCCTCTTGCCGGCCTCCATCCAACGCCTCTTAGCAAACATGATTTGCTGCTGTCAACATCGATTTCGTCAGGCAACCTTGGCGGATCAGCTACGCCTGCGTGTACTAGCCTCAGATGTATGCATGTATCGTAAACCCCTTCCTATCTACCGTTCATGTTTCAGAGTTTACACAACATTTAGCTGTTGTTCATCGATGTGATGATTTTTTGGACCTAACCTACCATTAGCAGTCGTGGTCGCAAATTCAGTTGATGTGTCTTACTCTGCATTTTTTATCAGGATAGTGGCTCCACTCATGGAGGAAAAGATATGATATATATGTAGTCTAGCCAGATTAGGGTCTCTGACTGGAACAAACATTTGCCCAAAACAGACGCTTACCGTTGATTTCTAATTTCTAATTAGTTGTTATATGCCCGTAGCAACGCACGGGCATTCAGCTAGTCATGAACCAATACAGGGAATCTCTTATCTTTATGTTTGACCCAAGATGACAGCATCATAGCTAGGACCAGGACCAACTCCAGGAAAGCTGGAAGAAATAGCAGAACTGAATTAGAGGTAAAAAGAGTAGAACGGCGGCTGACCTTGACAAGGGTTACACCGGCATCCCGGAAGCCCTGGAGGACGACGGCCTTGGCTGGGTCGGCGGGCGCGACGTCGCGGACGAGGACGGTGGTGGGGTGGCCCTCGCACGCGCTGGCGGCGACGATGAACCTGCCGATGTAGCCCGTGCCGCCTATCACCAGCACCCGGCTCTTCCCCTCTCCAGCCGCCGACGCCATGTACACCACGGAATCGAATAAGTCCAGAACAAGACGGAGAGGCAAAATAAATTTTGAGAAAATGAAAAGGCAAGCTGAATCTAAAGAGGTAAACCGGGAGACCAAGGAGGCTCAACTCAGCTCATGTCGGCCGTCCGATCGAGTCCTTCAAGTGCATCTGGACCGTTAGTTTTTTTCACTGCGTCATATAAGAAGCAGAGCACCACGGTGAAAACCCTAGCCGCCTTCCACCCGCGTCTCTTCGCGCCTCTCTGCCTGCGGCCGCCGCCACTCACCTCCGCCCCTCCCACCTCTTCTCTTCCACGGTGACAAGCTCGCGCCGCTGCTGCGCGTGGCCTCTCCATCCTCCTCCAGCACTCCACAGGCGGGGCAATCACTGCTGCTGCTCGAGCCGGTGCTCCGCCTATCGCAGCCGTTACAAAGATGGAGACGAGGAAGACATGCCAAGGTACGGCGCCACCGATTGGCCGGCTACCAGCCCCCGTCTTTCTCCTATTTCTCTGCACCATCTCATCTTCTTCGTCCCTAACAAGCAGGAGGACCATGGAGGCACGGAGCAGTGCAGCCCGCCGTTCTGTCGCCCGGAGGAGTGGCTGGTGGAGCTGGGGTGCCCTCTGAGGAGCGCTGCTTGGCTCAGATTCGTGGTGGAGGGTTACGGCCAGAAGCACAACTACCTGGCCTCCTCGGTTTCTTCCACCCTCACGCAGCAGGATCGAGCGTTTTGACTTGGATGAGCTTCTTTTGTTTGAGTTCTTTCTTCTAATTTTTTTTCCATTCTGATTTCCGATAGTTGTTTGCATATAGGATCGAGCGTGGTGCGGATCGAGATTTGCTGTGTTGGGGATCATTGGCAGTGACGGAGCCGTGCGAGGCTGCTAGCCAGTTCGTCTTCGGACGAGCGACCTAGAGAACATGTTTGTTCTCTCTCTTCCCCTCTCCCTTGACGCTGGTAGCAGGATATTATTGTTGTGCCTCTTTGTGACACAGATTTGTTGTATGCTGATATCTGATCTTCCCAATCTTGTGGAAGGTTGAAACATCTGGTGATATAAGATCTATTGGTTATTTGATCCATGGAAGAATCTGGTTAGGATATTATTGCTAGATCTAGCTGTAGCTTCAAAAATATTTGATGGTTATACAGGAATACTTCATGGGTGGTGATGGCATTTTTGTTTCCCCTCTTAGAATAATGACTTAATGGCGCTATCTCACTATCACTTTTCCATCAAATCCAAGAAAAAATATAACAAATCAGGATATTAGTAGATCAATTGAAATGATTTCCTCTATTTTTTTCTTCGTTATCTTTCATGTATGTCACCTATTAGGCTTTATTTTGCCCCTTTTCATATTCGTTCATGGTATAATTAGCTTCGATATGTATGATGTTAAGTATTTGCTTTATTTGGTTCAAATATTTAAAGGTACTTTCTATACCTGATTCTTGCAGGCTCATGAATAGTATATGATGGATTATCTTGCAGCTCATGAAATAGACCTCATCTATCTCATCTGTAAAAGAATGATTTAAAGGTCACATTAGAGGAATTCTATTTCTATAGCTTCCCACTAAAATCAGTTTAGCATTGGAAGTGGAAGATTGGGCTAAAATCTTGCTCTTTGGGCATGTAAAGGTTGGCCCTTTATGATTTGGACCATGCTTCCTACTCAAATCAGTTTAGCATCGGGGAGGCTGCAGGCTGCAGTGATACTCTAAGAAGTAAGAACTACATTGGGTTCATCGCCAAGAAGGTAACTCATCTCTCCCGCATGTAAGTATGATGGAACGTGTGCAGCTGTAGATCTGCAGTAATTATGATTCAACATTCAGACTTTTGTAGTTGCTGATTGTGCAAAATATTCACTATTGCACTTATTACTTGAATCAGTTTACGGTTGGAAGTGGAAGATTGGGCCAAATTTTGCTCTTCGTGCATGTGAAGGTTTGACCTTTATGCTTTGAACCGTATTTGAAGGTTGGGGATTTTTCTGTTCAATGAAAATTACTTGCAGCTATATCCTCACATATTTCGTTGTTTTTATGGATTACTTATTTCCTTTTCACTGCTCATTTTTGCATATCTCATAGTATCATGTTTTTTACATCATGAATGTGCAAGAAATTGGTGATGAATGACTGAATGCCCAATTTCGTCATCTCTTGGCCACTTGATTTGCCTGTTAGGATCTAGATATATTTTCATATATGTTCTTATTTTCTCCTAATTATATGGATGTATCATGGAAATTAACACAAGGTGCTTCTGGAATTCCATTTTGTAGTTAAGCTTATTGATCTCTAACTAGCCTTGGGCGGGACGATTTTGTTTCTAGCTTCATGTAAATATTGCAAATTTACTTATAACAATCTTATAGTATATACACTGTAATACAACTTGCTGAAATGGAATTATAAGTATTCACTAATAATGGTAATACATAATGGACCCTCTTCTTTCCTACACGCAGAGCACAACTTCAGCACGTTGCACTTCTTCGCACATCATGTTCCATGGAACTTCTGTATTGATACTATTTCTAGCTTTTTCCTTTGCCATTTTTATTTCGGCACTCCAATTTTACATGTTTTCTAGTGTATATTCTCATGATGCTTTTGGTACATTTAGATATATTCTAGAGTGATACTCATGGCTGCATTCGGTTCCTTTAGAGCTAAACGTTGGGAATTATGCTGCTATATTTTTTTCTTCCCTTTTCCTTTCTTTACAGTCGACCAGTTAGCAGGTTTTTCCTTATGGCCATATAGCTGGAAAAGTTCATTTATTTCCCATTGCTATCTCATGTTATCTTCTCACATGTTTTTTTTGTCATGACCATATATACACATATTTGAGTTACAAAGTCAGCTCCGGGTTAATTTTGTTTCAGGAGGTGTTACTGTTGTAGGGTGAGGCTGTGGTTTTAACTTTCCTTCAGGTATTTGTCTTCCCGCACCCCATGTCTTCATACGTTTATCCTTTGCCGATTTAATGGTCCTTTATTTTCCTGGTTTTACCTAATCATACCATTCTCTTCTCACCAAGGCCATTGACTTTGCTTCCTTGATATACATATGTGATTGGCAGCATCTCGGCGGTCTCTGATGTCGATGTGCTCACGTTACCAGGAAAGACTGTTGGTATAGCAAGGAGGGATGTGTTCTTTTCCAACCAAGGGTGGACTCCTGATGCTTCATTTTTAGATACATTTTTTTACCCAGCTATTAATTTGCCTACTCCACTTCATGCTGCATAGTGGACAAATTAAATAGCCTTTTGGATTTAATTGAAATACACTGAGGTTTCTTGGGCTGACTGAATCAGTTGTTTTTATCTTTGTTCACACCATCTTACGAGAGTATGATGGTACTCACCTTCCTACCTACTTATTAAACATGCATATATACTTTATTATCTTATTGTAGGGCAGTCCTGTCATGGGTTATGTTCATCCGGTTTACTAAACTAGAGAGAGCAGTACCTGCTTCTCAGAAATCGGTTTTCTACATATAGACATTTTCTAGGTAGCGTTTCTACTTTATCTATGCAGCTTGCTCACAAGAGTTAACTTTTCTTCTTCACAACTTAACTAAAATGACATTTAACAATACGTGTATCCACATGAATATTTATGCTTAATGATGGGAGGTAGCCAACATATGTTACTGGTGACTGGAATACCAGAATTTTTTTCTGAAAACTTTTCCTTAACCGTGATCCTTACTCAACTCCTAAAAGTATAGCATTTCAATTTATTGGTCAGTTTTTTCCTGGATCAACTTGAAACTTGGAAAGAAGCAGCGGAAATATGATGCTTTGGTCATTGAGATATATATTTCCTTTATTGTTGAGTTAGCTTTGTGCACCCTTACATTTCAGCCGCACATCTTAGCTAGGATATTATTGTTGACTTAGTATACTATTGCAGAAGTCCTTTATTGTAAATTAGGATACATTTTATTTTTGAAAATTAAAAATCATCTTTGTCTCTGCATGATATGATTTTGAAGTGACCACTGTTAACTGTGCGCTCTCAAGGTCACACACCTCCTTATCGTCGACCATGATGTAGGGTTGGAGAGCAGGGAGGCAAAGTGGCAACAACCGGCGCATTCAGTCATGCACGCTGAGCCGCCCTCCTGGTATGGATTTCCTTCTTGCTTTGTTTACAGTAATAAAAAAGAGATGAACCCTTTTTTTCTCGGTTCTATAGAATAATTTTACACATTAACTATTTGAACTGGGATCTTCTACTCTGGTATGGGATCTTAGCCTTTCGCACTGTACTAATATGGCCCTTATTTTGGCTTCTTGCTAATACTTTTCTGTATCATAAGTTAGTTAGGGATTGAATAGAAGCTATTGTTGGTCAACAGAAACGTAATTTGACCACCCATTTTCTGGGTTTGTATTACTAATGTTTTAATCTTTAATATTTATTATGGTTCCATTGTGTGAGACAATTCCCTGCCAGACTTATAATTATGATCTTTCTTGATTTATTAATCCATCGATGAACCTGTTGTATACTGTCATGGTCTTTGTTTTTTTTTTTTTTTGCCAAGGTCAACTTATTGATCTTGAATTCACTACATCCATTTATCACTTAATTTCTTACTTACTCTTCTATCTATCGAGTAGGTGTGGTTTCAAAATTCATTTCTTTGCAATTATAGGGTTAACTCCTAAAGAGGATGCAGCGCTAATGCCCGATGTTCCAAGTTTTTGCTCCTCCCCATGGCTGGTCTATAAGAAAATCAGTTCCTAGTGGAATGCACGCGTTATCATGATGTGGTAAATCTTGAAGATGGTTAATGATCCGGCTTCATTATATATACCTATTATTTGGTTTCGTTTTTCTGAAAATTTGTTGCTTAAGAATTGATGAATCATATATCAAAGGTATTTAGTTAAGTTATGATGCATTCAATTATATAGGTTTTGGTTTGATTAATTTACTTCATTTAGTGTTTCGGGCTCTTTGTATTTATTTTTGGTGCTTATAATTTTTTCAGAGTGTCATACCTGCCAGTTGGTACCGATAGTTAACGTGTGTTAATATTTACTTATCCCGCTAATATTTTCATGCCTTTGTTATATGTTTACCTATCTCTGTGATAGTTCGTAGATGTTGTAATGAAAGACCTATTTATACTGAATATTATCTATCCTAAAGAGGTGTAAATTTATGTATGAAAGAGCATTGTGCTTTGCTTTTAAATTATAGTGACACAATGTATAGTAACTGTGGACTACCGTGTAATACTAATGATACTTATCGTAACGGTGTACCAATCTATTACCACTGTCAAGGCGGGTTAACCAATCTGCTATGCATAACTATCAGGCGGCACCAAACGTGTTATGTCAAGGACTACCTACTATAATTATGTGCTCACGCTACGTAAGGTTAACTATCTATGTGATGATCATAGATGTTGTAATTAAGAAATTATTTATCCTGGAGACTTACGGGTGTAGACTCTGTGTATGTAAGAGCATTGTGCTTTGCCTATAATTCCACTACTATGCATAACTATCGGGTCATATTAAGAATGTTTTAGCGTTTTGAAAATCAAAAACCAGTGCCATCAGCGGGTGGCGCGTGGCAAGCCGCGCCATGGGATCTAGTAGGAGTAGACTCAGTACAGTGGGAATGGACAAGGACAAGGCCACCACTCCTACTAATAAAGTGGAAAATGAGAGGAGTCTTTCAGTCGGCGCCCGGGAAGAGGATCAGATAATTCAGTTCACTGAATATAGACGTATTTGTTCTTTTTTTGGAAGGAGTATTTACGCTTTTGCTATTTTCTCCCTCCTTCCGATCTCCACCGGCAAAGGAGCCTGGCCCTCTCCCTCTGCTTGCTGCTTATAGTTACGATTAGGATAGTTTTGGTAGGATGCATTGTTGGTGAACTGAGAGTAGTGTCCAGATCTGACTCAACTCCAATTTCACAAGGGTGTTGTCCTTCATGGCAGCGTACAAGAGTGGTTGGCATTGTGTGCTTACCGATCTCTCAGATCGGTGTCTTTAGGGTTCATGTATGGTGTTGGCGAGACAATGGTGGCAATTCCATCAGATGGGTCTTTTCTCCTGCTCTGTCACCATTGTTGCGGCGTTGTCTCTGGTGCCACGGTAATCCAGGAGTACGTGTAGATGGTTGTCAATTTAGGTAGCAGCGGGAAGATGGTGCACATTGTGTTGGATTCGTGGTTGGAGGCTGACAGTTCCCTACTCCGATGTCATCATGAGGGGTCTCAGTTCTGAAATTCGATGGCGTATCCGGGGTCGTGCTTCCTTGTCTGATTGTTATAACATCAATGGTTTGTCCTATGGCAAAATAATTTGGAAGTCTAAAAAGTTGCTGATCAGTGATGGAGCCGCGTTGCTCGGGTGAAGAGGAGATCTATCTCTCTTCTCTTTGGTGGCTGTTACGGTGTTGCCGAAAGAGAGGAATAAGCGTTGGTTTGTCATATAGATTTATCCTATCTTTTCAGTTCTATAAGGTCGGTATTTACATGTATTTTAACTTGATCTATATTTTATACTCCGTAAATGAGACACGTGCTATCAGCAAAAAAAGGAGTACAAATATATACTACCTTCGGTCAAAAATAATTGTCGTGAAACCACACTAAGCTAGTACAAACTCCTAGCCAGGTCACGACAACCTTTACGGATCAGAGGGAGTAATAATTAACCAACAACTAACTTGTAACGGAGGAAGTAACTGTCAAATTGTTTATTTTACGGGAAGACACTAATCTTTGGGCGTGGAATGGTTTCCCAAATATGCGCTCGAGGCGCAAGAGGCAAGTAGGCAAACTTCGATCGCGGCTTGGTTCCCGACGACCCGTTTCGTAGGATGCGAAAACAGGACCCGTTTATCCCTTTTTTCCCCATTTTGTGCATATCTAGTACAAATTTTTGTTGCAAAATTTTATATTAGATATGCACAAAATGGAGCAAAAGTGGGACAAACGGGTCTCGTTTTTGCATCCTTACCGTTTCGGTCTCCGGTTGCCCCCCAATCGTCGCATGGCATTTTTTCTATGGTGAAGGGCAAAGAGGAAACGAGGTACGAATGGACTGACTCGAAATCAAGATCTAAAGAGCGATGGAAAGTGAATTTTCTCAAGAAAACTCTGGAATCGGCAGCGGTACCCCCACCCCGACCCAAACGACGAGCAGACACATCGATCCCCACCATGCACCTCCCCGGCGATCTCCCACAGAGGTCCCTGCTCGTTGGCGCTCCGTTTCCCATCCCGTCCTGCCTCCACCGGCACTAGCGTGTGTGGACCTTATTGTTGTAGGCGGAAACGATACCCCTCTCGGGGCTCGGTTACGTGTTATATATGGATGAGAAAAGTCGTCACCGTGGCGTACATATGTGTACCGTATTGGGCGGTGTACTACACCGTACCAATACGGTATAGATATTACATGTCTCTAACAGCCCCCTTAATCTAAACTGCTAGCAGATTTAGATTACGCCTAAACTCATGAAGACTAGTAACATGAAGAGCTTTAGTAAAAACATCAGCAACTTGGTCTTTACTTGATATAAACTTAATCGCTAGGCTTTTGCTTGTAACTCTTTCACGAACAAAGTGAAAATCAATCTCTATGTGTTTTGTACGAGCATGAAACACTGGATTTGCAGAAAGATAAGTGATAACCCACAAGTGTAGGGAATCGTGTGTAGCCTTTTCGATAAGTAAGAGTGTCGAACCCAACGAGGAGCTAAAGGTATGATAAGTATTCTCTCAAGTTCTATCAGACACTGATACAACTCTACGCACACTAAACATTTGCTCTAACTAGGAAATAAAACTAGAGCAACAATACGTGTATAAGAGATAGCTTTGCGAGATAATAAACAACAAGAAAGTAAAAGTTAGTTGCTGCAGAAATAAAGTACACTAAAGAACCATAAACTAATAGTACCATGAGTGTGGAAAATTGGTGGAAAGTGTGATGGAATTGTCCAAGATTAATTAGTGAATATACTTGGTTAATTGTCTTCGATACAATTTTCTATGTGGGAGAGGCTAAATATACATTTACTCAACTACTTGCGATTACACATACTATATGATTGGATTGTTAACAAGCTTCCGCATAAACTAACAATTCATTAAGGTTTTTCAACCATAGCCTTAAGTTAATGATCCTTTTACTCCCGTACGTGCAACACTCCGATTCGAGTTCTCAGGTTTCTGTCGCTCTGGCAGAAGTACCCCCTTCCTTTACACATACTACAAAGCCTATGATGATAACCCCATGCGCGCATAAAAATAATGGTCACCAAAGAATTGTACCATATCAACATACAACTCTAATGAACCAAAGACATTCAACAATGCAATCAAAGAACAAAGAAACTACACAAAGATGAGATAGATCATAGGATAATACTTTATAGTATCAAACACCATGTTTACATAGAGCGGTACAGACGTGTGTGAGAGGATGAACCACTGTATACAAGGAGAGATTGGTGATGGAGATGGCGGTGAAGACGGCAGAGGGGGCAGCGAGGAGCGCAGGGCGGCGCCGGCGGTGGCGCGGGGAGCTCCTCCCGCACCACCGGCATCAAGGTGGTGCGCCGCCCCTTAGCCCCCTTCCTTCATGGCTTCTTGGGAGCCCTCCCTCATGAAGATGAAGTCCATGGGGGAGGCAAAAACGTGGCTTTGGTGGCTGGAATTCGTGGGTATGAGGTGTTCTTCACGACGTAGGTTTCCTCACTTTATATGGGCTCTCGGATTTCCGTCATCCCATCTAGGGTTTCAGTGGGATGGCGATATCTGGATCGTCCGGACTCCGATTGGGCCGAACTTTAAGTCCAGATCTACTAGCAGAAAATTTCCCACAAGTTTCGCGACTAGACTTTTTCTATTTGACGTCGTCTTCTATCCGTAACCTGACCATCTCCGAAAAACGTTTCTAGACATATTTCAAGAAAGTCCCAATTCGACTCCAACAAGGTTTCCTCTTGTATTTTTGATAATTTCTACACATCAAAGTGTAAAACAAGAACATTGTGCACATTTGCAACTATTAATAGGTTAGTCCAAATAAATCATAAACTTAATATAAAAACAAGTGTTAAAAGCATAAAAGTGGCATGAAACATTCAAAAATTATAGATACGTTTTGGACGTATCAATAAGTACCACCCAAGTTATCACACCATAAGCATGATTTTTCCTTCAATTTTATCCCAAGTTCCTGAACAAGAGCTTCAACCCAAATGAGCTCAGTTGTGGCATTTGCATGTGCTTTATACTCAGTTTTTGTACTTGACCTTGAAATTGTATCTTGTTTTCTAGCATTCCAAGAAACCAAATTCGGTCCAACAAAGATGGCAAATCCCCCTATGGAACGCCTGTCATCAGGGCATCCAACCCAGTCTGCATCTGAGAAAGCACTTAATAGTGTAGAAGAAGATCTTTGAAAAGAGATGCCAAGTTTTACAGTGTTACTGACATATCTTAAAATTCCCTTTACTGCTGACCAATGTGATGTCATAGGAGCATGAAGATATTGGCAAACCTTATTAACTGAAAATGACAAATCCGGTCGTGTTAATGTAAGATATTCGAGAGCACCCACAATGCTTCTGTAACGTGGCTATCTTCTGGACCAAGAGGCTCACCTGCGGTCAAGGACAATTTGTCCGTGGATGATAGAGGTGTAGGCGCAGGCTTGCAATCTCGCATACCTGCCTTTTTTAACAAATCTTTTGCATACTTGGTTTGAGTAAGGAGAAGAACATCCGAAACTTTTTGCACCTCAATACCCAAGAAGAAATGTAAGTCACCAAGGTCCTTGATGGCTGACGTGGGGTGGCCACGGCAAGTCCCAGGGTCGAGTACCCCAGGTTGATTGAGAGGGAGAGAAGTTGGAGTGCTGGTAGTTACCACGGCTGACAAGTAAGGCGATTTACCCTAGTTCAGGCTCTCGGAGGATAATACCCTACTTCCAGCTTGTTTGTTATTGATAGATTGGAGGTGTTTACAATGACGATCCCGGCGAGATATCGATCTCGCTAGGGTTTTGGTGGTGGAATATGAGCTTGTCTGTCTAGTTGTCCTTTAGATCGGCTGCCCTCCCAGCCTTTATAAAGGAGGCTGGGTCTCAGGAGTTCGCAACCGATTAGGTTTACAGGTATGGTAGGTTCTACCGACTTAGGCTTCGACCGCCTTGGGGCGTGCTCTATTTTCTTGGGCTCCCTTCGTGGGCCTTGATCATCGTCCTCTAGCAGGCCACCGATTGGACCCTTGTCCTTGCGTGCACCAGGTATCTTCATAGTGGGGCACCCGATAGGTAGGCCCACGTCAGTAGCCCCTTGTCCTTGGTCGAGTTGAAGAGTCGGGAAAGGACTCCTCTCCGGGTGCACGCCATTCTTCACCTGTTGCAAGGCATTTTGTTCTGAGTCGGTTGTACATCGACTGTTGGATATGCTCATGTTTTGCTGTCTTGCTGACAGTTTCTAGGGATGATAACATGGCTGGCCTGGCGCACTCGACGGATCGGGACCTGTTAGATGCTCTTGGGCAAGAACCTAGCCAGTCTACATCAAGCCCGAGTCCCCGGACTCGAACCTGGAAAGAGCTGATAAGCTTCGACTCATGCCGCGGAGGTCTTACAGAGGATTTCATGATGAATTGGGTACCCAACGCGTCCGTCGGGATTTTCTTCATGCCTGCGGGCACGGAAATTACAGGGTGAACGCAGCGGGTGCGAGCCCTGGCCCACTCGATTGATCGGCGGGTCTTATCTTTGCACATTGGGTGCAGCATCCGAGGAACACATGCGGCGGACGCATCTCAGGAATCGAATGTTTTGCGATTGTTGTTGTGGTAAACTTGTGTATGAAGCTGAGTAGCGTCAGTCGAATTGAAACGCGAGTGCTTGTTTCGGGACTCAGTAGTCTTGCCTTTATCGGGGGCGCTACAGCGCTCCCGATGGGAGTAGGCCCCGAGATTGAGCTGAATTGCTTGCAATTGAGGTTAATCTCAATTGACATCGAGTCGAGTCGAAATTTTTAATACGCTCCCGATGGGAGTGAAGGGACTCGACAGATTAAGGACTCCCCTATCAGCCTGCTGCCCTACTGATGGAAGGTTGTCATTTCACGGGCACGACAGATTAATGGAGTCCCATATCAGCCTGCTGGCCTACTGATTGAAAGTTGTGATTTTGCGAACTCGACAAATTAATGGAGTTCCATATCAGCCTTGTGGCCTACTGATTGAAATATTCGGGTGGAATGTCCACCGGAGTCAAAAGAAGCTAGGGTCCGGCGAGGGGACCCGAGAGCCTGTTGGCTTTATCTTGTTATTTGAATCGAGAGTCCGGCTCAAAATATTCTCCAGTTCATAAAGCTGGCGTCATGCATGACGATCGTTGCTTGCGCGGGCCCACTGATGGGACACGTCCATGTGGGCCCACTGTCAGTGTTGACCAAGGAGGATGCCGGTTCAGTTCCGATTTGACCGCACGGCGCGTGGTTTGCGGGACGTTATGATGGTTGCCTTGATTCTCGTGCATAGTGGGCGTCGTGGCCTGCGACGGTTGCGTTCCGCGGCCGCCATGTGTAGGGTTGGATGCAGGCCATTGCTGCCGATGCTGTTTGGGCGGTTGGGATTGGACGGCGCCGCCGTATATTAATGTTACCGCGAGGGGGAGAAATTTACTTTCTTCCCCATTGTCGCCGTTCTCTGTCCTTGCGTCTTCTTCTTCCTCGCGCCTGTTCTCCATTGCCACCGTACTCCAAACTCATCCCCGCGCCCACAACGAGAAACAGACCATGACGAAGGCGGGCGCAAAGAAAGGCGCGACGGCGACGAGCTCGGCTGCCACCGGTGCAGCAGCGACGAAGAAGAGAGGAAGTGCGGCGGCGAGTGCTGCCACCATTGTTGACGTCGCGGGCGTTGACACGTTGAAGAAGATTCCCGGCGACTGGGTCAAGTCGTCCGTCAAGGCGCAGCACCTCGACGAGCTCCGGGATGACGGACTGCTGCCGCCGGCCGAGCAGCTAGCCATGCGCGCTCCGGGGAAAGAGGTAATCCCCCAACCTCGAGCCGGCGAGCGCGTCTGTTTCATCAATTTCCTGCATCGGGGCTTCTCTTTCCCTCTTCATGATTTACTGCGCAGACTGCTGTACGCGTATGGGATTCAAATCCATGATCTGACGCCGAACGGCATCCTCCACATTGCTTGCGTCTTCATCCTCTGCGAGTGCTTCCTGCGAGTGCACCCGCATTGGGGCCTGTGGAAGACCATCTTCAATGTGAAGAGGAACGTAGGCGGTGGCGGCACCTACCCGATTGGGGGCTTCGGCATCCAAGTGCCCGACGACACCAACTATTTCCAGCTGAAGCAGGCAGATTCCGTCCAAGGCTGGCGGAAGAAGTGGTTCTACGTCCTTGTGGAACAGGAGGGCGTCCCTGCCTTTGAGGCTAACAAGCCTCTGAGGAAGTCGAATGCTTGGGCGCACTCGCTGTCGAAAGCCGACAAGGTTGAAGTAGCTCCGCTGCTGGGTGCTATTGCCGAGTTGCTGAAGTCGATTGGCAAGGAGGTGGGTGGCATCCACCTTATTGTCACGATGATGAGGAGGCGCGTGCAGGCGCTACGCCTGCGGGACCACCCGATGTGGGAGTACGAAGGCGAGGAGGACTCGACTCGCCTGACGAAGGAGAAGCGGTCGAAGAGGGCAATCGAAACCGCGGTGCGGTCTGTGACGAGTCTCAGAACTGCCGACCCTTGCAATGTCGACTGCCCCGTGACTGAGGTATGAGTGACTCTATTAGCTTTTCGACTCCTCCATTTTGTTGTTGATGTAGTACTCCTCCGTTTTAAAATAAAAAAAAACAATTCTGTGGCGCATGTCTGGGGGATGCGCCACTGAAATATTTCTGTGGCGATATTTCTGTGGCGCACGGTGCTGGATGCGCCACAGAATCTTGGTCTTTCTGTGGCGCATCTGGGCGTGCGCCACAGAATTAAAATTTAGTGGCGGCTTATCTGTGGCGCATCCACCATGCGCCACAGAAGTCCAAAAGTGGTGCGCCACAGATAAGCTTTTCCCTACTAGTGTGGGGCCATCCGCAGCAGATGCTGCAGTAGACGGCGACGTGGTCGACGCGGATTGGGGCGCGGCGTCTGAAGACGCGGCATGCGAGGTCGCTGTCGCCGACGTGGCGCTAGGCGACGTGCCAGCTGCATGTGGGGAGGCGGGGTCCTCTTGCGACGCGGAAGACGAGGGTACAGGTGATGCGCTTGGCGATGCAGACGGCGCGCGTGGGGAGGCGACAGGGGGTCTGTCCCCCTGTGGCGCTGACAACGACACGGCGGGCGAGGCAGTAGGAGAATCTTTTCCGGGATCGGAGCCCCCAGGACCCGAGGCTGATGCTGGATCAGCATGGGATCGCGCGCCGTTGTCCTGTAGCGGTGTGGAGGCAGAGAATGTTTCTTGCTCTTCTGACTCTATTTCTGGTCTGTTTTCAGTCAAATTTTCTTCAGTGTGTGCAGAATCTGAAGCAGCAGCAGCAGCATCAGCATCATCTTGTTCCTGGTCATTGTTAGTAACAACTGGTATAATAGGCAAAGGCATGTGATCATGTGTTTGTGCATCCCCAATATTTGATGTGTGAGAGGGAGTGTCTTTTGGGAGTAGGAGAATTTCATGGCGAAGACGCCTACCAGCATTTGGATGTAAATCGGCAAAGGGAAAAATGTTCTCATAAAAACAACATCTCTAGACACATAGACACGTCATGTAGATATATCAAGGCATTTGACACCTTTATGAATGGGGCTATAACCAAGAAACACACAACGTTTGGAACGGAAAGTAAGTTTACGTTTATTGTAAGGTCGAAGGTTAGGCCAGCAAGCACAGCCAAACACACGAAGAGAGGCATAGTTGGGTTTTGTATGCACAAGGCGCTCTACAGGAGTGTCGAAATTTATAACTTTGCTAGGGAGTAAGGGCCCTTTTGTTTCGGCTGGCTGTGGCTGGCTGTGACTGCTGTGCAGAAAAGCTGCTGTGCAGGGAAAACTAATTTTCTGAGTGGAGGTCTTTGGCAACCCAGCTGGCTGCCTGACCGTGAACTATGAAATTGTCTGAAACACCCCTGCATTTATAAAAAGATGTATTGTTGCTGATTCGCGTGTAATAACATATGCATCACTGTAATTCGAGTCAAACTTCATATCCATACAATTTTCATTAAATAACCATCACGAATATATATTTGTCTAAAATACATTAACAAAAATAAAACAAATATATCCGAGAATGTATGATAGTATTAACAAGAATAAAACAAATATATCCACTAAATTATTTCAATTTGACTCTAAGTGACTATAATTTAACTAAAATTGTATTTCAATATTTAAGATAAATAAGTAAAATCAAATGTCAGTATAAATCATTATTCCGCATGTAGTGCAAGATTTCAATATTTAAGATATGTAAGATAAATAAGTAAAATCAAATGTCAGCATAAATGTCAGTAAAATCAAATGTCAGTATAAATTCATTCTTTCCAATCCAAATTTGAGATATTTGAGTCAACAATCCACACACACATCACGAACTGAGAAAAAGACAAGATCTGCTCAAAACATGAGCATGCATCAGGGAAGAACAGACGAGCTCGCCCGAAGCTGGGGCGACGGGGAGCTGGGGACGGCACGACAAGCTCGGTCGCGAGATGCTCGCTCGGGAGAGGACGACACGATGACCTTGGAGGCGCTGCTCCGATCTGGTGGTCTGTAATCTCATTTGGTGCGTTACTTTTTAGCTTCGTTTCCACTATTATGAAAGGTGCGCAGCAGTAGTGAGCAGCTACCAGGAAAAAATAAGACGCTCAGTGCATGCATCATGCATCACGAAGAGGCTAGCTAGTTACTAGAAACAAATTTTTTTACGGCTCTGTAATCGACCGACCGGACGTGCGGGGCAGCACATGCCACCAAGCAAGCGAGGAGCTGCAACAACGGGAGTGGCAGTTTTTCAGTAATTCGCTGAAATAAAAGGGCCAAGGCTGTGTACCCGTTCGGGTTAGAGAGCCAGAAGCTCGGGAAGCACCTTCCTAGGTGCTTTTTTCACTGTGTGGGAGAACGAGGTGCTTCGTAAGAAGCCCAACGCACCGCCAGCCTCTTTGGTTCCTTCGGCCAGCTTATTTTCGTGGAAAGCTAGGAAAAGTCCAAACAAAGAGACCCTAAGTTGATGAGGAGAGTGGCCGTGAAGAATGCTTCATCCCAGAATTTTAAAGGCATAGAGGCATTGGCTAAAAGAGACAAACCGACCTCATGAGCATTTATTTCAGGTGTATGAGAGACTTCATTTTTCCTAATGATTTGCTGCACCACAAATGAAGAGGGAAGACCTAGGCGACGATGCCACGTAGAAGACGACAGCTTTATCTTTACTATTAAATCTGGGTTGGTGGTGTGTCACACTTCCAGCTAATTACTTCCCAAATGCCACCGCTATCCTACTCACGCTGAAAACATGGATTTTTCCGAGGCGCTTCAAACCGCAGATCGCAACAGAAGCTTACGTAAAAATAGTAGTCCCTTTTCCACTGTGGAGTAACAAACCTTCACTATCTCTTCTCAACTACGTCTAAAATGAAGATGTTCCTCCGTTGTGGTCGTCACCATCGCAGGCGACCTACGCGGAGGCTGCCGACTTCTTCAACGTGGCTGCGTTGAGGTCGCTGCCGTCCATGAGTCGATGTCTTTACCTCCAGTACGCGTCGGTGCCGCCAACTGATCTACCTTGCCGCTTCCCCTTTCTCCTTCTCATAACCCCAAGGCCTCCATCGCAACGTCGACGGGCCCCTGCTCCAGCGCCACCCCTTTCGCCGCGCCCTCCGTCCGCGCGATGGTGCCACTCTCATCTCCCTATCTCCCCTCGTCCATCCCAGCTCCTCCTCTACCACGTCAGATGCCACCACATTGAGCCTCGGGCATCCCGACCTGGCCGGCCATCACGAGCTCTCCGTGAATACTGATACTTTTGTTGGGCCGATACGCTGGGCAAGATGGTCTTCAGTGGCACGGTCAGCCCCGTGATGGCCATCCAGGCCCTCCTACAGTTCGGCGAGGTTTAGCCGTGAAGGCTAACTGACGCAGGTCCAAAAGTGTGATGAGTCGCTGGGTGGTTTGACCTTGCCATGCGTGCATGGTCTTGTTTTAGTCCGTGAACGCCACGTTGGAGCATAGGGGCCGAGCAGGGCATTCCTCAAGGTACGATGCAAAATGTCATGTCGTTTTTTCCCGGCGGTTTCTGAGCCTGAAAGAGCTGAGCTGTTGGCTTGCCTTCAAGCAACGGAGCTAGCAAAGGATATGCGGGTGGAAAAACTTGTTCTGGAAACTGACTGCTTAAGTGCGGTAGGGAAGCTGAGAAACCTGGAGCTGGACAGATCGGTGCATGGTCCGCTGGTTCAGAAAATCACGACGCTGCTAGCTGGATTCGAAGACCATGAAGTTCGTCATGTACGGAGGAGTGCAAATGAGTTTGCGCACCGCCTAGCGAAGGACGGCTGTGAGAATAATATTTGTAATGTGTGCGTAGATGCACCACCGGTGTATGCCGTGAACCTGGTAGCATCTGTGGATCGTGGTGTTTAATTAGTAGCAGCCTTTAAATATCAAAAAAAAAGAGTTAGTTAGCCATAGATCATGATTGAAGGGAATGCTGAGATACATTATTGCCAGGTTCGAAAGTTTGAAGGGAATGCTGAGATGCAAATTATTATTTTTGCATCGCTACTAATTTTCTCTGCCTTCTAATTGTTGCTATGATGACTTGTTTACTTAATTCCATAGGAACTGAGTGCTTCCTCTATTTGATCGATTCTGGAGAGTGCTTCAGTTTTGATTCCGATTTTTTTTCCGAGGAAGTTGATTCTGAATTTTAAAGTTGTTGTACCATGATTTTGATTATGAATTTCCAATACTGACTGCCCTAGGAACTTATTTGAACATTCCAAATTCTATTTGGCAAATTCTCTCTGATCAGTAGTGTCCACCCAATCTGAGAACTAATATAGAGTTAAATGTCTTTTTTTTTCTTGGTTCTGGAAGATGGGTTCACCTGTATGGTGTGATTGAATCAGTTCAATTGACTGGGCTGCTTTTTAGTGCTTGCTTAGTGCTCAAACACAACATATGACCTAGCTCCACATTTTCATCCTTTTTAAAACGTCCGTTCATGGTTATCATAAAATTCCATTGGTATGTCTACGTTTAAAATGCGAAATAATTACAATCAGATATGTCAATTGGTTCTATCATATTCAGAATTGTGGCAATTGGTTTGACTGAAGAAGTACATATCATTGTCAAATTTGCTTGATTTTTTCTTGCAGAAGTTGTCCAGAATCCAGGAAAACTCCTACTCACATAATCATTTGGGTGTAGTGATATGGAACCATGGGAAAAAGCACTGAAAATATAGTTGACAAAGATCTATATATTTGCTTAGAGCAGGTGTGTTCTGATCTAACAAATATATTATATATGCATCTATATTATATATGCATCTAACAAATTCACCAATGTCATATTTACATTTCTTGAAACCCATCTGAAGACGGATTGCAGAATGCAGAGAACTAATTTCCTGCTATATATCACCACGTTATGGTGGAACTCAATGGAAGCAAGGCGATGCCCGACATACCTGTGGCGTCATTCCCGGAGAGAGACGGGGATAAAGTCCAGAATGATGGGTGGTAGCCTGTTGCTCATAAGATTAGGAGCAGCTACTTTGAAGAGAATTAAGGGTTTGTTTCATTTCCTCTATTAACACATGTACCGCCTAATTATTTCTCGATCAAGTTCATACGTCGAGCTATTGGATTTGATATAACAGAATTGTATCACATGCCTAAAGTTCTCATTTTTTGTGTTCCTACTAATTTGTTTGTTACCAAGTTTATGCAGACATGTTCAGATGTGTTTGCCGGAAACCATGTATGTTGTTCGCATGTTTCTAGCTAGAAAATGCATCGGTCGTACTATAATAACTGCACTATCCCTGAATATATTGCAGTAGTAGTGAGATACCATGAATATACCACCAACCACCAGATGCTATATATAAGAAATGTGTTCAGTCATGCAATAAGAACGGATTAATGTTTTAGATGTAATATCATGCTTCATGGAGCTAACATTCTGAATCCTCCAACTCTCTGAAGCAAATATTTGTGACAGAAACTAATAAAGGTAACCAACATCACATATAGAAAGGTTTCCTCCTTGGTCCCTAATTTGTCACTCGATTCCATTTCCTGCTTTCTGTTTTACATGAGAAACATAATCCGCTATCAAGCGGAAAGTGTTATTTGCTCTCCAGCACCAGTGTTCCCTCCTATTTAAATAATTCAAAAATCATATTTGTGAGTTTCCAATTTTTTTTGAAAAAAACAAGGATGTAACCAATGATACATCTCACGAACGTGCAAATTTTCAATTATAGATACTTTATATTTTGTGGTACAAAATAACAAATCGATAAAACTTAGAGATTTGAAAATATGCATACTCATATCTACACTTTTGTCTTTTTTGTGTAGCTCAAAATACAACGTATTTGAATTTGATATTTTGCACGTTTGTAGGATATATCATTGGCTGCTTCCAGATTTTTCTTCAAAATTTTGTAACTTATAAATATGATTTTAGAATTTTTTGAATAGGAGGGAGCACTGGAGGTCGAGAGTCAAAAATCTTCACTCGCTATCAAGCTCTTTTCTAATTTTGGTTTGATTAATTGTACATCTGCAAACTTTTGCGAGCTAGATGCATCATTGACAGCTGGTGAGCTTGGATTTGAGGCAGAGAGATGGAGACAGTGGATGAAGGGAAGACGAAGATTTCTTGATAGTTAAAATAATAGACAATAATGTGTCTGTGAATTCTGAAGTTATATGTTAGACACAATTGATTTCGAGCCATCAAAAAAATATAGAGGCCAAGCTGGAAGAAAATCCTATTGTGTTAATTCCATATAAATTGTGTCATCTTCACCAATAAGCAGTGATTAGTGCGAAAACAATGAATGATTTCAAATATGAAGACATATTTGAGTTTCGCCCCTAAGAATATATATTCCTCCGTTGCAACGCACGGGTAATCACCTAGTTGTGATAAAGGCTTTCTTGGAAGACCCGCTAGAGATAGGCACTAGAGGATACAGCCCGCCATGACAGGGACCCTCAAACATAACCGTCCTTGTTGCCTGATCCTTGATCAAAAAGAAGAAAGGATGAAACTCGATGAACACATCATTATCAAGGGTGAGTTTATGAATAGATAAAAGATTTTTGGATGTACTTGCAACATGTAAGACATTATTAAGATGCAAAGAACTATTGGGGGTATGCAAAACAAAATGACCAAACATGAGAAATTGCCATACCATGACCACTGGCGGTGTGAACGTCCTCGCGGCCGTGATACCTCTCGTGCATAGACAACTTTCTCAACTCGCCTGTGATGTGATCAGTGGCACAAGTATCCGGGTACCAGTTTGTGTCAACACCATAGGAGGCAATATTTGCAGTCTTGTCCTTGTGATCAGTTTCATCATCAGAATCATCTCGGTCTCCCTGGTAGCGCCACCAGCAATCACTAGCTGGATGGCCATGAACTTTAAAATCTGTCAAGTGATGTCAACATAGGGTGTGGGGGCACGATCACGGCGACGACCACCATCATCACGGCCGCGATGCCCATGCCCAACATCATCACGGCGACCATCGATACGACGATCACCATCATGATCTCGGCGGCCTCCATCAGTGCGACGGCCACCATCATGGCGGCGGCCACCATCTCTGTCATCAGTGCGACTGCGGTAGCCGCGATCACCACGATCATCATCTCCACGGCAATAGCCGCGGTCATCATCTCCGCGGCGGTAGCCACGGTCATCATCTCCGCGACGGAAGCCGTGGTCATCATCAGTTCGGCCACGGTCACCACGAGAGCGGCCATGGCGAGCAAGGTTGACTGAAGAGGTGAAAGCATCACCCGATTCCTGGAGCATGGTCTGACGAATATCATGAGCATAAATCTGATCATAAAGTTCATCTAGGGTAGTGTTTGGATTGCCATGAACAGCTGCAACAACGTTGTTGTATGACCCATCTAGTCCATTAAGAATGTATCCAACAAGTTCACCATCATCTATTTCCTTGCCAAGAGAAACTAGTTCTGAACTAAAACCTCTCATCTTAGCAAAATATTGTGCAGTCGTGAGAGAGTTCTTCTTTGTGCTATTGTGCTCTCCACGAAGGTGATTCAACTTTGCTAAAGACTGCGTGGAAAAGATACCAGAGATGATAGCCCAAACCGATTCGGATGTCTCCAGGCCAACAACATGTGCAAGGATGTCGGGGGAGAACGAGTTGATGAGGTAGCTCAGAATGGCTTGATCACGTGCAATCCATGCAGCATAGTCCGGGTTGGGGATCCTTTTCTTCCTCTTCTCTGCATCTTCGGTCTCAATGACTTTTGGAGGCGCACGGTCGCTGGCATCGAGTAGCCCGGTCACCTGGGCACCGCGGAGGGCAGGAAGACAAGGGTCTTCCAGAACAAGAAGTTCCCGCGCACGAGTTTTTGGGACGGAGGGGCTCCAAGCTGAGCGGCAACGGAGGGCATCGACGAGGATGAGGACGCCATGGGTGCGGCAGCGAGGAGTTTTTGGTTTTGGTGTAGGTGCGGCAGCGGCAGCTGGTTTTTGTAAGGTTTTAGGGTTTTGGTTTGTGATGTGCGGCGGCGGCAGAATTGCGGTGGCGGTAGGTTTGTGTTTGTGTTTTTGGTTTGTGGTTTGCAGCGGCGGCGGTGGCAAGCTTGTGCAGCGGCCGGGGCTAGGTGTAGGTTTTTGGAGGCGGCGGCGGCCGAGGTGAAGCTCGACGGTGGCGGCGGTTGTAGATGGATTGTTCGGCATCTAGGTTAGGGAAGAGGTAGGCTCTGATACCATATTGTTGTAGGCGGAAACGATACCCCTCTCGGGGCTCGGGTACGTGTTATATATGGGTGAGAAAAGCCCTCACCGTGGCGTACATATGTGTACCGTATTAGGCGGTGTACTATACCGTACCAATACGGTATAGATATTACATGTCTCTAACAGACCTGGGAGAGAATCCTGGACCCCGTGGTCTCTGGTACCGCCGGTGTCGGGGAGTTGGACACGCCTGCTCTTACGCGCGCCTGGGCACCATGCCGCTGCTGCTGAAGCACCTCGGTCTTGGCCGCTGCTCCTTCACGCGCCGGCCCCGCCACGCGTTGGATGGTGAGGCAGGCGCCCAATCTTCGCTAGACTTGGAGAAGATGATGACCCGCAACTGGATTGGGCAGGGGTTTGCCCGATCTAGCTTCTACAGACCTATGTAGTGGCGGATTCATGAGCGGAGAGCTCGAATCGGCCATTTGCGTGCCTCCATTGGCGATGATAGAGAGAGAGGTCAGTTTTGGGGTTTGTTAGTGTTGCATGCGGTGTGTGTTTTTGCTACATATGAGACTCGTTTTTGTTGTGTAAGCATGGGCAAAGTGCTACACTGATCAGTGCACTGGCTAAGCTGATTTCTACAAAACTACAATCAAATTGGGATTTTTGAATATGTTGTTGGTTTTTGCTACATGGTTGTGTTTAAAATGTTACAAAATAAATCTGCATGTTGCAATTTTTACAGATCTGAATGTTTTTTGCTACACACCCGTGCACAGACAAAAATTGTTGCGTCGGATTTTTTGCTATGTTTATCAGACGCAACATTTTCTAAAATATTAGTTGTTACATTGAATGTTGCGTACGCTGACAACAATGCTATGAGTGAAACGTTTTTGCTACATAGAGCGGACGCGCGAGATCGTTTCACTTAAATGGATCGGACGGCTCCGGAGGCGGCTGTAGCGAGGTCTCGCGTGTCCGATCTACGTAGCATCCCTTACCTCCGGAGTATGTCTTTTCTTATTAATAAATTCTTCACCGAGCGCTAATAAATACTCCCTCCGTTCATAAAAGATGTCTCAACCTAGTTTAAATTTGTATTTATATACACACTAAATTATGTCTAGATACATGCAAATTTATGGTAGGTTGAGACATCCTTTTGTGAATGGTGGGAGTACGCATTACTAGTGATGATAATAAGAGACAATGCATCGTGTGACCTATATTTGTTGTCTTCTCTAGATGATGTGAGGGGTAAGAACTACCGGCCATTTAGCCGGAGTCAAAAAAATTAGCACCTATACTAAATGATATATGACGCGGCAAGGTCCACATGCCAAATTATCTTCAGAAATTCAATATCTTGGAAACGGACGAGAGACTTTATGAAATACAACTGCAACAGGACACGAGTTATGCCCTACAAGCATGTGCGGCCGTCCGCATGGGCACCGCGGTATTTCTCCTGTTTCTAAAACCTAGTAAAAAAGCTAATAGTAAATGTCAGTAGAAACTCTAGTGAAACACATGTGGGTAAGAAAAGTCCCATTAGGCATTTCATCTCGACACTACTACCACTACCTTCTGCATCAGGTGGTCAGTTCTACAAACTTTACAGAGTTTTCAGACGAGAGCTAGCGAATGGTGATCGGGGCCTGGAGAAAATGTTGAGCTTTCTTGGGATGAAGCGACCTGACTTGGAAATTGGTTGCTGGAAAATCGAGCCATTGGGCGGGCTCTCTACTGCACCATCGGTACCATGAGCTGCCCTTGATTCCGTCAGGAGCTGGAGCAGCTTAGCTGAAGAAGCTCTTGCAGCCTCGGTCCCATTCACCGACAGATCAACAAGGGCTGGGATGACACCTTCCTTGGTGGCAAGAACACGACCCTCAGGAGCTGGAGCAGCTTGGCTGAAGAAGCTCTTGCAGCCTCGGTCCCATTCACCGACAGATCAACAAGGGCTGGGATGACACCTTCCTTGGTGGCAAGAACACGACCCTCCGTGCTGCGGGAACATAGTACCGTATGAAGGATAACAGACGCGTGCTCCTGCTCCTCGCGGCTTCCCGTCTCAAGATGATCTGAAATGGAACGGAGAATATCGTCGGATCTGACGATGAGATCGGCGGCTTCTTTCACGCCGCATAAATTGCGCAGAATCTTCAGGCAGTACTCGGTCAAGCTCACTTCACCGAGCATTGTAGACAGCTTCGGGATCATGCCTGAAGAAATAAGCAGTGGTTTTACATCGTTGCTGGACGAAAGCTCGCAGGTTATCTGAAGAGCGAGCTCCAGGCACTCGCTGTCTCCGGTATCCAAGGAGCCCACTACTGAAGGAGCCACAACAGATGCCATGAGAGGAGATCCCCGAAAACTTGGCTGACGCAGCAGTTCGTGAAGTATCAACAAAGCTTCCAGTTTTAACTCGGAATCCAGGAGCGATACAATCAGCCGCACTGCCTCTTCGCTGATAGGTACAAGTCTGGTCCTGGATGGAAAGGAAAACTGAACATTACAAACACTCACTGGTTCATATACAAAACAATCTCTTATTATCAACAGCCACTAAAATCTGCACATGGAGAATATAAATGTAAGAATATTAATACCTGCTGCTGCAAAGAAATGTAAGAAAAAACTGAATTCCAGTCTTCTGAGATTGCAATGTGTATTCGGAATTGTCATTCTTAAGAAATTGAAGGAATGCTTCTAAAAAGCCATTGGAGAGCATATAATGCCAAATCTGATTTTCACCATTCAGAACATTTTTCAAGTCTTGTGTAGCCTTCGTTTGCAGTTCCAGTGGAAGCACAGAGAGTTCATGGAAGAAATTTAGAAACATTTCCTTATCAAAGTTGCAGAAGGACGAGTACAACTGGCAATTGGCATTCGAATACAACTGGGCAAAAGTAGTCTTGGACACACCAGTTTCCCTCACTGGGGATGATAAGTAACTAGCGCCAGATAGAGAAAATGATGAACTGCTATGATCAACCATGTAATCTATGTTTCTGTCAGCAATTAGAGGCACCAAAATATTATTCAAACTGGATAGAGACTGGTTAAAATTACTCTTTGACATATCCGTTTCCCTCACTGGGGATGATAAGTAACTAGAATCAGATAATGCAAACGATGAACTGCTATGCTCAAATTTATAATCTCCATTTCTGTCAGCAAGTAGAGGTGCTGAGATATCGTGCAAACTTGATTGGGAGTAATCGTGAAGCTGCTCGGGCAAGTAAGTGCATTCAAGCCTGTTATCTTTGCACCAGTTGTAGATAACAGCCTGCATGCAAGTATTTGGAGTTATCATAAAGTTTTGTACCTTCAGTTGTGTCCTAGGACAAGTATCATATCCCTTACTGAACCATCTCTCGATATTTTCTCTTTCGTAAGTTTGTCCAGAGGATATTATCACTGGATCACACATCAGCTTCATAGATATTGGGCAGCAGAGCTCTCTAGGTGGTGTAGCAACTCCTGAAAAATTATTCTGATCTTCATATCTCCCATTCCAAGAGTTGTTATGTGGAGTGAGTTTGTCAAGGTTATTGTTGTCACTAGCAATTAAATCTGTGCATATACTTCGATTTTGGGTATTCACCGTGTCATTCTTTGCACCTGTCTCAGGCTTGATGTCCTTTCCGTACTTCCGGAGTAGATATAGGAAAAAATTGAGAATCCATCCTTTTTGTGATCATTGCCACTGATCTTACTTAGTAATTTCTTGATTGCACGTCTTTCAACTAAGATATCTTTGGGTGATGACAGATTTAACTTTGAACATGCTAGAAGGAAGGTCTGGCGTTCAAGTTCTTGTGTTGTATCTGACTGCCGTAGCATCCTCAAAATCTCTTTGCCAGCTTCTTCTTCTGCTGGATCAACATGAAATTTTATATCCCGGAGATCATCATGGATATCAACGACCTGTTATAAACAGTCAGCTGTAAATATACTATTTGAAATCTGCAAGATCCATATCGTCGCAGTAATAAATGCAATTATTTGGTAAATGAATGTTTTGTAGACCATGTTTATAACTTTGGGAATGAAAAATTATCATCATTACATTACTACAGTTCGATCAGTTCCTTCGTTTATAATTAAAGTTTGATGAACTATATAGGAAAAAATATTAACATCTATAACGTAAAATCAATATTATTAGAATAATCACACGATATATTTTCATATTATATGCATTTGGTATCACAGATGTTGATGCTTATATACTTAGTTTAACATTAAAAGTTTGACTTTGACTAAGCCCATAAAGCAAGATAATTAAAAACATAGGGAGTATTACTCAAACAGATCTTCCACTACTACCTATTAACCATGTAGCTAGTAAGGAGCAATGTACAAAAAAAGTTTGCCTGCAGTGGTGTGATCTATGGAATACAGTAAACTAGCCTGATTAGCCAACAAGGATGGGATCATATTCTGAATCAGGAACAAGCTCCGCCTCATCGAGTTTCTAATCCTTTCACATCGCATTGCTATCGCCTCTCCAGTAATAGCCTGAAATATATGTGTATTTAATATATAAAAAAATCAATACTTGAGAAGCCAAGGAAACCATTTTAGCAAGAAAATGGTCCAGCAAAATAAATGAAAGGTAATACTATAATTGTTTAGCATGATTTGTCATAAAAATGGAACATACCAAATACAAACTACTACACTCAATGCAGTTCTGGATAATAAGTTTCCCTTTGTCAACTGTGTTGTATAGGTTGCATAGTTCCTCTATGCCCGCTTTGCATCCTGGTTGAGCAGCTTCTATTGATGGAAGAATAGAAGTCACTTTATCCAGCATTACTGTCAACTGACTACACATCGAGTTGTGAACCTACAAAAATACAACCACGGAAGAATAGTTGTGTTATGATCATGGCTGGTGATAGGATAATGTCACCAAGGCTGGTACAAGATGACCCTAGACAGATGAGGCGCGACGCCCAGACAAGAGGAGGCTGCCGCACAACAGGAGTAGGGAGAAAATTGGGAGGGATAATTGGGACTGTTTCCTTCCTTGCTTCATTCATAAAAGTGTGAGAATTATATATAACCCCCTTAGAATTTTGGAGGCCAAGCTGAACTGCTAAACTTTCAAAAAATAACTAACTTGACAATCAGGAAATAGTTTGAGAAACTTAACTGCTATATCTAACTAACCATAATTAAGGACACCTATAAAATTAAATAGGGGAACTTCGCCTATGGTGGCCCTTTCCATGGTGGTTGTATTACTTCACATAACAAGTTGCAATAAAACAGCCTCATAAAAATTCCCCGCAAGAGCGAGCCTCATGAAAATGATGTAACAAATAGATCATGCATATACAAAATAATAATTTTAACTATGGGAAAGTTCTTACTGAGATATCGTTTTTGGTTGTCAATAGTATTATAATACCGTAGAAATCTAATCACCAAAATACTCTCTTTTCTAAAAGGTAAAATGTAAATTCTGCTTGACATTAGAACTAGCATTGTTTAGTGCCATATTATGGCTTAATCATTTGAGACTATTGTGATTCGAACTATAGTTGGACACAACATTTAGCATCTATAGTACAGTATTGTTTCACAATTACTATTTTAACTGTACACAATCCTACTTAAGATGGTAAGTATTGTAATAATTGCCCCCAAAAAAACTCATAATCATTTACTTCATGCAAATCTTGCCAGATTGAAAAAAGAATAATATGATATCCCCAGCAATTAAATAATGTATGGACAATGTTATATGAGCTTCAATTACGAAAAAATGAGTTGTAAGAAAGGGAAATGCTAGCAACCAATGTCCATACCTTAATATGAGAGTTGCTCTGAGGTGTACCATTCATTGCATCATTAGTATTCTCCATGAACAAACACACTAATTAATCACAAGATATTCCACCTGCTAGTCAACACACAAAATAGTGGCATCACACTATCAGTACACTTAATGAAATGGTAATCTTGTTAAAAGCCAAGAGTGCAAAATAGGTTGTGAAGTCAAGCTAAAATCAGTGGTCAACTAAACTTTACATGCAAACTTTCAACGTTTCTAGTTTTTTATCTGGAGCAGGCATGTCAGAGCTAGTGGTTAGTTGTGTCTCCTCGTCCATGATTGGTTTTGTGATTCTCCAGACTGATGTCGTCAATTTGGTGCTGGAGGCACCGTGTCTATCTAGGACGCGGCTCCCCTGACGTAGCGTGCCCTGCAGTGCAGTCACTGACGTGTGGGTCCGCTGGGCATCGGGGCCCATTGGTCAGGGACCCCACGGCAGGGGTGCAGGACGTACGTCAGAGGATCCATGTCCGTCCATCTACTACCAAGCAACACTCCACCCCCTTGCTGCCACGGCAACGGATTTTTCCTCCCTTGGAGGGATTCGATCGGCTCGGTGACTCTCTGGACGTGCCTAATCATCAATATTATTGGATCTGGGTTGGGTTGGTACACAATCTCGAGGTTCCCATGGCTTGATTTGCGGCTATCTCTAGACTCTAGAGGACACCATGGTGGTTTCGTGCGAATTACTAGGTCCTCTCATGGACGATCCACCATCAAGACCGAAACATTGCTTCATGTCTTAGGTGAAAACCCGTGATCTGACATTTTGTAGGGCCTAGTAGCACACACGTATGTTGCTAGCTTCTTGAAGGCCTTTTCTTCACACCGATGTTCAACGTTGATTTGTTGGACCTAGCATCCTAGATTAAAACCTTCATCCCGCCCCTCATCGGCTGGATTTGGTGTATGGGCATGAGTGCAAGTGTTCTTTTTTGTCATGGTTATGTCGTTGTCATATATTGTGTGCATTCTGTTTGTTGATGATCCTTAACATTCCATTTATTTTAGTAAATTTTGGTGTCTGCATTCGTGGATGTTGTCATGGAGAGTCAAAGGGTTTTGAGAACTACATTAAGACGCCTCACACAAGTCTTCTTGTTTTGCGCCCGACTCTTTCCATGGAATCATGCATCCATTGGATGACATATGTGATGACATCACCGATATTGTCTTAATGTTTAAAATTCAAAAACTTGTATCTCTCAAAATGCTATTCCGATTGGTATTTTCTTTGCTCTGTGGTTTAGTCTCGACGGCATGCATTCTATACATAATTTTCCAAGTCACATTTTGTCTCAAAAAGCGTGTGCATCTTATTCACAATGTAAATTGCAATTAATTCGATGATGTTAATGATGATATGGTATTCTACATGTATTGCATGTGCTCTACCTACGATTCCATTGAAGTGCAGCTGTATTGTCCGGCTAACTCACGCATTGCTCTAGTTAAATTAGCCGAAAAAATGAGCAAACTTGAGAAGCAACTCAACCATTTTTCTATTTCACGTCCTCTCTTAAGAATTTGATCTTTTTCTCTCTGTAGTGGATGGAGTTAAATCAAGAAACCTTCATTCCGTGCAATTCTAAAACGCGTGGATGGGCTAGTAGCCCAGTGGTGAGTGCGCAGTGGCGCCTCCCAGTCAGCGCGGGTTCGATCCCTGGATCGACCCCCGTCGCACACCTCAAGCTTAATTAAAATACCGCAGGGTTCCTCCCCTGCTGGTCACGTTTTTTTTAATCCTAAAACGCCACAAATCAAAATCAAGAAAGGGAAGCGATCGAGAGACTGAAAACCGTACCTCTCGAGAAATAAGCTTTACTCTTCCGCTGATTCTTGTTTGGCCTTTCTCCTCCTTTTTTCCAAAGGGAATTCTTGTGCAGAACAAATTTGTTCCCGCAAGGAGACCTCTTTTGAATGGGAAACTCCTGCGCGAAGGAACTAATAGCTTGTTTCGACAAGGAGACCGCAAGAAAGGATTGGAGGTCACAAGGGTGAGATCGACTAGACGGAACAGAGCCAGGAGTCAGCAATGGCTGCTCAGCTCCGCTGGAAACCATTGACGATCGAAGAAGAAAGGTAGGATCGTGGGTTTCTCTGCATCTCGCGCGTTGAGTTTCTCACTTTTCTTGGACAGGACTCAGTGCGCGCGCAGCCAGGGAGTGAGTGCGATACTTCTGAACGCACTGCAGGATAGTGGACGCCACCGCAATACCCTGTCGCCCAGGGTATTACGATTACACATGGTTTTGGGCAGCCGTATCAAACTAGGTGGTTTAAACACAAAAGTGGTAGTGATGTGAGCTTGTGGTTTAGTTTTCGGCAATGTTAAATGAAATTAGCAGCTCGAAATTAGCTGGCATGGATGACAGGTTATTGCGCTTTCGCATTACTTTCAGACTTTAATCCTAGGCTGATGGCTTCCATCGTTGGCTGCGTGTTCTACCAGGCTACCACCACTTCGCTCCTTCGGAGGTCATGCTTTGGACGTCTTGGTGGCGATTCGTGGGCCCCGAGAAGGTCAGCAGCACATCATTCTCTTTGTCATAAGAAACTATCATACAAACTTCGACTTTTCGCCTGTCTAGGAGTCTTTCTAATTATAAATCACTTTCTTGCAGATTCTGGAAGATTAAAGTCATCTACTATCATTTCTTGACGGGTATCCTACACAACAACAAGCAGCCATGGAGACACAACCTTATCTTCTCGGTCCCGCGACCGCGAGGTCGCCGCCGTCGCCCCTGCTGATCCCGGCTGGTTCCGGCCTCCCCGGCCGCCGCCGTCGGTCGCATTCGTCGCGGCTTGCGCTCCTCTCTCTCGTGGTCCAAGCCGATGCGCTTTTCCTCGCCTCCCTTGGCCGCGCGGCATCCCTTCTGCGTCTTGGGTTCGGCCCTTTCGGCGCCGCCGCCCGCCGGCGTTGCTCCGGCCGCTCTCCGCCGTCCTCCCTGCCCCCCCCCCCCCCCCGCCGCTCTCCTCGTCGCCTTGCGGGCTGGTCTTGGCGTGGGGGTGGCTGGGCGTCCCCGTGCCGCCGCGCCGCCTCCGCTGCCGCCCTCGGTCGCCCCAGGGTCGGTGGCGGCGGGGCGGTCAGGCTCTCCTCCTCGAGTTTTCTGGTGGGGGGAGGTCGGCGGCCGGGCGGCGCGGCTCTGGTCGTCGTGTCCGCTGGTGGAAGTGGCGTCGTAGGAGGTTGCTGTGGCGTGGTCCTGCGGTGGTCCTTGGCGTTGGCCTCTCTCCGCTTCTGTTGCCCGAGCGCCGGTGCTCCTTCTCCTGCTGGTCGCGTGGCACCGGTTGTCTTGGTGGGCATGAGGTGCCCTGGAGGTTGGTGGTAGAGGGGCTGGCTGGGGACGTGCCGGGGTCGAGCACGTCCGTGCCGACGGCATCAAGCAGCACCTCTTCACCGACTTCTCTCTGCTCTTCCAATCCCAAGGTGAGAATCCTTTTAGTTTTGTTCCTTACCTTGTTTGGTTGCTTGTTTGGTTGCAGTTGTGCTGTTGTGGAGGTGAGGGCTGGCGACGGACATGGCGTCTCGGGAGGCGACATGGGTGCGTCTCCGGCCAGCGCTGGCTGCTAGGGGTTTGGTCACCGGTCGCGGGGGCGCGGCCGGCCTCCCCAGGCGACGGCGGTCAAGGGGTTCCGCCTCGCCGTGCTCGACGCCGTCTTCTCGGCGCGTGTGGGCCTCGTAAGGTCTTATTGAAGTTCTGCGGCAGAGGACTGGTGGTGTCTGTCGCCGCATCGAAGACCTGCATCAGTGCCTAGGATACGAGCTAGAAGAGCTGAGGCGCCAGCAGCGGGAGCGTGGGGACGCTCCCTACTGACGCCTTGAAGAAGGTCGTCTTTGGGATAGCAAGCAAGGTGCGCAGCCCAAGACATCAACAGTGGTGCAACGAAGCTCTGAGGCAGAGGATTGGCAGTGACCGTCACCGCATTGAAGACCTGCACCAGAAGCTAGGATGCGTGCTTGATGAGCTGCGGTGCCAGCAGCAGGTGCATGGGGCCATCGATGCTGGCCTGCTTCATCTGCGGCCAGGTGGGCCTCGTGAGTTCTCCAGCGCCGGTGACCTGCAGTGGCGCATCGAAGACCCGCGGCAGAGGAGTGGCGGTGTTCGTCACCGCATTGAGGACCTGTATTAGAAGCTACGTTTCGAGCAAGAGGAGCAGCGGCGCCAGCAGCGGGAGCGTGGGGACGCTCTCAAATCAGCTGGTTTTCAGGCAGTGCAACGAAGACCTGTGGCAGAGGAAGGGACGCTTTGGGAGTCGAGCAAGAAGTGCTGCGGCGCGAGCAGCGGGAGCGTGGGGACGCTCCCTAATGGCGCCATGAAGAAGGTCGTCAGCTGGTTTTCAGGCAGCGCAACGAAGACCTGCGGCAGAGGAAGGGGCGAGCTGGGAGTCGAGCAAGAAGTGCAGCGGCGCCTGCGGCGGGAAAGTAGGGACGTGTTCCATCGGCGAGACAAGAGCTGCGGTGCCGGCCGTGGGAGCGGGGGGTCACTCCCAGGGTCCTCGGCCGTGCCCCTGCGAGGTAGAAGGGCAAGGGGCCCTTTTGGTACCGGCGGCAGGTGGCCTGATTTTTTTTTTCCTTTTCTTTTATGTTTACTGGATGGCTTCATTATTACTTATTAATAAAGTCGGGCACCCGTAAGTGCCTTTTATCTAAAAAAAACTATCATTTTTCTAAGGATTTCTTCGCACCCCTTCAAAACAGGAAATGTTTTCCGTGATGCAACCAATATTTTGGGTACAATTACGGTTTCAAAAGCATACATTTTGGGTACAATTCAATCATGTAAGTTTTAGGTGGACTCAGCAAATATAATTTTTCTGTAAGTACATTTTTGTACAAAATGATATATACTTTTGTTTTTTTACCAATAACTTTATGTAGTTTTTTATTTTGTTGAAGATATTTATAGAGAATAGTCAAAGTGACAGGATCAAGAGGAAGATGTGACGGTTGAGAGAGAGAGAGTAAAATTGCAGGAGATAACTGTTATGATTTTGATATATATCATGGCGTTCAGAACCTCTTCAAAAGTTACGACAAGAAAGTTTAAGTCATGCATTTAAAAAAATGGTAAACGCAGCCATACACTCTCCCCTATTAACTCACGCTAACATGTCAAAATGAATCTTTCGAAGGAAAGAAAAAGAGAGAAAAGATGTACTAACACTAACACGTGAAATACACACAATAACATATAAAGTACACACACAGTAACATCATAAGTACACACAGAAATGATACATGAGTTCGTCCATTACCCCTGATCTAATGGCCGTAAATCATGGGCGATTGGCCTGCTATTCTTAACAATACATTTATCTAATCTGCAAATAACATTTGTACAAACATCATTAGCAATGCAAATCCAAGGCTTGGCACCACATGTTTAGCACAAATATCCAGGAACTAATGATATAAGATCTGTGATTGTAGATCCTGATTATATTTTCTGTTTTGTCCATTTCAATGTTCTCCTTATTTCTCCCAGTTCTTCCATTAACAAAGGTTACCAGTCTATCCAAAGAAATGATTTCTAGTTGCACCTGTAATCCTTTTTTAATCAGCAATCGATCCTAATGAATTGAAATTATGCTGTGGTTTAGTATGGATGGTGAGGTAACTAAGATTCGATTCATATGAAAACTATTAGACAGTTGATGCCGGCTTCGCCATGTCGACACCCTCCATTGTCTCTCCGAAAGGCAACCATGGAGGGCACATGGTGCTAATAAGGAGGTCGTAGACTCGTTGTTAAGGTGGAATCTGTAGATGCATCACAGCGGCGAGTCTTATCATATGTTCATATCTAATCAACTAGATTTTGTGGTACGTAATTAATTTGATACATGAACTGTTTGCAGCCAATATTGATTATTGTGATTGTTTTTCCACAAAAAAATTGGGAGAAGATTTTTTTTGTTTTGTGGGATATTTGGAGTAAGCTCAGTCCACGAGTTCGTTGAACGTCCAAGTTAGCGTGTCTGGTGCAGAAGGAACAAAGAACAAGTTTCCCATGTAAATGGATGGCTAGATTTGCCTGGTACTCCGCCTCTGTTTATGGAGCACCTGGCTACCTTCCAGATCCTAGAAAATAGGCTCCTATTTATATGCCTCATCTCCTCTATGATTTCTGGCACGCCTCCTCTCACAGCACGTGGCAAGAAGAGCCAATTCTCCTTTCCTAATCTTTGGAAGAGTAACCTTTCTAGAGGAAGGCTAAATACTTTACGGTAGCAATCCCGAGAGTAAGAGGAGTACAATAGATGAAATAATTTTTCTCGGGAATAATGATGACGTCAACTAGTGCTAATGTATTGTTTTGTTTTCTTAATAACCGAGGGAACCCCAGGTCGACAGAATAGGGAAAAAGATGAATCCACAGTTTTGCAGTAGTAGGTTGTGGTCTCCAAAATACGCACCGCCCTCAGTATTCATTATAATAACTAGCAAGGTGGCCCTCGCAAATGCGAGGGCAGCGTTTTTATTTGCGAGGGCAGCTTTTTTATCGTATTGAATATTTTATGGAACTAAATTTGTGGGTTCATAGATACTGGAAGTACGAAAATATAGATAGTAACATTCTATAACCTTGAAATATTACGATGGATAAATATCACCAGTGTAACACCTTTTAATTTACGGGACATGATGTATTCTGACATTTCTAAAATACACCATGTCACATATTCTAGAAGATTGTTTACTTTTAACCACATGTAGTGCTATTTTAGTACATATTGTTACTCTCTTCCCATCATCATATATTCTTCATTGTACTGACACATATTCTCTTATCATGTAACAATTACCAAATGGACTTTCATGACACATATATTTTTTCGTTTTACATAGTAATATATTTTTTTACTTTGATGACACATAGTTTCAGCAGTATAACATGTCACAAATTTATTTCAAGTCATCTCACAAATGGTATTTTTAATCGCGCAATCAAATTCTAGCTAACATGTTAATATTGCTTGCAGCATCCCCATACTGCCACATAATTTATGTAGATTATATTATTTGTATCATTTAACTCTCTAATTACTATACCCACTCTTCACTCCAATAATTATACACTCGCACTCACTTGTATTTATCGTGTCATAAGAAAATCCTTTTTGGCATCTTCATTGGTTATGATATTGTATACGTATTTGCAAATTCAAATGATGTGTCCATTAAATTATAGAAAGAACCCAAAGGAGTTGACAAAAGGTGTACTTAATCACATCACAATACAGGGAAATCATAGGAACACATTATACATAGTAGTATTTCCATATGGTTATACTCGAAGCAATATTTATTTCCACTTGAGTGTGATTGATAGATATGTTTCTTAGATTTATAATTCTCAAAAGTAAAACTCCTATATCTATAGGAAATTTCTAATAAATAACATATTATAATTAATTTGTAATATTTAGATCTATAGGATATTATATAAATAGTTATGGACATTGGTTTTTTATGATCTACTACAAAAGGAGGATCTCCCATATTGATGATCATATGTTTTGATTTTATGAGAACTTCTCGCATGTCTATTTGTCTCTATCATATTGTGAGCATATACCATATTGACTTCAAAGTAGGCTCACTTTTGTGACATACATAGTTAAATTTTGATGATGCATTATAAAGTTGTTGCATCTTTAACTTCATAATCTCTAAATTTTCCATTTCACTAAGAAACAATTTAATGGATGTCAAGGTATAACCATGTAATTATGAATTCCATACTTTTAGCATCTCTGAAAATTTAAATAAATTCAAAGGCCTATTTAATACGCTAAAGATGATGCCCTCGCATTTGCGATGGCCACATTGCTATTTTTTGTTGAAATCACATGACACTCGTTGATGCTTCATTATTGCAAACGACTATATTATTAATTGACTAAGAATTTGTAAATTCTCGGTCGACTGCTCACTATCGGAAATGTGAGGGCATCATCTTCTATATGTAAAAATATAACTATTTGTTATCTGTTACGAATATTTTTCCTACCATTTATCCCATACATTTTAATATATACACTCCATATTAACATTATTTAAATGGTTCGAATAATTGATGTGCCATTATGTTAATAAAAAGATGTCTATTGGCCATTTCATAATTTTATATGAGACAAATATTAGTATTTCAACGTTTTGTTTCAGAAAATTAACACATATATACTTGAAGGAAAAAAGCAATAAGTAATAGCATGGTTGTCTGGGCGTACACATTCATGTATATTGAGCCGGAGGGACGACCTAATTAACCACAAAAATCTGCACCTGAGTAGCACGCAAATATTTATGGTGTAAATTAGTTGTTTGTAGCTTAATTTTTCTTCCATGCAGTTTCATTGTACAGCCGGACGAATGAACTAAATTGTGCAATACTGGCATGCATTGTACAGCCAGTACTTTACATGCAGTGGTTTGCATGTTCGTACGTGCACATGCTGACATGCATGGTCTTTGGGTGTAACAGGTACGGAAGAATAAATATTCTAGGGCGCCAAGCCAAATGTTTTCCACGTTGTAAGAAAATGTACACAAAGTATTTCAATGCACAGATAGCATCGCATGCATGTGGCAATTTATGGGTCCAGCAGCTAGCTTGAGGGAATGCTCAACGGTTAAACCTTTAATTAATAGTTAAAGGGGCCCACATTTAAAACGTAAACGGAGAACATATTAAACGTGTCCATTGGAATCTCAACCGTGAATAGATCAAATATGTCAAGCGAAGCTGTCACGGTTACGCAAATAATTATCTTCATTAAATCCTAACCATTGATTTTAAATCTAACTATCACAATTAATTGAAATGATGTGGCTTAACGTGGTGCCTCTATTAGCTAACTCATTTTACTTTTAGTATATAATAGATGCTTATTATTATTATTATCATCATCTTATATCCCATTGGTGTGTGAACAATTGCATTTGAAACATCTGCCCTGACTTATTTCCATCCATAGATTAAACCCCACAAGATAACTATTGGTATGGTAAATAAAAGCTTTGTAAACTTTCATAGACTTATTAGAAATCACTTTTCGAATCAATTACTTTCTAATGTGACAAAACCTACGTCTCTAGAGAAAAAGCTACTATAGAATATCCAAAATTTTGATGGAAGGTATCTGGAGGCTCCATCATTCGCAATGATCTTGAATAGTTTATAGGGGCCGGATGCCGTAAACACTCCTTCATAGATGACCCTTCTGTCAGTGAACCATCAACAAGAGCAAGGAAGGCCTTGAAGCAGCAGCTAGGTTCGGTAACCCTAAGATTATTATTCAAGCTGACAGAAGCTCACTGGCAATTCTGTGGCAGGAGGAGAAACAAATAAGAATTGAAGACCCTCACATTGTCGGTGAGATGAATGTTTAGTGCTCGAGTTTTCAAGAAGTCAAGCTTCTCTTTGTAAGCCGTAATGTAAATAAAGGGGCACATATATGTGGCAAAGAAGATCTAAACATTTTAGATTTTGTTCGGTTTGATGTAATGGTTGGATTCTAACTGACGTGATTCAGTTTGAATGTAACCACTATCCGATTTGATAGTGAATTATAACCAAAAAATAATAATTTTTTTGAGCAGACACCTCAGTCCAGCACCATACAAAGACCCACTTCTATTCTTCTACTGGCCCAACAAAGGCAGGGCTGAGCCGGACAGAGATCCAGTGACTTCACTATGTGAAGTCACGGTGCATCTTTACCCCTCTTGCATCCATCCGATTTTCATCCAACGGCCCACAATTAAGCTCAAAATTCAAACTTTTTAGAAAAATTCGAAAAAAATCCTACAAGCAGTATATGTCTCGTTGTATTTTCTGGAAATTTTTTGGCTTCCTTTGGATAAGTGGTTTATCATTAAATTGGTTTCATGTTTTAAACTTACAAAGCTATTAAGTCATAAAATAATGATCCAAATGAAGCCAAACTTTTTCAGAAAATACAACGATACATATACTACATGTAGGAATTGTTTCGAATTTTTCTGAAAAGTTTGAATTTTGAGCTTAATTGTGGGCCGCTGGATGGAAATCGGATGGATGCAAGAGGGGTAAAGTTGCACCGTGACTTCACATAGTGAAGTCACTGGATCTCTGTCCGGCTGAGCCAGGCCTGGCCTGGCCGGGCCTAGCAGAATTCCCTACAATTTCTGAAAACAAATCCAGCAACGCGACTCTTCCTCTGCTGGGTTGCGCTTACCACCTGTCTACCGCCGACCTTGCCGCGGCGGTCGCGCGCCGGCCGCCGGGTCACCAGCTCATGTGACCGAGAGCTCGTTGTTCGTTGGTATGCTCGTTGGTCGCCGCCGCCGGGTTACCAGCCCAGCCCGTCTTCTAAGAGAGGCCTCCGATTGTTCGTTGGTATGCTCGGGAGGTGGAGGATGGCTGGAAGGGGCTGTGGTGGCGGCCGCGACTCTTCCTCTGCTGGGTCCGCGCCGGTAATGGCATCACCATCAGGTCAGTTCGCACGCCCGGAGCTACTTATCTGCCAAAGCCAAACCTTCTAGTTTTGGGAGATACAATCAAATTGTATAGTAGCTTTGGGGAATGATTGTTTTTGTCCATATCAAGGTTATGTATATGTACGCTAAATACTTCTGTGATTTCGTTTCCATTTTTTGTTATTAGTTCTGACTTCTGAAGGATAGATTAGTTATTTGGAAAATCAGTTACTCCCTAGAGATAGTACCGTTTTTTTTTCGGATCAGCTTTATTTCAGGATGTGTACTGCAAGCACCAGATTCAAGCAGAGGCAGGAATGAATGAATTACAACTGTCCCGAACTGAAGTTCCACTCCTTGTCGTCCTTCCGCATCACTATCTGGCCTCTTTTAATCATGGTCAACCAATTGCTTGAAACAAGGTGGCACGCCAAACAGCACAAAGCTTTGCTAGTTGTGCGAGCTTATCAGCTAGGATATTCTGTTTACCTTTCATAATTTGACCCTAAATGTCGACAGCTGTTTGATGGCATAAACCAACGTCCTGAATGAGAAACATAAGATGTTATGTCTATCCATCCAGGTTAGCAAATATTTGCCGCAGCCCCTCTTTATCGACCATCACTGGAGACAGCACACTAATATGTTGTCCATTTAAAGAGCCATCCTAAGCATCCTGATTATTGATTATTATAGGTAAGCCCACCAAGATAACATTCACATCCCCATAGATTGGCTAAGTATCCTAAGTGTGTGACCTTGTCCAAAAACAACTTCTGAAACAGCACACTTGTGTTCGAGCTGCTGTATCATATCTAGGCATTATTTGTTTCAGCACTATTATCGAGCTATATCCACATTTCTGTCCTTACATGTTGGAACACATTCTGTAAGAAGGGGCATAATATATATAAGGGGTCCTTTCAGGTCCGGAGTTCACCATATCCTGTCCACTCATTATGCTTTTGCTCTTAAGCCACATATTCATCATCAGTCATATGTCCTGTGGGGTACCTTACTTTTTCAGAAAGTCGACACCCATCGCACAACACCGACCATTCTATCGCGATTTGATGATTCTGTAGTTCTAGTGACATCATACACACAATGCTGTAATTCGTGAATTATAACATATGATACTTAGGGGGTAGAGAGTGTAGGAAAGAGGGGGAGAGAGAGAGGGGAAGAGGGCATCAGAATATCGGGAAATCAGCATCTTCCCCTTCTGCCCAAAGAGGAATCCTACACGACTCCTTTTTGAACTTTCATCAGGTTTAAGGGCATAGATTCTATACCAACTGCCACAAAACCTAGTGATGTCTCGTAGTGCGCTAATTTGTGTCGTTGCTGATTAGTTTCACTCGATAAAATAAACTCAGCCCATTCAAACATAGGAGAATACCGTTCTCCTTTCTGCAGACCTTTCGGACGCTATCGCATATCATTGAAGTTCTACTTAGATATAATTCTCTTCCAGATGAGAATTTTAACCAATGTGATGGATGAGACCAAGGTCGCAAGCAGGGCTCAACCACACGTCTACCACCACATTCTCCTAGCCACACAATCTTTCAGATAATATAGATTCCAAGGGAGCAACTTCTACTGAATACCGCGTTTGTGACATAACAGTATACAAAGTTATTTTTGAATAACCCCATTTGGCCACACAACCATCAGTTCCATGGCAATAGAGCGCTGCCACAACACCACTATTGGAGTAAGTGAGTGGCAAAGTCGCCATGTCTCTGTGTAAGCGTGACACAATCTATATGCAGTGATCTTTGGCCATGCCACCACCAACAGTGACATGGCCAAAAGGTTTAATTTATTTGTGAAAATAAATCTGCACTGGCCCATGGAACGTGAACTTAATGATCCACATCACCAAGTATGATGTCGAATACAGTTTCAGTTTTCGAAGAAAAGAAAAGATAGATGGGGATTTTATCTAATGTTTAAAAGAGAAATTTTGATTGGTAAAGTCATTCATCTAAAGGCTGGCGTGGCTATATCAACTGCCAAACTTATACAAAAAAGACAAAGAAACTGAAAGGGGGAAAAAAAAAATGCACGGCTGTGCCCTTGTGTGATATGGATTGTGATATTACGAAGATCCATATCAATGTTTTATCAAAAACTCATCCCAGAAAAGATTAAATTTTGAAAAAATATTCCTTGTTGGCTACAATTGAGAATACATTACTATCAAATCTGGACCTTTATCCCCCAATGATGAGTTACGAGTACTTCAAGTTGGATCTAAAATTTGAGCAACTTGTGCAGAGTGGGCACCGATTCAAATCTGCGCACCTCTGGATAGTGAGCCCCTTTGAAGTGTGTCACGTGGGAGATTCGCCATGAGCACGGATATGAAACTTTTCGTGATGTGTATACCGTATATTTAGGTGCAAAAAATCTAATTCTGTCTCTTGTTGTTATAACTACAGAATGTCAGAACCTTGTTTCCTTGTTGAAAGTCTCTCTTATGAAAACCTTCCAATTGTTGACAAAGTCTTGTGCATCAGGACACATCGTGTGCAAGATTGATCTGTGGTGTTCGTTAGAAACAAGTAGTTCAGCTATAGAGCATATATTGGCTTGAGGATGAAAGAAGGACACATAGGCAAGAGGGTGACAGGAAAGTGGAGAAGCATGTATCAAACTAGCAAAGTACTCCTGCGTTGCAACAAATGTAAAATAAATCAAAACATATTAGCTATGAAATGTAGCCTGATTTTTTATGTATCGTTTTATACCATTAGAGGTATGTTGGGTGTCACCCAATTTTAAATCCTATTACATGTTTCACTATACAACAATCCACTCAAAAGTTACAAAAAGCCACACCACATTCTGATCCCGTTTGTTTGCATCATGAATATCCAAAAGTATGAAAACATTATGCAAAAGTTTTTTTCCTAGATCATGGAAGTAAATTCTATAAGCATTCATTATAATTCTAAAAGTTACATTATGGAGCACCCGGTCACCATAGACGATGGCAGGAGCCCGGTCGCACCACCGCACCAAGGGCCGTGGCCGGAGCTCCTCCCGATTCCAGTCAGCGGTGCGGCGGCGCAAATGTCATGGAAACCTTGTGGCGTGCTTCTAGGCCCATGTCCCACTTCGTGTATGTGTCCACGCCCATGATTTTTGTAGGCCCTCTTTGTGGCAAATACATGTAGGCAATGTTCAAGATATCGTTTATCGTTTACTGCTTGGTCCACCTCAGATTAGAGATTAATCGTTTATCGCCTAATTAATTGATTTTATCGGTCGCCTATTTATCGGCTATTTTTTGTAAATTCAAAATTCTGCCACTAAAAATTCTAAAATATGCTATTCAGAACCAACATTTATTGGACTATTGGACATAAGTGTTTACCTTGATTCCTTGCCTTTGAATCAACAATAATGGCAAAATTCAAGGTAAATATACAGTTCTCAGATACAAGAGTATCGGTTGAATCGGCTGTCAGACCGATAAATCGAGTTAAGATACCCGAAATGTGGCGTAATTTGAGCTAAATCGGCTATCAGACTAATAAATTGCAGAGTGCGATAAACTCGGAGGATGGGTGTAATCTTATCGGTCACCACACGATTCACGATTAGTTGGCATATCGGCCGAATGTAGGCAATGTTATTTCTTTTTTGCGGGGATGTAATAGTGTTTTAAAGGCATCCCCATGAATTTTTCTCTCCGAGAGGACGAAACAGAGATAGTAGTATTTAGTCAAGTTCCTTGTGTAAGTCCATGGAAATTATAATGTTAGTCTCATGGAAATTACACGCTTCTAAATGTGCCATAACTTCCGAAGCTTGTTAACCTCTGAGACTGTCAGGCTATTCTGGTCGCAACAAGGGGAAGCTTTGTATAATTCCACTAATTATATATTTTTAATGAAAATTTAGTTATTTATGCTGCTATCATCAATGGCCATCATGCCTTGATTTTGTTGTGGTTTTCATGTGTTAGTTGCTATGTATTCAACTCCATAGAATTGCTGGTCAATAGGCTATCTTCTGACCTTGAATCTCGAATACTAGAGGAGTTGTTGTCATGCTTTTTTCTGTATTTGGAATATGACTAAAGCTGGGAGCCACTTGAAAGGGATATGCATCTTTGCAAGGAAAGTATGCCACTTTTTGAACAAGGCTGAGACTATTGAGTGAGGTTCTTCTAGTTAATCTAGTTTATGCAAAATGAGGTCACAAAGTAAATGTCTACATTCTGTGTACAACAGTACATCCCTGTGTAAGTCAGATTTTTTATTGAGTAAAATTGAACATTTCCAATACACTGTACATTCACTTTGATCTAGAAAAAGTTTAGTAAAATCTATCGGAACATATATCACAAGAATATTTGGGGCTACGTCAAATTTGTAGGTGCTCCTATCTTTAGCATGATGTATTCCTTCTAATCAAATATGTAATATAACAGCTAGGTGAAATGTATTAGGATGCTAATATAGTTCTAGCATAATGTTTAAAAAAACGTAAGCCGGCGTATACGTTCAGTAAATTTTCTGCATCTAGAGACTCTAGATTTTGAATTAGAAATATTCTAAAATAAGGACACGGGGAAGTTACACACTAATAGATTTGAGGTCCATTTTGCCTTGTACCAGCGTTTTTATGTTACAATGCTATTAGAAAATATAACAATAAAATTAGGAATGAGACTTACAATTTTGTTTTGTTGGTTATTTTTGTAAGTCGGTCATATTGCTGCATTTTTGGGGCAAAAGTTTTGAAGCCACAATGGATTCAACTACTTTAATTAATTATGCATATATATGCTTGATATTCTTTGGTTATACCCATGCACTCTCCCAGGATCTAAATTTCAAAGGCAAGAGATGAATAAACATGTTTAGAATTGGCTAGCGGATCGATCATATATGGACAACTAGCTCTCAACTGCCCACCTACAGGCTTGCTTGAATAGATACGGATTTCGAACTAATCCCTTCAGTTGAACTCAGTTTCTCAGTCCATCTAAATAGATTTCCGCTAATTACTAATTATCATAATAAATCTTTCCAGATTAATGGTTACAAGGTTGTTGCAAAGGGGTTGCTGCTTCTAAATTGAATCTGTTGTTATTCAAGTTTATCAGTTTGCATAATTGAGGTGTAAAAGCCTTCGGTATATGAACTGAAAGACCGTTACATGGGAGAGCGAGAAATATACCTATGATAGTGCATCTCTGTGAGTGTACTTTCGTATATGCTTGAAATATCTCTGTGTGCGAGAAATTTTATTCTTAACTGTTTTTCTGACTTTAACTTGAGATCCACTAGAGACGGTGCACGTCCATTTGGCCAATATGAATTAAATATGAGAAATAGTTCTCTTCATGTTACAATTAGAAGACTATAACAAAATATGGAGATACAAGCACAATAGTTTATGACTTTATATATTGATCTCTGTTTGAGAATATTTGGTGGCGTGTTTTACTTAAAAATTAGGACATGATTAATTTTTCCTAATACAGAAATAACACATGAGCAACAAAATTTGAAGCACAAGAAACAACAATTTTCATGCATGTATATTGAAAGCAGGAACTAGTTAAAGGAAGCAGGTCTAATTTGGAGGCGATAACTATATGACCAATCAGGGAAGAGTCTAATCTTTTTCCACATCAGTTGGATGCGGAATTATGAAATTGAATTAAAAACTTCAAATTGATCAGGTGAAAAGTATCCCATGTTAACTCATACCCTTTTTTATTGGTGTAGATATTTTAATTATTTCTATGTTTGCCTTGATTTCGGTTTATTTATAGCATTACACAAATATATTGACAACTCCAAAATTAGCAACCTTGGTGGATAAGTTTGTTGTTAATCTGACGTAGTTTGCTTATTTCTAATGCTGACGTGGAAAAGTATTAACACCCTATATCTCTGGTCGCAACTTTGTTTTTAGAAAAGCAGTAAACTGAATGCGGAGATGTCCGGAAGCAGTTTTACATAAAACACATTATCATACATGTCGGGTTAACAACAGTCTGAGTGCACCTTGAAACTTAGAAGGCATATATATGTGTAGATTCATGCGTATGTTCTGCATATTTAATATACTTCATAAAACTTATAGTGGAAATGAAATAAATTTTCAGAAATTAATTAATGAAATAGAAGCCACTGGAACGTGGATAAGAAAATCAAGATATAGTGGAAATTCATACAAAATTCTATAGATTAGGGTAGATAATGTTTTTATTGTTATCAGTATATAGCATTTCCCTGTGCAATTATAGAGCCCCTTCACTTTTGGTCGTTTGGACTCAAGATTTGGATCAGATCTAGCTGTCCACTTGAGCACACGTCTGACCCAATTAACAATTCATGATAGCTAGCCATCAAACCTTGCACCTTAACAGTACCATGTTAGTTCTGTCTATTACACAGTTTCTACAAATGGAACTAGGTTAGCTCTGCATCCAGTTTGTCTGCCATTCCAAAAGGAACAGACAAATTTGCAGGGTGGATATGGATTATATATCACTTATCCATCACCTGGAATCCATAAGCCATCGTGGGTTGATAAATCAGATGAAAATAAATATGGAAGGGGAGATGAACCTACTCTGCCAGCACTTCTGACCTAAAGACCTGAAGGATGCATGCTCGGTTCCTTTTTTTATCATCCTGAATTTGAGAAATACTAACAAGGTTTCTTAATCTCCACTCCACTAGTTTCCTTCGTTAGAAAAAAAATCTCCACTAATTCCTAATAAGCTGGGTGATTTTTCAACCTTTTTCACGAGAGGTACCCTGATTAAATATGATAAATACGTTATGAATGTAGACAAATTTATTCCATCTGCTGTGGGTTGCATAAGAGAATCTGTACACATCTTTTCCTTTTCGAAGTAAAGTTAAACGTTACATGTAAAGAGTACTATACATACCCAGACACAGGCTAAGACATTTTAATACAAGTCCAACATTCTATCATTGACAGACTGACAAAAAAAAACTCTGCTTCAGAGGGTGGGTGAAAGTCAACACAGCAGGCTAGTTCTTTAGCTTGTAGCCTTAAAGGTACAATAAACTCAGACAATATACAAAGGTCCTGCTTTTATAAAATGGAATCATAGTACAGATAAATTCATGCTGATGATCTGCAACTGATGGTGCATATTGTTTGATCGTAGTTGAGTCTACAACAGACATTCAATCAGTGTACGCTCGCTTTCTAAGAAGAAAAAAAAACATCAATGTACGTCTAAATTCCAAGCGCTGCAGCTTTT
>CAMZMU010000041.1:60892938-61017102 GCA_947311845.1 Poa pratensis
TTTCGCCGCGCCCTCCGTCCGCGCGATGGGCCACACCTCATCCCCTATCTCCCTCGTCCATCCCAGCCTCTCCTCTACCACGAGATGCCCCCACATTGAGCCTCGGCATCCCGACCTGGCCGGCCATCACGAGCTCTCCGTGAATACTGATACTTTTGTTGGGCCGATACGCTGGGCAAGATGGTCTTCAGTGGCACGGTCAGCCCCGATGGCCATCCAGGCCTCCTACAGTTCGGCGAGGTTTAGCCGTGAAGGCTAACTGACGCAGGTCCAAAAGTGTGATGAGTCGCTGGGTGGTTTGACCTTGCCATGCGTGCATGGTCTTGTTTTAGTCCGTGAACGCCACGTTGGAGCATAGGGGCCGAGCAGGGCATTCCTCAAGGTACGATGCAAAATGTCATGTCGTTTTTTCCCGGCGGTTTCTGAGCCTGAAAGAGCTGAGCTGTTGGCTTGCCTTCAAGCAACGGAGCTAGCAAAGGATATGCGGGTGGAAAAACTTGTTCTGGAAACTGACTGCTTAAGTGCGGTAGGGAAGCTGAGAAACCTGGAGCTGGACAGATCGGTGCATGGTCCGCTGGTTCAGAAAATCACGACGCTGCTAGCTGGATTCGAAGACCATGAAGTTCGTCATGTACGGAGGAGTGCAAATGAGTTTGCGCACCGCCTAGCGAAGGACGGCTGTGAGAATAATATTTGTAATGTGTGCGTAGATGCACCACCGGTGTATGCCGTGAACCTGGTAGCATCTGTGGATCGTGGTGTTTAATTAGTAGCAGCCTTTAAATATCAAAAAAAAAGAGTTAGTTAGCCATAGATCATGATTGAAGGGAATGCTGAGATACATTATTGCCAGGTTCGAAAGTTTGAAGGGAATGCTGAGATGCAAATTATTATTTTTGCATCGCTACTAATTTTCTCTGCCTTCTAATTGTTGCTATGATGACTTGTTTACTTAATTCCATAGGAACTGAGTGCTTCCTCTATTTGATCGATTCTGGAGAGTGCTTCAGTTTTGATTCCGATTTTTTTTCCGAGGAAGTTGATTCTGAATTTTAAAGTTGTTGTACCATGATTTTGATTATGAATTTCCAATACTGACTGCCCTAGGAACTTATTTGAACATTCCAAATTCTATTTGGCAAATTCTCTCTGATCAGTAGTGTCCACCCAATCTGAGAACTAATATAGAGTTAAATGTCTTTTTTTTTTCTTGGTTCTGGAAGATGGGTTCACCTGTATGGTGTGATTGAATCAGTTCAATTGACTGGGCTGCTTTTTAGTGCTTGCTTAGTGCTCAAACACAACAATGACCTAGCTCCACATTTTCATCCTTTTTAAAACGTCCGTTCATGGTTATCATAAAATTCCATTGGTATGTCTACGTTTAAAATGCGAAATAATTACAATCAGATATGTCAATTGGTTCTATCATATTCAGAATTGTGGCAATTGGTTTGACTGAAGAAGTACATATCATTGTCAAATTTGCTTGATTTTTCTTGCAGAAGTTGTCCAGAATCCAGGAAAACTCCTACTCACATAATCATTTGGGTGTAGTGATATGGAACCATGGGAAAAAGCACTGAAAATATAGTTGACAAAGATCTATATATTTGCTTAGAGCAGGTGTGTTCTGATCTAACAAATATATTATATATGCATCTATATTATATATGCATCTAACAAATTCACCAATGTCATATTTACATTTCTTGAAACCCATCTGAAGACGGATTGCAGAATGCAGAGAACTAATTTCCTGCTATATATCACCACGTTATGGTGGAACTCAATGGAAGCAAGGCGATGCCGACATACCTGTGGCGTCATTCCCGGAGAGAGACGGGATAAAGTCCAGAATGATGGGTGGTAGCCTGTTGCTCATAAGATTAGGAGCAGCTACTTTGAAGAGAATTAAGGGTTTGTTTCATTTCCTCTATTAACACATGTACCGCCTAATTATTTCTCGATCAAGTTCATACGTCGAGCTATTGGATTTGATATAACAGAATTGTATCACATGCCTAAAGTTCTCATTTTTTGTGTCCTACTAATTTGTTTGTTACCAAGTTTATGCAGACATGTTCAGATGTGTTTGCCGGAAACCATGTATGTTGTTCGCATGTTTCTAGCTAGAAAATGCATCGGTCGTACTATAATAACTGCACTATCCCTGAATATATTGCAGTAGTAGTGAGATACCATGAATATACCACCAACCACCAGATGCTATATATAAGAAATGTGTTCAGTCATGCAATAAGAACGGATTAATGTTTTAGATGTAATATCATGCTTCATGGAGCTAACATTCTGAATCCTCCAACTCTCTGAAGCAAATATTTGTGACAGAAACTAATAAAGGTAACACACTCATCACATATAGAAAGGTTTCCTCCTTGGTCCCTAATTTGTCACTCGATTCCATTTCCTGCTTTCTGTTTTACATGAGAAACATAATCCGCTATCAAGCGGAAAGTGTTATTTGCTCTCCAGCACCAGTGTTCCCTCCTATTTAAATAATTCAAAAATCATATTTGTGAGTTTCCAATTTTTTTTGAAAAAAACAAGGATGTAACCAATGATACATCTCACGAACGTGCAAATTTTCAATTATAGATACTTTATATTTTGTGGTACAAAATAACAAATCGATAAAACTTAGAGATTTGAAAATATGCATACTCATATCTACACTTTTGTCTTTTTTGTGTAGCTCAAAATACAACGTATTTGAATTTGATATTTTGCACGTTTGTAGGATATATCATTGGCTGCTTCCAGATTTTTCTTCAAAATTTTGTAACTTATAAATATGATTTTAGAATTTTTTGAATAGGAGGGAGCACTGGAGGTCGAGAGTCAAAAATCTTCACTCGCTATCAAGCTCTTTTCTAATTTTGGTTTGATTAATTGTACATCTGCAAACTTTTGCGAGCTAGATGCATCATTGACAGCTGGTGAGCTTGGATTTGAGGCAGAGAGATGGAGACAGTGGATGAAGGGAAGACGAAGATTTCTTGATAGTTAAAATAATAGACAATAATGTGTCTGTGAATTCTGAAGTTATATGTTAGACACAATTGATTTCGAGCCATCAAAAAAATATAGAGGCCAAGCTGGAAGAAAATCCTATTGTGTTAATTCCATATAAATTGTGTCATCTTCACCAATAAGCAGTGATTAGTGCGAAAACAATGAATGATTTCAAATATGAAGACATATTTGAGTTTCGCCCCTAAGAATATATATTCCTCCGTTGCAACGCACGGGTAATCACCTAGTTGTGATAAAGGCTTTCTTGGAAGACCCGCTAGAGATAGGCACTAGAGGATACAGCCCGCCATGACAGGGACCCTCAAACATAACCGTCCTTGTTGCCTGATCCTTGATCAAAAAGAAGAAAGGATGAAACTCGATGAACACATCATTATCAAGGGTGAGTTTATGAATAGATAAAAGATTTTTGGATGTACTTGCAACATGTAAGACATTATTAAGATGCAAAGAACTATTGGGGGTATGCAAAACAAAATGACCAAACATGAGAAATTGCCATACCATGACCACTGGCGGTGTGAACGTCCTCGCGGCGTGATACCTCTCGTGCATAGACAACTTTCTCAACTCGCCTGTGATGTGATCAGTGGCACAAGTATCCGGGTACCAGTTTGTGTCAACACCATAGGAGGCAATATTTGCAGTCTTGTCCTTGTGATCAGTTTCATCATCAGAATCATCTCGGTCTCCCTGGTAGCGCCACCAGCAATCACTAGCTGGATGGCCATGAACTTTAAAATCTGTCAAGTGATGTCAACATAGGGTGTGGGGGCACGATCACGGCGACGACCACCATCATCACGGCCGCGATGCCCATGCCCAACATCATCACGGCGACCATCGATACGACGATCACCATCATGATCTCGGCGGCCTCCATCAGTGCGACGGCCACCATCATGGCGGCGGCCACCATCTCTGTCATCAGTGCGACTGCGGTAGCCGCGATCACCACGATCATCATCTCCACGGCAATAGCCGCGGTCATCATCTCCGCGGCGGTAGCCACGGTCATCATCTCCGCGACGGAAGCCGTGGTCATCATCAGTTCGGCCACGGTCACCACGAGAGCGGCCATGGCGAGCAAGGTTGACTGAAGAGGTGAAAGCATCACCCGATTCCTGGAGCATGGTCTGACGAATATCATGAGCATAAATCTGATCATAAAGTTCATCTAGGGTAGTGTTTGGATTGCCATGAACAGCTGCAACAACGTTGTTGTATGACCCATCTAGTCCATTAAGAATGTATCCAACAAGTTTCACCATCATCTATTTCCTTGCCAAGAGAAACTAGTTCTGAACTAAAACCTCTCATCTTAGCAAAATATTGTGCAGTCGTGAGAGAGTTCTTCTTTGTGCTATTGTGCTCTCCACGAAGGTGATTCAACTTTGCTAAAGACTGCGTGGAAAAGATACCAGAGATGATAGCCCAAACCGATTCGGATGTCTCCAGGCCAACAACATGTGCAAGGATGTCGGGGGAGAACGAGTTGATGAGGTAGCTCAGAATGGCTTGATCACGTGCAATCCATGCAGCATAGTCCGGGTTGGGGATCCTTTTCTTCCTCTTCTCTGCATCTTCGGTCTCAATGACTTTTGGAGGCGCACGGTCGCTGGCATCGAGTAGCCCGGTCACCTGGGCACCGCGGAGGGCAGGGAAGACAAGGGTCTTCCAGAACAAGAAGTTCCCGCGCACGAGTTTTTGGGACGGAGGGGCTCCAAGCTGAGCGGCAACGGAGGGCATCGACGAGGATGAGGACGCCATGGGTGCGGCAGCGAGGAGTTTTTGGTTTTGGTGTAGGTGCGGCAGCGGCAGCTGGTTTTTGTAAGGTTTTAGGGTTTTGGTTTGTGATGTGCGGCGGCGGCAGAATTGCGGTGGCGGTAGGTTTGTGTTTGTGTTTTTGGTTTGTGGTTTGCAGCGGCGGCGGTGGCAAGCTTGTGCAGCGGCCGGGGCTAGGTGTAGGTTTTTGGAGGCGGCGGCGGCCGAGGTGAAGCTCGACGGTGGCGGCGGTTGTAGATGGATTGTTCGGCATCTAGGTTAGGGAAGAGGTAGGCTCTGATACCATATTGTTGTAGGCGGAAACGATACCCCTCTCGGGGCTCGGGTACGTGTTATATATGGGTGAGAAAAGCCCTCACCGTGGCGTACATATGTGTACCGTATTAGGCGGTGTACTATACCGTACCAATACGGTATAGATATTACATGTCTCTAACAGACCTGGGAGAGAATCCTGGACCCCGTGGTCTCTGGTACCGCCGGTGTCGGGGAGTTGGACACGCCTGCTCTTACGCGCGCCTGGGCACCATGCCGCTGCTGCTGAAGCACCTCGGTCTTGGCCGCTGCTCCTTCACGCGCCGGCCCCGCCACGCGTTGGATGGTGAGGCAGGCGCCCAATCTTCGCTAGACTTGGAGAAGATGATGACCCGCAACTGGATTGGGCAGGGGTTTGCCCGATCTAGCTTCTACAGACCTATGTAGTGGCGGATTCATGAGCGGAGAGCTCGAATCGGCCATTTGCGTGCCTCCATTGGCGATGATAGAGAGAGAGGTCAGTTTTGGGGTTTGTTAGTGTTGCATGCGGTGTGTGTTTTTGCTACATATGAGACTCGTTTTTGTTGTGTAAGCATGGGCAAAGTGCTACACTGATCAGTGCACTGGCTAAGCTGATTTCTACAAAACTACAATCAAATTGGGATTTTTGAATATGTTGTTGGTTTTTGCTACATGGTTGTGTTTAAAATGTTACAAAATAAATCTGCATGTTGCAATTTTTACAGATCTGAATGTTTTTTGCTACACACCCGTGCACAGACAAAAATTGTTGCGTCGGATTTTTTGCTATGTTTATCAGACGCAACATTTTCTAAAATATTAGTTGTTACATTGAATGTTGCGTACGCTGACAACAATGCTATGAGTGAAACGTTTTTGCTACATAGAGCGGACGCGCGAGATCGTTTCACTTAAATGGATCGGACGGCTCCGGAGGCGGCTGTAGCGAGGTCTCGCGTGTCCGATCTACGTAGCATCCCTTACCTCCGGAGTATGTCTTTTCTTATTAATAAATTCTTCACCGAGCGCTAATAAATACTCCCTCCGTTCATAAAAGATGTCTCAACCTAGTTTAAATTTGTATTTATATACACACTAAATTATGTCTAGATACATGCAAATTTATGGTAGGTTGAGACATCCTTTTGTGAATGGTGGGAGTACGCATTACTAGTGATGATAATAAGAGACAATGCATCGTGTGACCTATATTGTTGTCTTCTCTAGATGATGTGAGGGGTAAGAACTACCGGCCATTTAGCCGGAGTCAAAAAAATTAGCACCTATACTAAATGATATATGACGCGGCAAGGTCCACATGCCAAATTATCTTCAGAAATTCAATATCTTGGAAACGGACGAGAGACTTTATGAAATACAACTGCAACAGGACACGAGTTATGCCCTACAAGCATGTGCGGCCGTCCGCATGGGCACCGCGGTATTTCTCCTGTTTCTAAAACCTAGTAAAAAAGCTAATAGTAAATGTCAGTAGAAACTCTAGTGAAACACATGTGGGTAAGAAAAGTCCCATTAGGCATTTCATCTCGACACTACTACCACTACCTTCTGCATCAGGTGGTCAGTTCTACAAACTTTACAGAGTTTTCAGACGAGAGCTAGCGAATGGTGATCGGGGCCTGGAGAAAATGTTGAGCTTTCTTGGGATGAAGCGACCTGACTTGGAAATTGGTTGCTGGAAAATCGAGCCATTGGGCGGGCTCTCTACTGCACCATCGGTACCATGAGCTGCCCTTGATTCCGTCAGGAGCTGGAGCAGCTTAGCTGAAGAAGCTCTTGCAGCCTCGGTCCCATTCACCGACAGATCAACAAGGGCTGGGATGACACCTTCCTTGGTGGCAAGAACACGACCCTCAGGAGCTGGAGCAGCTTGGCTGAAGAAGCTCTTGCAGCCTCGGTCCCATTCACCGACAGATCAACAAGGGCTGGGATGACACCTTCCTTGGTGGCAAGAACACGACCCTCCGTGCTGCGGGAACATAGTACCGTATGAAGGATAACAGACGCGTGCTCCTGCTCCTCGCGGCTTCCCGTCTCAAGATGATCTGAAATGGAACGGAGAATATCGTCGGATCTGACGATGAGATCGGCGGCTTCTTTCACGCCGCATAAATTGCGCAGAATCTTCAGGCAGTACTCGGTCAAGCTCACTTCACCGAGCATTGTAGACAGCTTCGGGATCATTCCTGAAGAAATAAGCAGTGGTTTTACATCGTTGCTGGACGAAAGCTCGCAGGTTATCTGAAGAGCGAGCTCCAGGCACTCGCTGTCTCCGGTATCCAAGGAGCCCACTACTGAAGGAGCCACAACAGATGCCATAAGAGGAGATCCCCGAAAACTTGGCTGACGCAGCAGTTCGTGAAGTATCAACAAAGCTTCCAGTTTTAACTCGGAATCTAGGAGCGATACAATCAGCCGCACTGCCTCTTCGCTGATAGGTACAAGTCTGGTCCTGGATGGAAAGGAAAACTGAACATTACAAACACTCACAGGTTCATATACAAAACAATCTCTTATTATCAACAGCCACTAAAATCTGCACATGGAGAATATAAATGTAAGAATATTAATACCTGCTGCTGCAAAGAAATGTAAGAAAAAACTGAATTCCAGTCTTCTGAGATTGCAATGTGTATTCGGAATTGTCATTCTTAAGAAATTGAAGGAATGCTTCTAAAAAGCCATTGGAGAGCATATAATGCCAAATTTGATTTTCACCATTCAGAACATTTTTCAAGTCTTGTGTAGCCTTCGTTTGCAGTTCCAGTGGAAGCACAGAGAGTTCATGGAAGAAATTTAGAAACATTTCCTTATCAAAGTTGCAGAAGGACGAGTACAACTGGCAATTGGCATTCGAATACAACTGGGCAAAAGTAGTCTTGGACACACCAGTTTCCCTCACTGGGGATGATAAGTAACTAGAGCCAGATAGAGAAAATGATGAACTGCTATGATCAACCATGTAATCTATGTTTCTGTCAGCAATTAGAGGCACCAAAATATTATTCAAACTGGATAGAGACTGGTTAAAATTACTCTTTGACATATCCGTTTCCCTCACTGGGGATGATAAGTAACTAGAATCAGATAATGCAAACGATGAACTGCTATGCTCAAATTTATAATCTCCATTTCTGTCAGCAAGTAGAGGTGCTGAGATATCGTGCAAACTTGATTGGGAGTAATCGTGAAGCTGCTCGGGCAAGTAAGTGCATTCAAGCCTGTTATCTTTGCACCAGTTGTAGATAACAGCCTGCATGCAAGTATTTGGAGTTATCATAAAGTTTTGTACCTTCAGTTGTGTCCTAGGACAAGTATCATATCCCTTACTGAACCATCTCTCGATATTTTCTCTTTCGTAAGTTTGTCCAGAGGATATTATCACTGGATCACACATCAGCTTCATAGATATTGGGCAGCAGAGCTCTCTAGGTGGTGTAGCAACTCCTGAAAAATTATTCTGATCTTCATATCTCCCATTCCAAGAGTTGTTATGTGGAGTGAGTTTGTCAAGGTTATTGTTGTCACTAGCAATTAAATCTGTGCATATACTTCGATTTTGGGTATTCACCGTGTCATTCTTTGCACCTGTCTCAGGCTTGATGTCCTTTCCGTACTTCCGGAGTAGATATAGGAAAAAATTGAGAATCCCATCCTTTTTGTGATCATTGCCACTGATCTTACTTAGTAATTTCTTGATTGCACGTCTTTCAACTAAGATATCTTTGGGTGATGTCAGATTTAACTTTGAACATGCTAGAAGGAAGGTCTGGCGTTCAAGATCTTGTGTTGTATCTGACTGTCGTAGCATCCTCAAAATCTCTTTGCCAGCTTCTTCTTCTGCTGGATCAACATGAAATTTTATATCCCGGAGATCATCATGGATATCAACGACCTGTTATAAACAGTCAGCTGTAAATATACTATTTGAAATCTGCAAGATCCATATCGTCGCAGTAATAAATGCAATTATTTGGTAAATGAATGTTTTGTAGACCATGTTTATAACTTTGGGAATGAAAAATTATCATCATTACATTACTACAGTTCGATCAGTTCCTTCGTTTATAATTAAAGTTTGATGAACTATATAGGAAAAAATATTAACATCTATAACGTAAAATCAATATTATTAGAATAATCACATGATATATTTTCATATTATATGCATTTGGTATCACAGATGTTGATGCTTATATACTTAGTTTAACATTAAAAGTTTGACTTTGACTAAGCCCATAAAGCAAGATAATTAAAAACATAGGGAGTATTAGTCAAACAGATCTTCCACTACTACCTATTAACCGTGTAGCTAGTAAGGAGCAATGTACAAAAAAAGTTTGCCTGCAGTGGTGTGATCTATGGAATACAGTAAACTAGCCTGATTAGCCAACAAGGATGGGATCATATTCTGAATCAGGAACAAGCTCCGCCTCATCGAGTTTCTAATCCTTTCACATCGCATTGCTATCGCCTCTCCAGTAATAGCCTGAAATATATGTGTATTTAATATATAAAAAATCAATACTTGAGAAGCCAAGGAAACCATTTTATCAAGAAAATGGTCCAGCAAAATAAATAAAGGTAATACTATAATTGTTTAGCATGATTTGTCATAAAAATGGTAACATACCAAATACAAACTACTACACTCAATGCAGTTCTGGATAATAAGTTTCCCTTTGTCAACTGTGTTGTATAGGTTGCATAGTTCCTCTATGCCCGCTTTGCATCCTGGTTGAGCAGCTTCTATTGATGGAAGAATAGAAGTCACTTTATCCAGCATTACTGTCAACTGACTACACATCGAGTTGTGAACCTACAAAAATACAACCACGGAAGAATAGTTGTGTTATGATCATGGCTGGTGATAGGATAATGTCACCAAGGCTGGTACAAGATGACCCTCGACAGATGAGGCGGGACGCCCAGACAAGAGGAGGCTGCCGCACAACAGGAGTAGGGAGAAAATTGGGAGGGATAATTGGGACTGTTTCCTTCCTTGCTTCATTCATAAAAGTGTGAGAATTATATATAACCCCCTTAGAATTTTGGAGGCCAAGCTGAACTGCTAAACTTTCAAAAAATAACTAACTTGACAATCAGGAAATAGTTTGAGAAACTTAACTGCTATATCTAACTAACCATAATTAAGGACACCTATAAATTAAATAGGGGAACTTCGCCTATGGTGGCCCTTTCCATGGTGGTTGTATTACTTCACATAACAAGTTGCAATAAAACAGCCTCATAAAAATTCCCCGCAAGAGCGAGCCTCATGAAAATGATGTAACAAATAGATCATGCATATACAAAATAATAATTTTAACTATGGGAAAGTTCTTACTGAGATATCGTTTTTGGTTGTCAATAGTATTATAATACCGTAGAAATCTAATCACCAAAATACTCTCTTTTCTAAAAGGTAAAATGTAAATTCTGCTTGACATTAGAACTAGCATTGTTTAGTGCCATATTATGGCTTAATCATTTGAGGCTATTGTGATTCGAACTATAGTTGGACACAACATTTAGCATCTATAGTACAGTATTGTTTCACAATTACTATTTTAACTGTACACAATCCTACTTAAGATGGTAAGTATTGTAATAATTGCCCCCAAAAAAACTCATAATCATTTACTTCATGCAAATCTTGCCAGATTGAAAAAAGAATAATATGATATCCCCAGCAATTAAATAATGTATGGACAATGTTATATGAGCTTCAATTACGAAAAAATGAGTTGTAAGAAAGGGAAATGCTAGCAACCAATGTCCATACCTTAATATGAGAGTTGCTCTGAGGTGTACCATTCATTGCATCATTAGTATTCTCCATGAAAAAACACACTAATTAATCACAAGATATTCCACCTGCAAGTCAACACACAAAATAGTGGCATCACACTATCAGTACACTTAATGAAATGGTAATCTTGTTAAAAGCCAAGAGTGCAAAATAGGTTGTGAAGTCAAGCTAAAATCAGTGGTCAACTAAACTTTACATGCAAACTTTCAACGTTTCTAGTTTTTTATCTGGAGCAGGCATGTCAGAGCTAGTGGTTAGTTGTGTCTCCTCGTCCATGATTGGTTTTGTGATTCTCCAGACTGATGTCGTCAATTTGGTGCTGGAGGCACCGTGTCTATCTAGGACGCGGCTCCCCTGACGTAGCGTGCCCTGCAGTGCAGTCACTGACGTGTGGGTCCGCTGGGCATCGGGGCCCATTGGTCAGGGACCCCACGGCAGGGGTGCAGGACGTACGTCAGAGGATCCATGTCCGTCCATCTACTACCAAGCAACACTCCACCCCCTTGCTGCCAGCGGCAAGGATTTTTCCTCCCTTGGAGGGATTCGATCGGCTCGGTGACTCTCTGGACGTGCCTAATCATCAATATTATTGGATCTGGGTTGGGTTGGTAGACAATCTCGAGGTTCCCATGGCTTGATTTGCGGCTATCTCTAGACTCTAGAGGACACCATGGTGGTTTCGTGCGAATTACTAGGTCCTCTCATGGACGATCCACCATCAAGACCGAAACATTGCTTCATGTCTTAGGTGAAAACCCGTGATCTGACATTTTGTAGGGCCTAGTAGCCACACACGTATGTTGCTAGCTTCTTGAAGGCCTTTTCTTCACACCGATGTTCAACGTTGATTTGTTGGACCTAGCATCCTAGATTAAAACCTTCATCCCGCCCCTCATCGGCTGGATTTGGTGTATGGGCATGAGTGCAAGTGTTCTTTTTTGTCATGGTTACGTCGTTGTCATATATTGTGTGCATTCTGTTTGTTGATGATCCTTACATTCCATTTATTTTAGTAAATTTTGGTGTCTGCATTCGTGGATGTTGTCATGGAGAGTCAAAGGGTTTTGAGAACTACATTAAGACGCCTCACACAAGTCTTCTTGTTTTGCGCCCGACTCTTTCCATGGAATCATGCATCCATTGGATGACATATGTGATATCACCGATATTGTCTTAATGTTTAAAATTCAAAAACTTGTATCTCTCAAAATGCTATTCCGATCGGTATTTTCTTTGCTCTGTGGTTTAGTCTCGACGGCATGCATTGTATACATAATTTTCCAAGTCACATTTTGTCTCAAAAAGCATGTGCATCTTATTCACAATGTAAATTGCAATTAATTCGATGATGTTAATGATGATATGGTATTCTACATGTATTGCATGTGCTCTACCTACAAGAGGGAGATTCCATTGAAGTGCAGCTGTATTGTCCGGCTAACTCACGCATTGCTCTAGTTAAATTAGCCGAAAAAATGAGCAAACTTGAGAAGCAACTCAACCATTTTTCTATTTCACGTCCTCTCTTAAGAATTTGATCTTTTTCTCTCTGTAGTGGATGGAGTTAAATCAAGAAACCTTCATTCCGTGCAATTCTAAAACGCGTGGATGGGCTAGTAGCCCAGTGGTGAGTGCGCAGTGGCGCCTCCCAGTCAGCGCGGGTTCGATCCCTGGATCGACCCCCGTCGCACACCTCAAGCTTAATTAAAATACCGCAGGGTTCCTCCCCTGCTGGTCACGTTTTTTTTAATCCTAAAACGCCACAAATCAAAATCAAGAAAGGGAAGCGATCGAGAGACTGAAAACCGTACCTCTCGAGAAATAAGCTTTACTCTTCCGCTGATTCTTGTTTGGCCTTTCTCCTCCTTTTTCCAAAGGGAATTCTTGTGCAGAACAAATTTGTTCCCGCAAGGAGACCTCTTTTGAATGGGAAACTCCTGCGCGAAGGAACTAATAGCTTGTTTCGACAAGGAGACCGCAAGAAAGGATTGGAGGTCACAAGGGTGAGATCGACTAGACGGAACAGAGCCAGGAGTCAGCAATGGCTGCTCAGCTCCGCTGGAAACCATTGACGATCGAAGAAGAAAGGTAGGATCGTGGGTTTCTCTGCATCTCGCGCGTTGAGTTTCTCACTTTTCTTGGACAGGACTCAGTGCGCGCGCAGCCAGGGAGTGAGTGCGATACTTCTGAACGCACTGCAGGATAGTGGACGCCACCGCAATACCCTGTCGCCCAGGGTATTACGATTACACATGGTTTTGGGCAGCCGTATCAAACTAGGTGGTTTAAACACAAAAGTGGTAGTGATGTGAGCTTGTGGTTTAGTTTTCGGCAATGTTAAATGAAATTAGCAGCTCGAAATTAGCTGGCATGGATGACAGGTTATTGCGCTTTCGCATTACTTTCAGACTTTAATCCTAGGCTGATGGCTTCCATCGTTGGCTGCGTGTTCTACCAGGCTACCACCACTTCGCTCCTTCGGAGGTCATGCTTTGGACGTCTTGGTGGCGATTCGTGGGCCCCGAGAAGGTCAGCAGCACATCATTCTCTTTGTCATAAGAAACTATCATACAAACTTCGACTTTTCGCCTGTCTAGGAGTCTTTCTAATTATAAATCACTTTCTTGCAGATTCTGGAAGATTAAAGTCATCTACTATCATTTCTTGACGGGTATCCTACACAACAACAAGCAGCCATGGAGACACAACCTTATCTTCTCGGTCCCGCGACCGCGAGGTCGCCGCCGTCGCCCCTGCTGATCCCGGCTGGTTCCGGCCTCCCCGGCCGCCGCCGTCGGTCGCATTCGTCGCGGCTTGCGCTCCTCTCTCTCGTGGTCCAAGCCGATGCGCTTTTCCTCGCCTCCCTTGGCCGCGCGGCATCCCTTCTGCGTCTTGGGTTCGGCCCTTTCGGCGCCGCCGCCCGCCGGCGTTGCTCCGGCCGCTCTCCGCCGTCCTCCCTGCCCCCCCCCCCCCCCCCGCCGCTCTCCTCGTCGCCTTGCGGGCTGGTCTTGGCGTGGGGGTGGCTGGGCGTCCCCGTGCCGCCGCGCCGCCTCCGCTGCCGCCCTCGGTCGCCCCAGGGTCGGTGGCGGCGGGGCGGTCAGGCTCTCCTCCTCGAGTTTTCTGGTGGGGGGAGGTCGGCGGCCGGGCGGCGCGGCTCTGGTCGTCGTGTCCGCTGGTGGAAGTGGCGTCGTAGGAGGTTGCTGTGGCGTGGTCCTGCGGTGGTCCTTGGCGTTGGCCTCTCTCCGCTTCTGTTGCCCGAGCGCCGGTGCTCCTTCTCCTGCTGGTCGCGTGGCACCGGTTGTCTTGGTGGGCATGAGGTGCCCTGGAGGTTGGTGGTAGAGGGGCTGGCTGGGGACGTGCCGGGGTCGAGCACGTCCGTGCCGACGGCATCAAGCAGCACCTCTTCACCGACTTCTCTCTGCTCTTCCAATCCCAAGGTGAGAATCCTTTTAGTTTTGTTCCTTACCTTGTTTGGTTGCTTGTTTGGTTGCAGTTGTGCTGTTGTGGAGGTGAGGGCTGGCGACGGACATGGCGTCTCGGGAGGCGACATGGGTGCGTCTCCGGCCAGCGCTGGCTGCTAGGGGTTTGGTCACCGGTCGCGGGGGCGCGGCCGGCCTCCCCAGGCGACGGCGGTCAAGGGGTTCCGCCTCGCCGTGCTCGACGCCGTCTTCTCGGCGCGTGTGGGCCTCGTAAGGTCTTATTGAAGTTCTGCGGCAGAGGACTGGTGGTGTCTGTCGCCGCATCGAAGACCTGCATCAGTGCCTAGGATACGAGCTAGAAGAGCTGAGGCGCCAGCAGCGGGAGCGTGGGGACGCTCCCTACTGACGCCTTGAAGAAGGTCGTCTTTGGGATAGCAAGCAAGGTGCGCAGCCCAAGACATCAACAGTGGTGCAACGAAGCTCTGAGGCAGAGGATTGGCAGTGACCGTCACCGCATTGAAGACCTGCACCAGAAGCTAGGATGCGTGCTTGATGAGCTGCGGTGCCAGCAGCAGGTGCATGGGGCCATCGATGCTGGCCTGCTTCATCTGCGGCCAGGTGGGCCTCGTGAGTTCTCCAGCGCCGGTGACCTGCAGTGGCGCATCGAAGACCCGCGGCAGAGGAGTGGCGGTGTTCGTCACCGCATTGAGGACCTGTATTAGAAGCTACGTTTCGAGCAAGAGGAGCAGCGGCGCCAGCAGCGGGAGCGTGGGGACGCTCTCAAATCAGCTGGTTTTCAGGCAGTGCAACGAAGACCTGTGGCAGAGGAAGGGACGCTTTGGGAGTCGAGCAAGAAGTGCTGCGGCGCGAGCAGCGGGAGCGTGGGGACGCTCCCTAATGGCGCCATGAAGAAGGTCGTCAGCTGGTTTTCAGGCAGCGCAACGAAGACCTGCGGCAGAGGAAGGGGCGAGCTGGGAGTCGAGCAAGAAGTGCAGCGGCGCCTGCGGCGGGAAAGTAGGGACGTGTTCCATCGGCGAGACAAGAGCTGCGGTGCCGGCCGTGGGAGCGGGGGTCACTCCCAGGGTCCTCGGCCGTGCCCCTGCGAGGTAGAAGGGCAAGGGGCCCTTTTGGTACCGCGGCAGGTGGCCTGATTTTTTTTTTCCTTTTCTTTTATGTTTACTGGATGGCTTCATTATTACTTATTAATAAAGTCGGGCACCCGTAAGTGCCTTTTATCTAAAAAAAACTATCATTTTTCTAAGGATTTCTTCGCACCCCTTCAAAACAGGAAATGTTTTCCGTGATGCAACCAATATTTTGGGTACAATTACGGTTTCAAAAGCATACATTTTGGGTACAATTCAATCATGTAAGTTTTAGGTGGACTCAGCAAATATAATTTTTCTGTAAGTACATTTTTGTACAAAATGATATATACTTTTGTTTTTTTACCAATAACTTTATGTAGTTTTTTATTTTGTTGAAGATATTTATAGAGAATAGTCAAAGTGACAGGATCAAGAGGAAGATGTGACGGTTGAGAGAGAGAGAGTAAAATTGCAGGAGATAACTGTTATGATTTTGATATATATCATGGCGTTCAGAACCTCTTCAAAAGTTACGACAAGAAAGTTTAAGTCATGCATTTAAAAAAATGGTAAACGCAGCCATACACTCTCCCCTATTAACTCACGCTAACATGTCAAAATGAATCTTTCGAAGGAAAGAAAAAGAGAGAAAAGATGTACTAACACTAACACGTGAAATACACACAATAACATATAAAGTACACACACAGTAACATCATAAGTACACACAGAAATGATACATGAGTTCGTCCATTACCCCTGATCTAATGGCCGTAAATCATGGGCGATTGGCCTGCTATTCTTAACAATACATTTATCTAATCTGCAAATAACATTTGTACAAACATCATTAGCAATGCAAATCCAAGGCTTGGCACCACATGTTTAGCACAAATATCCAGGAACTAATGATATAAGATCTGTGATTGTAGATCCTGATTATATTTTCTGTTTTGTCCATTTCAATGTTCTCCTTATTTCTCCCAGTTCTTCCATTAACAAAGGTTACCAGTCTATCCAAAGAAATGATTTCTAGTTGCACCTGTAATCCTTTTTTAATCAGCAATCGATCCTAATGAATTGAAATTATGCTGTGGTTTAGTATGGATGGTGAGGTAACTAAGATTCGATTCATATGAAAACTATTAGACAGTTGATGCCGGCTTCGCCATGTCGACACCCTCCATTGTCTCTCCGAAAGGCAACCATGGAGGGCACATGGTGCTAATAAGGAGGTCGTAGACTCGTTGTTAAGGTGGAATCTGTAGATGCATCACAGCGGCGAGTCTTATCATATGTTCATATCTAATCAACTAGATTTTGTGGTACGTAATTAATTTGATACATGAACTGTTTGCAGCCAATATTGATTATTGTGATTGTTTTTCCACAAAAAAATTGGGAGAAGATTTTTTTTGTTTTGTGGGATATTTGGAGTAAGCTCAGTCCACGAGTTCGTTGAACGTCCAAGTTAGCGTGTCTGGTGCAGAAGGAACAAAGAACAAGTTTCCCATGTAAATGGATGGCTAGATTTGCCTGGTACTCCGCCTCTGTTTATGGAGCACCTGGCTACCTTCCAGATCCTAGAAAATAGGCTCCTATTTATATGCCTCATCTCCTCTATGATTTCTGGCACGCCTCCTCTCACAGCACGTGGCAAGAAGAGCCAATTCTCCTTTCCTAATCTTTGGAAGAGTAACCTTTCTAGAGGAAGGCTAAATACTTTACGGTAGCAATCCCGAGAGTAAGAGGAGTACAATAGATGAAATAATTTTTCTCGGGAATAATGATGACGTCAACTAGTGCTAATGTATTGTTTTGTTTTCTTAATAACCGAGGGAACCCCAGGTCGACAGAATAGGGAAAAAGATGAATCCACAGTTTTGCAGTAGTAGGTTGTGGTCTCCAAAATACGCACCGCCCTCAGTATTCATTATAATAACTAGCAAGGTGGCCCTCGCAAATGCGAGGGCAGCGTTTTTATTTGCGAGGGCAGCTTTTTTATCGTATTGAATATTTTATGGAACTAAATTTGTGGGTTCATAGATACTGGAAGTACGAAAATATAGATAGTAACATTCTATAACCTTGAAATATTACGATGGATAAATATCACCAGTGTAACACCTTTTAATTTACGGGACATGATGTATTCTGACATTTCTAAAATACACCATGTCACATATTCTAGAAGATTGTTTACTTTTAACCACATGTAGTGCTATTTTAGTACATATTGTTACTCTCTTCCCATCATCATATATTCTTCATTGTACTGACACATATTCTCTTATCATGTAACAATTACCAAATGGACTTTCATGACACATATATTTTTTCGTTTTACATAGTAATATATTTTTTTACTTTGATGACACATAGTTTCAGCAGTATAACATGTCACAAATTTATTTCAAGTCATCTCACAAATGGTATTTTTAATCGCGCAATCAAATTCTAGCTAACATGTTAATATTGCTTGCAGCATCCCCATACTGCCACATAATTTATGTAGATTATATTATTTGTATCATTTAACTCTCTAATTACTATACCCACTCTTCACTCCAATAATTATACACTCGCACTCACTTGTATTTATCGTGTCATAAGAAAATCCTTTTTGGCATCTTCATTGGTTATGATATTGTATACGTATTTGCAAATTCAAATGATGTGTCCATTAAATTATAGAAAGAACCCAAAGGAGTTGACAAAAGGTGTACTTAATCACATCACAATACAGGGAAATCATAGGAACACATTATACATAGTAGTATTTCCATATGGTTATACTCGAAGCAATATTTATTTCCACTTGAGTGTGATTGATAGATATGTTTCTTAGATTTATAATTCTCAAAAGTAAAACTCCTATATCTATAGGAAATTTCTAATAAATAACATATTATAATTAATTTGTAATATTTAGATCTATAGGATATTATATAAATAGTTATGGACATTGGTTTTTTATGATCTACTACAAAAGGAGGATCTCCCATATTGATGATCATATGTTTTGATTTTATGAGAACTTCTCGCATGTCTATTTGTCTCTATCATATTGTGAGCATATACCATATTGACTTCAAAGTAGGCTCACTTTTGTGACATACATAGTTAAATTTTGATGATGCATTATAAAGTTGTTGCATCTTTAACTTCATAATCTCTAAATTTTCCATTTCACTAAGAAACAATTTAATGGATGTCAAGGTATAACCATGTAATTATGAATTCCATACTTTTAGCATCTCTGAAAATTTAAATAAATTCAAAGGCCTATTTAATACGCTAAAGATGATGCCCTCGCATTTGCGATGGCCACATTGCTATTTTTTGTTGAAATCACATGACACTCGTTGATGCTTCATTATTGCAAACGACTATATTATTAATTGACTAAGAATTTGTAAATTCTCGGTCGACTGCTCACTATCGGAAATGTGAGGGCATCATCTTCTATATGTAAAAATATAACTATTTGTTATCTGTTACGAATATTTTTCCTACCATTTATCCCATACATTTTAATATATACACTCCATATTAACATTATTTAAATGGTTCGAATAATTGATGTGCCATTATGTTAATAAAAAGATGTCTATTGGCCATTTCATAATTTTATATGAGACAAATATTAGTATTTCAACGTTTTGTTTCAGAAAATTAACACATATATACTTGAAGGAAAAAAGCAATAAGTAATAGCATGGTTGTCTGGGCGTACACATTCATGTATATTGAGCCGGAGGGACGACCTAATTAACCACAAAAATCTGCACCTGAGTAGCACGCAAATATTTATGGTGTAAATTAGTTGTTTGTAGCTTAATTTTTCTTCCATGCAGTTTCATTGTACAGCCGGACGAATGAACTAAATTGTGCAATACTGGCATGCATTGTACAGCCAGTACTTTACATGCAGTGGTTTGCATGTTCGTACGTGCACATGCTGACATGCATGGTCTTTGGGTGTAACAGGTACGGAAGAATAAATATTCTAGGGCGCCAAGCCAAATGTTTTCCACGTTGTAAGAAAATGTACACAAAGTATTTCAATGCACAGATAGCATCGCATGCATGTGGCAATTTATGGGTCCAGCAGCTAGCTTGAGGGAATGCTCAACGGTTAAACCTTTAATTAATAGTTAAAGGGGCCCACATTTAAAACGTAAACGGAGAACATATTAAACGTGTCCATTGGAATCTCAACCGTGAATAGATCAAATATGTCAAGCGAAGCTGTCACGGTTACGCAAATAATTATCTTCATTAAATCCTAACCATTGATTTTAAATCTAACTATCACAATTAATTGAAATGATGTGGCTTAACGTGGTGCCTCTATTAGCTAACTCATTTTACTTTTAGTATATAATAGATGCTTATTATTATTATTATCATCATCTTATATCCCATTGGTGTGTGAACAATTGCATTTGAAACATCTGCCCTGACTTATTTCCATCCATAGATTAAACCCCACAAGATAACTATTGGTATGGTAAATAAAAGCTTTGTAAACTTTCATAGACTTATTAGAAATCACTTTTCGAATCAATTACTTTCTAATGTGACAAAACCTACGTCTCTAGAGAAAAAGCTACTATAGAATATCCAAAATTTTGATGGAAGGTATCTGGAGGCTCCATCATTCGCAATGATCTTGAATAGTTTATAGGGGCCGGATGCCGTAAACACTCCTTCATAGATGACCCTTCTGTCAGTGAACCATCAACAAGAGCAAGGAAGGCCTTGAAGCAGCAGCTAGGTTCGGTAACCCTAAGATTATTATTCAAGCTGACAGAAGCTCACTGGCAATTCTGTGGCAGGAGGAGAAACAAATAAGAATTGAAGACCCTCACATTGTCGGTGAGATGAATGTTTAGTGCTCGAGTTTTCAAGAAGTCAAGCTTCTCTTTGTAAGCCGTAATGTAAATAAAGGGGCACATATATGTGGCAAAGAAGATCTAAACATTTTAGATTTTGTTCGGTTTGATGTAATGGTTGGATTCTAACTGACGTGATTCAGTTTGAATGTAACCACTATCCGATTTGATAGTGAATTATAACCAAAAAATAATAATTTTTTTGAGCAGACACCTCAGTCCAGCACCATACAAAGACCCACTTCTATTCTTCTACTGGCCCAACAAAGGCAGGGCTGAGCCGGACAGAGATCCAGTGACTTCACTATGTGAAGTCACGGTGCATCTTTACCCCTCTTGCATCCATCCGATTTTCATCCAACGGCCCACAATTAAGCTCAAAATTCAAACTTTTTAGAAAAATTCGAAAAAAATCCTACAAGCAGTATATGTCTCGTTGTATTTTCTGGAAATTTTTTGGCTTCCTTTGGATAAGTGGTTTATCATTAAATTGGTTTCATGTTTTAAACTTACAAAGCTATTAAGTCATAAAATAATGATCCAAATGAAGCCAAACTTTTTCAGAAAATACAACGATACATATACTACATGTAGGAATTGTTTCGAATTTTTCTGAAAAGTTTGAATTTTGAGCTTAATTGTGGGCCGCTGGATGGAAATCGGATGGATGCAAGAGGGGTAAAGTTGCACCGTGACTTCACATAGTGAAGTCACTGGATCTCTGTCCGGCTGAGCCAGGCCTGGCCTGGCCGGGCCTAGCAGAATTCCCTACAATTTCTGAAAACAAATCCAGCAACGCGACTCTTCCTCTGCTGGGTTGCGCTTACCACCTGTCTACCGCCGACCTTGCCGCGGCGGTCGCGCGCCGGCCGCCGGGTCACCAGCTCATGTGACCGAGAGCTCGTTGTTCGTTGGTATGCTCGTTGGTCGCCGCCGCCGGTTACCAGCCCAGCCCGTCTGCTAAGAGAGGCCTCCGATTGTTCGTTGGTATGCTCGGGAGGTGGAGGATGGCTGGAAGGGGCTGTGGTGGCGGCCGCGACTCTTCCTCTGCTGGGTCCGCGCCGGTAATGGCATCACCATCAGGTCAGTTCGCACGCCCGGAGCTACTTATCTGCCAAAGCCAAACCTTCTAGTTTTGGGAGATACAACCAAATTGTATAGTAGCTTTGGGGAATGATTATTTTTGTCCATATCAAGGTTATGTATATGTACGCTAAATACTTCTGTGATTTCGTTTCCATTTTTTGTTATTAGTTCTGACTTCTGAAGGATAGATTAGTTATTTGGAAAATCAGTTACTCCCTAGAGATAGTACCGTTTTTTTTCCGGATCAGCTTTATTTCAGGATGTGTACTGCAAGCACCAGATTCAAGCAGAAGCAGGAATGAATGAATTACAACTGTCCCGAACTGAAGTTCCACTCCTTGTCGTCCTTCCGCATCACTATCTGGCCTCTTTTAATCATGGTCAACCAATTGCTTGAAACAAGGTGGCACGCCAAACAGCACAAAGCTTTGCTAGTTGTGCGAGCTTATCAGCTAGGATATTCTGTTTACCTTTCACAATTTGACCCTAAATGTCGACAGCTGTTTGATGGCATAAACCAACGTCCTGAATGAGAAACATAAGATGTTATGTCTATCCATCCAGGTTAGCAAATATTTGCCGCAGCCCCTCTTTATCAACCATCACTGGAGACAGCACACTAATATGTTGTCCATTTAAAGAGCCATCCTAAGCATCCTGATTATTGATTATTATAGGTAAGCCCACCAAGATAACATTCACATCCCCATAGATTGGCTAAGTATCCTAAGTGTGTGACCTTGTCCAAAAACAACTTCTGAAACAGTACACTTGTGTTTGAGCTGCTGTATCATATCTAGGCATTATTTATTTCAGCACTATTATCGAGCTATATCCACATTTCTGTCCTTACATGTTGGAACACATTCTGTAAGCAGGGGCATAATATATATAAGGGGTCCTTTCAGGTCCGGAGTTCACCATATCCTGTCCACTCATTATGCTTTTGCTCTTAAGCCACATATTCATCATCAGTCATGTGTCCTGTGGGGTACCTTACTTTTTCAGAAAGTCGACACCCATCGCACAACACCGACCATTCTATCGCGACTTTGATGATTCTGTAGTTCTAGTGACATCATACACACAATGCTGTAATTCGTGAATTATAACATATGATACTTAGGGGGTAGAGAGTGTAGGAAAGAGGGGGGAGAGAGAGATGGGAAGAGGGCATCAGAATATCGGGAAATCAGCATCTTCCCCTTCTGCCCAAAGAGGAATCCTACACGACTCCTTTTTGAACTTTCATCAGGTTTAAGGGCATAGATTCTATACCAACTGCCACAAAACCTAGTGATGTCTCGTAGTGCGCTAATTTGTGTCGTTGCTGATTAGTTTCACTCGATAAAATAAACTCAGCCCATTCAAACATAGGAGAATACCGTTCTCCTTTCTGCAGACCTTTCGGACGCTATCGCATATCATTGAAGTTCTACTTAGATATAATTCTCTTCCAGATGAGAATTTTAACCAATGTGATGGATGAGACCAAGGTCGCAAGCAGGGCTCAAGCACACGTCTACCACCACATTCTCCTAGCCACACAATCTTTCAGATAATATAGATTCCAAGGGAGCAACTTCTACTGAATACCGCGTTTGTGACATAACAGTATACAAAGTTATTTTTGAATAACCCCATTTGGCCACACAACCATCAGTTCCATGGCAATAGAGCGCTGCCACAACACCACTATTGGAGTAAGTGAGTGGCAAAGTCGCCATGTCTCTGTGTAAGCGTGACACAATCTATATGCAGTGATCTTTGGCCATGCCACCACCAACAGTGACATGGCCAAAAGGTTTAATTTATTTGTGAAAATAAATCTGCACTGGCCCATGGAACATGAACTTAATGATCCACATCACCAAGTATGATGTCGAATACAGTTTCAGTTTTCGAAGAAAAGAAAAGATAGATGGGGATTTTATCTAATGTTTAAAAGGGAAATTTTGATTGGTAAAGTCATTCATCTAAAGGCTGGCGTGGCTATATCAACTCCCAAACTTATACAAAAAAGACAAAGAAACTGAAAGGGGGAAAAAAAAAAAATGCACGGCTGTGCCCTTGTGTGATATGGATTGTGATATTACGAAGATCCATATCAATGTTTTATCAAAAACTCATCCCAGAAAAGATTAAATTTTGAAAAAATATTCCTTGTTGGCTACAATTGAGAATACATTACTATCAAATCTGGACCTTTATCCCCCAATGATGAGTTACGAGTACTTCAAGTTGGATCTAAAATTTGAGCAACTTGTGCAGAGTGGGCACCGATTCAAATCTGCGCACCTCTGGATAGTGAGCCCCTTTGAAGTGTGTCACGTGGGAGATTCGCCATGAGCACGGATATGAAACTTTTCGTGATGTGTATACCGTATATTTAGGTGCAAAAATCTAATTCTGTCTCTTGTTGTTATAACTACAGAATGTCAGAACCTTGTTTCCTTGTTGAAAGTCTCTCTTATGAAAACCTTCCAATTGTTGACAAAGTCTTGTGCATCAGGACACATCGTGTGCAAGATTGATCTGTGGTGTTCGTTAGAAACAAGTAGTTCAGCTATAGAGCATATATTGGCTTGAGGATGAAAGAAGGACACATAGGCAAGAGGGTGACAGGAAAGTGGAGAAGCATGTATCAAACTAGCAAAGTACTCCTGCGTTGCAACAAATGTAAAATAAATCAAAACATATTAGCTATGAAATGTAGCCTGATTTTTTATGTATCGTTTTATACCATTAGAGGTATGTTGGGTGTCACCCAATTTTAAATCCTATTACATGTTTCACTATACAACAATCCACTCAAAAGTTACAAAAAGCCACACCACATTCTGATCCCGTTTGTTTGCATCATGAATATCCAAAAGTATGAAAACATTATGCAAAAGTTTTTTTCCTAGATCATGGAAGTAAATTCTATAAGCATTCATTATAATTCTAAAAGTTACATTATGGAGCACCCGGTCACCATAGACGATGGCAGGAGCCCGGTCGCACCACCGCACCAAGGGCCGTGGCCGGAGCTCCTCCCGATTCCAGTCAGCGGTGCGGCGGCGCAAATGTCATGGAAAAATGTCCCACTTCGTGGTATGTGTCCACGCCCATGATTTTTGTAGGCCCTCTTTGTGGCAAATACATGTAGGCAATGTTCAAGATATCGTTTATCGTTTACTGCTTGGTCCACCTCAGATTAGAGATTAATCGTTTATCGCCTGATTAATTGATTTTATCGGTCGCCTATTTATCGGCTTTTTTTTTGTAAATTCAAAATTCTGCCACTAAAAATTCTAAAATATGCTATTCAGAACCAACATTTATTGGACTATTGGACATAAGTGTTACCTTGATTCCTTGCCTTTGAATCAACAATAATGGCAAAATTCAAGGTAAATATACAGTTCTACAAGAGTATCGGTTGAATCGGTTGTCAGACCGATAAATCGAGTTAAGATACCTGAAATGTGGCGTAATTTGAGCTAAATCGGCTATCAGACTAATAAATTGGCAGTGGCGATAAACTCGGAGGATATGGTGTAATCTTATCGGTCACCACACGATTCACGATTAGTTGGCATATCGGCCGAATGTAGGCAATGTTATTTCTTTTTTGCGGGGATGTAATAGTGTTTTAAAGGCATCCCCATGAATTTTTCTCTCCAAGAGGACGAAACAGAGATAGTAGTATTTAGTCAAGTTCCTTGTGTAAGTCCCATGGAAATTATAATGTTAAGTCTCATGGAAATTACACGCTTCTAAAGGTGCCATAACTTCCGAAGCTTGTTAACCTCTGGAGCTGTCAGTCTATTCTGGTCGCAACAAGGGGAAGCTTTGTATAATTCCACTAACTATATATTTTTAATGAAAATTTAGTTATTTATGCTGCTATCATCAATGGCCATCATGCCTTGATTTTGTTGTGGTTTTCATGTGTTAGTTGCTATGTATTCAACTCCATAGAATTGCTGGTCAATAGGCTATCTTCTGACCTTGAATCTCGAATACTAGAGGAGTTGTTGTCATGCTTTTTTCTGTATTTGGAATATGACTAAAGCTGGAGCCACTTGAAAGAGGGATATGCACCTTTGCAAGGAAAGTATGCCACTTTTTGAACAAGGCAGACTATTGAGGAGGTTCTTCTAGTTAATCTAGTTTATGCAAAACGAGGTCACAAAGTAATGTCTACATTCTGTGTACAACAGTACATCCCTGTGAGTAAGTCAGATTTTTTATTGAGTAAAATTGAACATTTCCAATACACTGTACATTCACTTTGATCTAGAAAAAGTTTAGTAAAATCTATCGGAACATATATCACAAGAATATTTGGGGCTACGTCAAATTTGTAGGTGCTCCTAATCTTTAGCATGATGTATTCCTTCTAATCAAATATGTAATATAACAGCTAGGTGAAATGTATTAGGATGCTAATATAGTTCTAGCATAATGTTTAAAAAAACGTAAGCCGGCGTATACGTTCAGTAAATTTTCTGCATCTAGAGACTCTAGATTTTGAATTAGAAATATTCTAAAATAAGGACACGGGGAAGTTACACACTAATAGATTTGAGGTCCATTTTGCCTTGTACCAGCGTTTTTATGTTACAATGCTATTAGAAAATATAACAATAAAATTAGGAATGAGACTTACAATTTTGTTTTGTTGGTTATTTTTGTAAGTCGGTCATATTGCTGCATTTTTGGGGCAAAAGTTTTGAAGCCACAATGGATTCAACTACTTTAATTAATTATGCATATATATGCTTGATATTCTTTGGTTATACCCATGCACTCTCCCAGGATCTAAATTTCAAAGGCAAGAGATGAATAAACATGTTTAGAATTGGCTAGCGGATCGATCATATATGGACAACTAGCTCTCAACTGCCCACCTACAGGCTTGCTTGAATAGATACGGATTTCGAACTAATCCCTTCAGTTGAACTCAGTTTCTCAGTCCATCTAAATAGATTTCCGCTAATTACTAATTATCATAATAAATCTTTCCAGATTAATGGTTACAAGGTTGTTGCAAAGGGGTTGCTGCTTCTAAATTGAATCTGTTGTTATTCAAGTTTATCAGTTTGCATAATTGAGGTGTAAAAGCCTTCGGTATATGAACTGAAAGACCGTTACATGGGAGAGCGAGAAATATACCTATGATAGTGCATCTCTGTGAGTGTACTTTCGTATATGCTTGAAATATCTCTGTGTGCGAGAAATTTTATTCTTAACTGTTTTTCTGACTTTAACTTGAGATCCACTAGAGACGGTGCACGTCCATTTGGCCAATATGAATTAAATATGAGAAATAGTTCTCTTCATGTTACAATTAGAAGACTATAACAAAATATGGAGATACAAGCACAATAGTTTATGACTTTATATATTGATCTCTGTTTGAGAATATTTGGTGGCGTGTTTTACTTAAAAATTAGGACATGATTAATTTTTCCTAATACAGAAATAACACATGAGCAACAAAATTTGAAGCACAAGAAACAACAATTTTCATGCATGTATATTGAAAGCAGGAACTAGTTAAAGGAAGCAGGTCTAATTTGGAGGCGATAACTATATGACCAATCAGGGAAGAGTCTAATCTTTTTCCACATCAGTTGGATGCGGAATTATGAAATTGAATTAAAAACTTCAAATTGATCAGGTGAAAAGTATCCCATGTTAACTCATACCCTTTTTTATTGGTGTAGATATTTTAATTATTTCTATGTTTGCCTTGATTTCGGTTTATTTATAGCATTACACAAATATATTGACAACTCCAAAATTAGCAACCTTGGTGGATAAGTTTGTTGTTAATCTGACGTAGTTTGCTTATTTCTAATGCTGACGTGGAAAAGTATTAACACCCTAATATCTCTGGTCGCAACTTTGTTTTTAGAAAAGCAGTAAACTGAATGCGGAGATGTCCGGAAGCAGTTTTACATAAAACACATTATCATACATGTCGGGTTAACAACAGTCTGAGTGCACCTTGAAACTTAGAAGGCATATATATGTGTAGATTCATGCGTATGTTCTGCATATTTAATATACTTCATAAAACTTATAGTGGAAATGAAATAAATTTTCAGAAATTAATTAATGAAATAGAAGCCACTGGAACGTGGATAAGAAAATCAAGATATAGTGGAAATTCATACAAAATTCTATAGATTAGGGTAGATAATGTTTTTATTGTTATCAGTATATAGCATTTCCCTGTGCAATTATAGAGCCCCTTCACTTTTGGTCGTTTGGACTCAAGATTTGGATCAGATCTAGCTGTCCCACTTGAGCACACGTCTGACCCAATTAACAATTCATGATAGCTAGCCATCAAACCTTGCACCTTAACAGTACCATGTTAGTTCTGTCTATTACACAGTTTCTACAAATGGAACTAGGTTAGCTCTGCATCCAGTTTGTCTGCCATTCCAAAAGGAACAGACAAATTTGCAGGGTGGATATGGATTTTATATATCACTTATCCATCACCTGGAATCCATAAGCCATCGTGGGTTGATAAATCAGATGAAAATAAATATGGAAGGGGAGATGAACCTACTCTGCCAGCACTTCTGACCTAAAGACCTGAAGGATGCATGCTCGGTTCCTTTTTTTATCATCCTGAATTTGAGAAATACTAACAAGGTTTTTTCTTAATCTCCACTAGTTTCCTTCGTTAGAAAAAAAATCTCCACTAATTCCTAATAAGCTGGGTGATTTTTCAACCTTTTTCACGAGAGGTACCCTGATTAAATATGATAAATACGTTATGAATGTAGACAAATTTATTCCATCTGCTGTGGGTTGCATAAGAGAATCTGTACACATCTTTTCCTTTTCGAAGTAAAGTTAAACGTTACATGTAAAGAGTACTATACAGTACCCAGACACAGGCTAAGACATTTTAATACAAGTCCAACATTCTATCATTGACAGACTGACAAAAAAATCTCTGCTTCAGAGGGTGGGGTGAATGTCAACACAGCAGGCTAGTTCTTTAGCTTGTAGCCTTAAAGGTACAATAATCTCAGACAATATATTACAAAATGGTCCTGCTTTTATAAAATGGAATCATAGTACAGATAAATTCATGCTGATGATCTGCAACTGATGGTGCATATTGTTTGATCGTAGTGTCTACAACAGACATTCAATCAGTGTACGTTCGCTTTCTAAGAAAGAAAAAAAACATCAATGTACGTCTAAATTCCAAGCGCTGCAGCTTTTTGTTTCACTAAATATTCTTCAATGGAATTTTGAGACGTCAGTTAGTAAGGATGTCATTTCTTCGGTTTGAAGACTTGAAAGCCTGTACGCAAGAGAGATCCGTGTGTGTGCATTGTTCAATTACAGTGTTAGGTATGTTTGATCTATGGTGATTAATACTTAGCAGATGTCCTTGAAGGTTAAGAGTCCAACCAAGAGGTACCATCCATTTGGGCATCATTTAAATATATATTATTTTAGGAATATTTTTTCTGTGATAAGTGGTGGTAGTATATAATAATTTGTGCCCCCTTAAAGCTTGAACAGTGTAACAAAGAATCACGTTGCCTTATGCGTTGTTCAGCTGGTGCTTTAGGTATATTTAGCCTATGGTTATTACTAATCATAGTAGTCATTAGCCTCCTTAAAGTATTAGAGGCCTCTGCCAATAAACAAATGAACCAAGTTGTCTCAGTGAAGATAGGGGGACAAAAAGAGATGAAAGGGCCTCCCCTCCCCCAGCAGCCCTGAGGTAATCCTGATTCTTACTAGTGTATTTCATGTCGTACACCCCAAAGTATAATGGAAATTAATATGGAAATGAAAACCCCTTACTTTCTTTTTGCGGCTTCTATGCATGGTTAGAATCACATAGTACTAGAACATGGCATGCATTACTAATTGTACGCGAAACACAAACAGGTAAATGTGAATGCATTTGACTAGTAGGATGATGCATGGTTAGAATCACATAGTACATGCTAGCTAGCATTTTCTTTGTAGGATATATTCTTTTTGATCTAGCTTCTTCTGCAATCGTCCCTAAAGCTTGTTTGTCCTAAACTAGACATGAGCACCTAACTCAAGCCGTGCAGAATCTAGTGGTACTCGTTTTGAGAAGTATTAGCCATCTAGTTAAACCATTTTCAAGAGAATATATAGGTTGCACTACCCAGTCTTAACTGGTCATGAATAGGTTTTATTATGTTCTTTTGTTTGCAAGAATTCTGACATTTAAATCTTCAATAATACTGTGCTTTCTTCAGTCATTTACTTACAAGATTACCAAAATGATCTTGCATCACCTAAAGCGTGATCATACTTCGTGTTTGCTAAAAGAAGAAACTGTTATATCTTAGACATATTTCCTTCATTTGAATAGCAAGCTGTAAGGTTTGTCACAGTTAATTTCTGTCAGATCTTAAGATAAATATAGCTGCCAACAGGGTTATTCTTCTGGCTTAATAAGTTCATCTTCGCAAGATGTTGAAGAACAATATGATAGCGTATAACCTCCATCTGAAAACTTAACTAATCTCAGAAGCAGCGCATCTTTATTAGTCTTATAGGCTAGTGATAAGCACATAGTACCCTTAACTGGCAAAAAGTGTGAAAACTAGAGGCTAATTTGTGCGGAATACCCGGAAAAGAAAGCGTCCCTTTTGCATATCGGTAGTTAGTAGCAGGTAGAGAGCATGCTTTCGCTGAAGATTTGCATGTAAAGCATGCAGGGGAGTCCCTTAAAGCGTGCTATCTTTTCAATGGGCATTAAGTGCTTCTTTCACTTAAAAGTTGATGTTTTGTTCTCTCGCATATATATGTACATACAGGACAAATCTCAATCTTACATTTCTTCCTCTAGCTTTGTCCCTAGATCCTCCTATGCATTATTTCCAAATTAATGTCCTTCCCTGGAAAAGACCCTTCTCTTTCTGTATGTCGGCATCTCTCTCTATTCTCTCTCTACAGGGTACTGTCTAGCTTTTTATGCTTTTATTATCCAGACATTTGCATTTGAATTTCTCCGATCATACCTATATAAACTGACTAACTCTGGATTTATTTTCTCCATTTTCCAGGCCATTTCGCCTAACGATGCAGTGAACGCTGGGCTGGTGCAAGATGATCTCGAGCACAGCTAGCTTCCTCCATTTCCAGCATGAAACTACTCTATCTAAAATATAGATACACTAGAAGGATTAGGCGCGCTTTGTTGCGCCCATTGTTTATTTGCATCACTGTGTTTTTTATGTATATGGGTCAGAGCCAAGACTTTTTTGTTCTCTAAAGCCAGCTTGGCAGCTTGGGTGTGTTAATTAGTAGTACTACTAAACAATAAGCACCTGGCAATCACATCCATATGCAATAGAAACAAAAGAAAAGAAAAGAAAATTCCTATTTATAGGTATCAGGCAATTACAGAAATCGTGGACATGAAAAGCACATTGCAACTGAAACTCTAATATTCCATTTAGTGTAGGGCTCTAAATTTTGCAACATTTGTACACGGTAGGAAAAGTAAAATCATATTGCAAAGTTATTCTTTGATAACAACATCATGTTCTTTTCCTGCTTCCAAGCATCTAACATCGGTGTAAGAAAGACCTAACAAAATCATTTGCATGTTTTTTTCTTAATCCGGAACGAATATAGCAGTTCCTACATTTGGTTGAAATTAAAAAAAAACTTACAAGATCCAGATGTATTGCTAAACAAATAAGCAGTAAAAAAGGTACGATAATTCATAGGTTAGTTGCGTATGGTCATTCGAGCTACAATAATATGTTTTTTCATGAAAGCTTATAAATAATGGAGAGAATTGTGAAGATATAAGGCCAAACCTGGCGTTCTCCAGCCCTAACAAATCTTATATGGTTAGATCTAGATGTGAAAAAGAAGATAGCCAAAAGCAGATTCATCTTGTATAGTTAACAAAGAAAACAAAAAAGGCTGCTTTTGCTTAACATGAAGCGCTAAGATAGTGATAGAATTAGTAAAAATATCACGAAATGGGCATACTGAGGTGTTCTTTCTTATGAATCATAAAAGATAGCAAGTGTTTACAAATAGATAAGGAATTGAAAGAAATCGCAAATGTAAAGAATTCCTGCAAAGTTTTTTTATAAGAAAAGGGGAAATCCCCAGCCTCTGCATCGATTGATGCACACAGCTGTTCTTATTACAATATTCAAAAGTATCTCACGGTTTACATATCAAACATCGCACAAGGTTGAGACATGTATCAACCATCTAAAAAGAGACAACATTAGACCACTCCGCTTGAAGTCGTCTAGAATGCTGCCACGTAGCCCGGGAGAAGAATTCACGTGCGACCATTAGGAGTCGGGCAGAACCAGTAACCATAAGTTCTCGCTGGTCTTGGGGCAGTAGATACGCCCATAGCTGAATCCAATGTGCTGTCATATGAATAACCTGCATGATATGGAAATTCGAAGATCTATTAAAAACAAGATTGTTTCGACAATTCCATATAGACCACCAAATAGCTGAAATGCCAATACAAATTCTAGCTTTGGTCTTCCTATCAATACCATTCAACCAATTCCCAAACATATTTGTGATATTAGTTGGAGGTGGAATATTATATGTGCTAAAAACAACACGCCAAACGAGTTGAGCAAATGGGCAGGAAATAAAAAGATGTTCAATTGTCTCCTCCGATCCACAAAAAGAACAGTTTGTACATCCTTGCCACTTTCTTTTAGCCAGGTTATCTTTGGTTAGCAAGACTTTTCTATTCAGGAACCACATAAAAATCTTTATCTTCAAAGGTAATTTCAATTTCCACAAATATTTATGCAAGAAAACAGTATGCCCATTCATCAAATCCTCATACATTGATTTGACGGTGAACTTACCGTTTGTAGTAAGTTTCCACACAAAAGTATCATCATGGTCCGACAAATTAACATCCATCAAACGAAGACATAAATGAGACCATGCATCCCATTTATCTCCAAGTAAAGCCCTTCTAAAACCAATGTTCAAAGGGGGCGCAGCAGCCAAAACATTATTAACAGAAACATTTTTCCGTTGAGTTATGTTATAAAGTGAGGGATATTGATGCATTAGAGGAGTGTCACCTAACCAAGTATCTTTCCAAAACATAGTAGATGACCTATTTCCAATTTTAAAGGAACCTCTATTAAAAAACTCTTCTTTGATCCGCATGAGACCTTTCCAAAAAGGAGAATCAGTCGGACCAATCTCAACTTGGGCTAGTGTTTTACTATGAAGGTATTTATTATGCAGCAGCTCCTGCCACATACCTTCCTCGTTTAACAATTTAAACAACCATTTTCTAAGTAAACACTTATTCTTCAAGTCAAGAACCTCAATTCCAAGCCCCCCTTGATCCTGGGTCTACAAATTATATTCCACTTTGTTAATCTGTATTTTTGCTTATGCTCATCGCTTTGCCAAAAAAAGCGCGACCTATAGTAGTCTAATCTTTTCCGTACCCCTATGGGTACCTCAAAAAAAGACAACATAAACATGGGAAGACTTGTTAATACCGAATTGATCAAGAAAAGCCTATCCCCGTATGAGAGCATTTTTCCTTTCCAGCACCCTAGTTTGCCCGCAAAACGACATTCTATTGGGTACCATTCAGCATTACGTAACTTTCTATAATGGATCGGTACTCCTAAATACTTGAAAGGTAAGACCCCTGACTCACATCCAAAGATTTGTCGATATTGATCTTCTACCTCCTTTTCCTTGCCAAAACAGAAAATTTCGCTTTTGTGGAAATTGATCTTGAGCCCCGAGAGTTGCTCAAAAATACAGAGTATTAATTTCATATTGACCGCCTTCTCTAAATCGTGTTCCAAAAATAAAATAGTGTCGTCCGCATATTGTAAGATAGAGATTGCACCCTCAACAAGATGAGGTATTAGTCCCCCTACCTGTCCATCTTCCTTCGCCCGCGCGATAAGAATGGCCAGCATATCAACAACAATATTAAAAAGCATTGGAGATAGCGGGTCTCCTTGCCTAAGGCCTTTTTTAGTTTGAAAGTAATGACCAATGTCATCATTAACTCTAATACCAACACTTCCTCCTTGAATAAATTGCATAACCGACTTACACCAATGTTGTGCAAAACCTTTCATACGCAATGCTTGTTGGAGAAAAGACCATTTGACCTTGTCATATGCCTTCTCAAAATAAATTTTAAATAAAACACCGTCCATTTTCTTACGGTGAAGCTCATGGATCGTTTCATGGAGTACAACTACTCCTTCCAAAATATGCCTTCCGGGCATGAAGGCAATCTGAGTAGGTCTAACAACTTTTTGGGCAATTCCCGTTAATCTGTTAGTTCCTACTTTAGTGAAGATTTTAAAACTAACATTGAGAAGACATATCGGTCGGTATTGTTGTATTTGAACATCGTTCTCCTTTTTCGGAAGTAAAGTAATGACGCCGAAATTTAATTTATACAAGGGCAAATTTCCTTGCTGAAATTGAAAAAACATAGCCATTAAATCGTCTTTTATTACTTCCAGAAAGTTTGATAGAACTCAGCCGGGAACCCATCTGGTCCAGGAGCTTTGTTCAATTCCATTTGGAAAATAGCTTCATACACCTCTTTCACCGCGAAATCAGCAGTAATAAAGCTATTTTCCTCAGTAGTTAACTGCGGGATATCAGAAATCATACTCTCATCTAGAGTAAAATTATTTGGAGCCGGCGCCCCAAACAACTGCTTGTAATACTCTGTAATATAGACTTTTAAATTATCCTCCCCTACAATGGTTCCCTCGTCTTGCTCAAGTTGGAAGATCTTTTTCTTCCTATGTTTTCCATTCGCAATCATATGAAAGTATTTTGTATTGTTGCCACCTTCTTGAACATGTTTTACTTTAGCACGCTGTGCCCATTTAGTCTCCTCATCACGACGAAGGGGCTAATGTGGTCTTGCGCTTTTATCAGTGTCTCCCGCTCGAAACATTAAGAGAAGCACTTTCAGCCTTAATATCAAGATCATTAATGATTCGCAGCAATCTTTCCTTTTCAAGTTTATATTTACCACTTTGGTTCTTAGCCCACCCTTTTAAGAACCTACGCAAATGTCTAATTTTGTTTTGCCACACCTCAATCGGGGAAGCACCCTTAGTGAACGCCGCCCATTCAGAGGCTATCATGTCAAAGAAGCCTTCCATCCTAAGCCACGAAAGCTCAAAAGAGAATCTCGCCACATTTCCAAGATGGGCCTGAATTCCCACATCAATGAGTAGGGGGGTATGATCTGACCCCGTTCGTGTCAAGGCTTGTACCGTAGCTAGTGGAAACTTCTGCTCCCAAGTTATGCTCGCAAGAACCCGATCCAACTTCTCAAAAGTTGGTGTTTCTCTTCTACTAGCCCAAGTGTACTGTCTACCCGTGAGTTCGATTTCTTTTAAGCTTAAACTTTCAATAATAGCATTAAACATAAAAGACCATCGGGGGTTAAAGTTGTTGTTATTCTTCTCTCCAGGTTTGCGAATCACATTAAAATCACAACCAACCAACATCGGCAGCGGCTCTTTTTCACAAATTCTGGCTAATTCGGCCAAAAAAGCTGGTTTTTGAGCATCTTGTACCGCCCCATAAACCGACACCAACACCCACTCAAAACCATCCCCTTTTGACCTAATGGAAAGCTTGACACAAAAGTCACCAGCCTCCACGTTTTGAACCTGAAGTGTTGCCGAATTGATCCCAATTAACATGTCACCCGACCTCCCATGAGGTGGTAAGCAAAATCAAATGAAATCATAGCCCGCAGCTAGATGATTTAAAAAGGATTGAGAGAAATGAGCCCTTCCTGTCTCCGACAAGGCAATGAAGTCCAATTTCAAATCCCTAATACTTTCTCTAATTAAAATGTGTTTACCCGGGTCACGTATGCCTTCGATGTTCCAAAAAACACCTTTTAAACCTTGCATTTAAAAATCAGATTGTTTTTTCAGTCTTGCACTGCGCCTACGGTCTGATATAGCGACTACTTTCTTTGCCCGCTTTTTATTTTTCTTAACCGGCTTAGGAAGAAGATCCAAATGATCAACATCGTCCCCTATCATCTCCTCATCCTCCATATCCTCAGATAAACTAGAAGCTCTGTTAAGCACTAAGCTAGTTGGATCACCATTTTCATTTACACTTCTATTTAAATTGTTCTCCAAAATATGTAATTGTCTATTAGCCTCAGATTCTTTAATTAGCCTTGCTGAACTCGTACTAGCAGTAGTGGATGCTCCCAAAGAAACTCCTAACCTAGTAGCTTTATCAATAATATGCTCATCGGAAAAAGGCAATAATGAAAAGGAGGGGTTCAGATTTGTACCCGAGCTAGAGTCACGACGCTGAGCCAGAGCCATAGCCCTAGCCATCTGAGTGTCATCCGCATTGGCCTGCGCACGAATGCGGCCGCTAGAATGGGTGCCCATCGCCAAAGGGTCAGCCACACCACCAAAAACGGCCACCGCAGCACGCCGCTCCAACGACAGCGTGTGTCCCGCCCCCTAGAGGCGACGACGGCGACAGGGATGGAGCCCTCAACGTTCTTGGCGGCGTCACGTCCTCACTCGATCCATCACCCCCACCTGAGGTAATCGGAGAGCTAGGGGACATCGCTCCCTCCATAGAGATCAACGTGTCGACGCCCACCGACACAACCTCCTGTTGTACCGGTGATCTGACACAAGAGGAGGCCACCATTTGCTTGGTCACCTCCACCGCAGGCGCCATAGGATCAACGCCCATGGTCGACACCGTCGGTACCGTTAGGTCAACGGGAGACTTGTCACAGGGTGCAGAAACAGTGTCGCGGTTGTCAATACCCGCAGTGGACACCTGCTGCACTGATGCTTCGTCGCGGTAGGAGATCTCCAAGTTCGCTACTGCCTCCTCACTTCTGCCCGTAGTAACCCGTGCATCCATACTTTCAGCCATGCTCCTTTCATACTGAATAGTTCGGCTCCCAATAGCAGCTAGATCCTCCTTAGCTTTCTGAATGGATCGGCGAACGCTCGGAGAAAATACCACGCTGTCAAAGGTGCAGTTTGAGTAGGAGGCACAGCAGCCGGCCCCCCTCCATTCTCCGATGAGCCCTGGTTCGCATCTCCATCTTGGCCATTGTTATCCTTGTTTTGTTCAGTATCCTTCTCCAAATCCTCCTAGAAGTCGTCACCCAAGTCCCCATCATCATCGTGTTCATTATTCTGTTGATCATCAGTTTCCATAGCATCAACCGCATGTCTCTCTTCTCCCTCCACTTCAAAAGTTAAATCATAGAAGCCATCCTTGATGAACAAAGCAAAACGCTTCGGTATTTTGGACCAATTAAGACACCCAATCAGAATTCGGAGCACACCATGCTGTCTAGTAAATTTCATGTCAATTTTCAAGGTTTTTCCAAACATATCCCCCACCGGCCATAGGGCTAGAAAATCACCTCGATGGATCTAAGGAATTCCTGAAACCTTCACCCATATCTCAGGTAGTGTCTCCATAGGTTCCGGAGCATGAGCCCAACTATCGAAAGTCATCTCACATACGCTGTTAGGAACCTTACAAGTACCAAATATCTGAAGCCTCTCCAAATCAGTCCTTGAAGGAAACTGAAAGTTGTAAATATTCTGACCAATCTGTTTCACCTCCCAATTAAAATTTTCAGTTGGCACAAGTCGCTGCAATTGTGTGATTATCCTAGGAATGCTCATCTCTCCCTTGGACACCACTAGAGAAGCCAACCGAAGATTCTCATGCTTTGGGACATAATTAGCGGTCAGTGGTGTCTCAAAGAATAAGAGCTCCTCATGAGCGTAACCATAAACTAGAATCCTGGGTTTTGGAGCAAACAACAAAGGGCAAGGTCCATTCGCATGTTCAGGCCCTTCACAAATATCGCAAATGGGTACCTCACATTCAGCCATGAGATGTCCAGAATGATCACCACATCTGAAACATCTTTTCCCCTTCTTTGGTACTGCATTAGAGATTGCCAACGCAAGCTGATCCGCAGACACCACCGGCCCAGCAGTCACCGGAGCCACCATCTGTCCTTGCCCAAGAGCAGGCACCGCCGCAGGTACCTCCTGTATCACCAGAGGCGCAGCCGGCGGTACCACCGCCACCTGTTGCAATAGTGCGGCAGCATCCGCAGCTGGAACGGCAGCCGCAGCTGGACCAGCAACGAGAACATTTGGTGGTTGTTGAGGACCGGCGACAGCAACCCCGGCATTAGCAACCACCCGCCCCAGTCCAGTCACCACGGCGCCACCACGGCCCCCTCCAGCATTCTGACCAAAATCAGCATAGCGGCCTCTGACTCCTCGCGTAAAATCAACGCGCCCACCGACATGGTCACCACGGGCACGTCCCGCAGCACTGCCGTCTCCGCCACACCCATGTGCACGATATCCACGGCCACCGGCATAGCCGCGATAGCCACCGCGTCTACCATAGGCATTGAAACCAGTACCAGCATGAAAGCCTCCTCGCATACCTCCAGCAGCTGCATGGTTGAATTTGCCGTAGCCGCCAAAAGGCCTCTGCCCATCCTGAGCTCCCGCCGTGCCACTAGACTCTCCAACCTCAAAGTTGTTGAAGCGCGCTGCACCATTGTTCGTCCCACGGCCAGGACCTCCTCCCCGTCGCCCTCCGCCACGGTTCGCCATGACGGTCTCACACGAGGCGGCGGCTCGCTTCCAGGTAAACCCTAGAAAACGTCTGAGGCCAAGACCCAACGTCTTAAGCTGACATATTCGAGGAGGCGCTCGGATCAGCCCTAGGCCCGTACCTTGTTTTGGGCCTTCATGCATATCGGGCCTGTCAGGGCCAACGCCCTCAGGTTTCTGATTCCGAACGAACGGAAGATTCGATCCGCAATTAGCGCGGAAATTTCGGCCGTTTGAATTTCGAAAACGCGATCCAGAACAAAATCTAGATTGTGCCGGCGGTGGTGAACGCCGCCGTTCTCTGACGGTAGTCCAGCCGCCCATATCCAGATCTTCCACGAACACCGATGGTTCAAGCACCGGCCGTTTTGGAACGCGGAAGTTTGTCAGCCGTTTCGCCGCCGGCGACACAAAGTACTTAGCATCCTCAGAACACAAAGAAAGAGACAAGGTTTTGGATGCGTACCTCTGCTCCCTCCTCTTCTTCAAACGCTTTGCCGCACGCGAAGAAGACGATCCAAATGATCTAGATGAAGTCGCTGGAGGAGTCGCGCAGATTTCATCAAAAGATCGGCATCGAGCCCCTCCGTCATGGCCATCATCAACGATCTCTCCCTGTTCCTCCTCTTCCTCCGTAGCTAGGACCCAGAAACGCCCCCCAATGGAGGCATACAACAGAGGATCCGAGCTCACCTTCGACGGAGAAATGCATGATGATCCGTCGTCCACCGCCGGAGACGTAGTTGCCTCATATGTGCAAATGTATTCTAGTGGACAATTCACTGGGCAACTACACTGCTCATTGGAATTCTGGAGCTGCTAATGATAATTATGGAAATCTAGTCATGAACATCATTGTCCGAAGGAAGTGGAGTAAAACGGAACCATTCGGTTTGTTTGGGTTCTAGAGTGTGCACTGGATTCTTATTTAGTCATACTACAAAATTCTAATGGTGATATAATGGGACCACTAAGTTGATCATTTAATTCCTAAATTTGTTACACCTAATCTCACTTAGACATAAGTTATTTTTTATCACATGCATGTGTAAGTATCAATAAAAAAAATAGAATTGCAATCAGCTAGCCTACTGTTTGCTAAACTCAATTATGTTACCAAAATCTGAGTACATGCTACAGCAGTGCTGTTACCCTTGCATATCACAAAACCTGGTTACTTGTCTCGTTTGTGAACTCATGGGGAAGCATACTTGAATTTAATCGAAGTTCATTCCATATTTTTCTCGTTGACCGTCCAAGGAATTTAACTTGTCAACAAGCTGGAAGAGCAAGCAGGCTCCATAGTCTGAATTTGGACTTGACCACAATCAGAGCCTCCTCATCCCCTCCACCGACTAACTGAATGTAGCTCACTGTCCTCTCGCATCCATCACGACCAAAGATGGCACCTCTATTGCCAACCAAAGAGCAGCCAACAAACTTGTTATTTTAAAGTTTTTTTTGCGAAATAACTTGTTGTTTTAAAGTTAAAATCATATACAATTATGTAGACGTTAAGAAATTACATTATCATGTTCCTTTAAGAAAAGTTGAGTTAACATTTTACCAAGAAAATATAGTTCATGATAAGAAGTAAAACTAATGGCAAAGTCACTAATAGTATGAAATGTGCAGGCAAATATGTAGTTGTCAATTAGAATGTCTACAGCGCACTGGACTGGAGTAGTTCTTATGTTGAGCTGATTATATATTAAATAAATTATCCAATTGAGTTGTTTATTAAAATTTTAATCAGGGTATGGCGGTAAGCATAAAACACATGCAGTATGGTTGTCTTTTTATTAACGTACTATTTGGTGCTGGTAATATAAGGAAGCCTTGAACTTTCCAGCTACTGACATAAACAAAACATATGCTGCAAAGTGTATTAAGGAAATAAGAACTTACATCCTGCAATGAACCATCTGAGCAGCCGCTGTGAATATAAGAATTTACACAGCAATGAACCAGCTGAGCAATATTAGATAAGAGTGTCTATCAGCTTATCTTTTATATATGCTCCGGAGCACAAAAAGAATTCATTCTGTCAGGTGGTTCTGCAGATGGAAACAAAGATGAGATGAGGGTCTTGTGCCCCTAGAGCGTCACCGGCTTGAGCAATCGGCCGACGACCGTGTCCTATAATGATCTCCCCTGATCGCCGCTCCTGTCATGGCCGCCACCAAGGCACACATAGCCAGCAACTATACCAGCTTGCATTGTGTTACTCTGAACCAGGCAAGCGCCATCCCCATAGCTTGTCAAGGATAGGACGAAGAGAGACCTGCACAAATTTCATAGGTGCAAAAATGATGGAGATGAATGAACATCTGAGCAGATGTACAATGATGGAAAGCCAAAATTCCCCTTGTTACCTATGATGGTATTAGTCTAGCACACAAGCCTTCATGACCCTGTTTCTGATGAGACAATGAGAGGCAAAGAGCAGAGTTAATAGCCAACTCCTTTTTAACTATAGAAACAACGGGAATTTTGGCTTTCCATAATACACAAAAGAGCGGGCAATACATTAACATGTTGAACACTTTGATCAAGGTAAGAGATGTAGGTGGCCATGTCTAAATTAAGAGCAACCGGAGAGAGCAAATTACACATATACTGTAGCTTGGTAGAAGTGATGCTCCATATCTAGATGAAAATTGTCTGTCACTCGGCAATAGTTTCATCCGTCCCAGGTACATCTGCATGACTCTGCAGTGCACTGCAGAACTAAGAAGTATCATAACAGCAACCACGATAATCCATAGAAATGCAGTAAGATTATTCATGGCATTTTAAGACAACAGAGATAGAAAGGGACCGTCTAGAACAGAATAACAATGTATTACCAGAGAGATACGTTTCACAAATAAACATCAGAGAAATTACATGGACATGAAACTATTCTGCGGAAGAGAACAAAAACTTACCCTAGCAGTTTAGGCAGAGGGAATTATTCCAGGAACTGCCTCACAGAGTCATCGCCATGTGTTCCTACAAAATAAGTAATGTTGAGAAAAAGTGAAGACTCTTGCTTACAAAGTAATATTGAGAAAAGTTGAAGACACTTCCTGTTAGAACTTCCATATTGAATCAACAATAGAAGGTACCTGAACTTAGACTGTTCTCCTGTCCAAGGTCATCACCAGCATGTGCATAGTTTCGAAATAAACATACATGGAAGGAAATTTCATCTAGGAAAGGAATTTTACACAATACACAGCGAGAATCGGTAATTCGTCCAACATAAAAACCCAGAATCTTAAATGTAGAAATATTCACAGAGAGGAAATTGAAAGTATTCATGGACATGGCCACCTGACTACTCCTCATCATTAATCCAAGTAAAAACAATTTGTCTATTCTAGAACCGGACCATTTGCATGCCCGTATCCCAATAAATTTAGGAGGGAGGAGGGAAAGTGGATTCCTGTCGAGCAGGTCGTCTCCATGCCCAGCAGCGGTGCCCTTCGGCGAGCCGATCGGCCGCAAAAAACGCTTGCTGCCTTGCCTTCCCCACAGTTGTGAGGTGACTCCGAGCTTGCGCCGGTGTGCTGCGCCGTCCCCTCCTAGATCGTTGGCCACTTCAGCGAGCATGAGAGGTCGCGCTCAAGCGGCAGCCGCGGCGGTGACCAGAATGACGGCCAAGACCAGAGAGGTGCGGTGCAGAGCGGAAGAAGGTGAAGGGAAGACCGTCGGCCTAGGGCTGCGCGAGCTCGTGGTGAATCCTGCAGTGCACCGTCCCCATGCGCCGGCGGAGCGGGCATGTCTAGTGGCTCATCGCTGGCAGATCAGATGAACAAGAGATGGGGCCTGGGGGCAGATTTTGCTAGGAGGAGTCAGGACTTAAGAGGCTTGTAGGAGAAGAGTAGGGGCAGAGAAGACGGTGCACGATTCACTTTGCCCAAATCACATGTCAGCTCTTTATTTGCGGATCCATTTGACCCGACCATCTCACCCAGACAGGTGGGCCCCAAAACGAGAGATGAGGGTGTAAATCAGAAATCGCGGGCAGGTGGATTCAGGCCAACGAATTAAGTTAGGACAGGTGGACATTCTCATAGGCCAGTAATTCTAGCCCGGTTGTATGTTGTAGAGATATGACCCACCCCATATGGTGATGGCGATCCTGTCTACCTAGATTTTTCTGATGATGACGACGAGATAAAAGTCCTAGGCATAATCGAGTCCCGCATCGGAGCTGTATCTTTCGTATATTTTTGTACCCACTGTCTACGTGTAAGTGATTGCCGCACCACGAGCCTTGTCGATTCCTAGCTGTGGACTTAGCGCTGGTACTGCCGGTGGTATCAGACACGACGACGCGTTTGTATCGTAGTGGTCTCTCTCTCTATCTAATATAGTGTATATATGGATTAGTTGGAACAAATGTGTTCATGTAGTGGTCTGCGTGTCCGGTTGGTGTCCGCACGGGCCCATTTTCTACCCATATTTGGTCCGGGTTGGCATTGCCACAGACAGGCCGCACGTCCGCTCGGTGTCCGCCTTAGTCCCACGTGGCAGAGATCTAACTGCCATATCGTCTCCATCGGTTGTCCTTTTTAGTGCCACACACGTACGTGGGAAGCGTGGGGACGCCCATTCGCACCCACTTCACATACTCCACAACTACTGAGCCGAAGTACCTTCAGGATGACGGCCTCGTGGGTCAGAGGCGTGTGGATGTCCACATACTCCACAACTACCGAGCCGATGGAGGAAGAGCAGGAGGAGGGGAGGCCATGTACGCCATCGTCACCACCACCGCAGGCAGGGCCACCATCGCATCTATGGACGACTCGAGGATGATGAGGATTAGACCTCTGGCGGCCACCCTGGATCTAGGGTTAACTTTATTTATGGTTTTTCTTTTCGATTATTTAATCGTTGTTCTTTCGCCCTATGCATATATTGTAAATAAAAAACTGTAATGCATTCCCGGGCGTTTGCTTCAACGTGGACCGGTCGACAAAGGCAGACATTTGTATCTGCATGATGACCCAAACGGACAAAAAGCAGACAACTTTGGTGTTCGTTTGTGTCGGGCCCTTTGGAGTTACCTTTATTCGCGACAATCTTGGAGAGTTCATGAAGGCCGGATCGTCGTAACACTCCTTCACGATGACCCTTTTATCCATAAATTATTGGCAACCAGGAAAGGCCTAGAAGTAACAACTAGGTTGGTTATCTTGAAGATTAGTAAAATCATTGGCAAATGTGTGTCAGGATGAGTAACAAATAAGAATTGAACGGCGCGCACGCTTGTAGTGAGACGAAGGTTTTGTGCTCTAGTTTTCGAGAAATCGAGCTTCTCTTTTAGTTCGTGATGCAAAGGGGCACATAGATGTGCCAAAGAAACCCTATGCATTTTACATTTTGTTCGCTTCGATGTAATGCATGGATTTTTATCTGATTCCGTTTGAATGTAACCACTATCCCCTTTAATAAAGCAGTGGCTTAAAATAAAAAACGCCTTTTTCAGCAGGCACCTCAGTCTAGAACCATACAAAGACCCTTCTACCATTTTGTTTCGTTTTGAGATCAACCCTTCTAAGATGTTTTTTCCTTCTAGAAAAATCTCTCAAACATGTTTTCAGGGATGAAAACGACCTGCTTCCTACTGGCCCAACAAAGGCAGGGGCTGAACCGGGCCTGGCCTGGCCGGACGGGCCGGGCAGAAGGAGTACAGTTTCTCAAAACATAGCCAGCAACGCCACTCTTCCTCTTCTCTGTTGCGCGTTCCCACCTCTCTGCCGCCGACCTTGCCGCGGCGATCGCGCGCCTGCTGCCGGGACACTTTGCCTGCCTCGCACCGCATGCATGCGATCCTTCCTGACCACGCAGTCATGCCACTAGCACTTGCACTTGCACATGCACATGCATGATCGATCAACTTACTAGCAATACATGCACGAGCTCCTCCACGTACATGACACAAATCTCATGCACGCACTAATTAATTGCTCTGCTTAGCATTAGACCAGCTACGTTGCTAATTCTGTTCAACGCAAAAAAGGCAGGGACAAATCTCATGCACGCACTAATTAATTGCTCTGCTTAGCATTAGACGAGCTACATTGCTAAATCTGTTCAACGCAAAAAGCGGCAGGCCTGCATTTTTCCTCATGACGCCTCGTTTCTCGTGACGTCTTCAGGATCTCGACCAAAACTATCAAAGTGTCATCCTCAATACTCGTACTGGTCTTAGTCGTCGTCCTCCTCCTTCTCGGTCCACTCGTCATAGGAATCAACCATCGACACCTTCATCGTCCTAGTCTCATCCCAATTGGTGATCTCGTCATCGCCGCTGGACTACGCCGACATGTGCCCCGGCCCATCAGCAGACCGTCATTGACAGCGTGACCGTTGGGCGACGACTGAGTGCGCTCATGTGATTCCCAGCTCCGAGAAATCTTGGCTAATCACTACCTGGGAGCGAGAGAGCGGTTTCTATGTCGTAGGGACATAGCAGGATCGGGTTTTAAGAAGTAATGGGCGGTTCCACTACGCCATAGCATTTATTCGGCTTGGGAAGATTATAATTTCTCCATAACCAATATTGACGGGACAGTCGGCAACGGCGAAATCAGAATTTTGATTAGAGGAAAACTATGCTGATAAAAAAATAGTTGCCGACAGTCATTGAGCTAATGCTAAGCAGAGCATTTAATTAATGCGGTGCATGCGATTTGTCTCATGTGGAGAAGCTTGTGCTTATATTGCTAGTGGTGATCAAGGATCGATCACATGCATGCGTGCGTGCTCAGCTGGGTGGTGATCAAGGATCGATTGCATGCATGCATGGTCAGCTCGGGCAGGCGAGAGGCAGCCAGGCGACTTTCGTCACGGCCAGCGACGAAACAGACATTTCGGCAGGGCCACCACGCGAAACGCTCACGTGCATGCGCGTCGCCCAGCTTTCGGCAAGGTCCGTGACGAAACTTGTGTTTCGTCTCGGCCAGTGACGAAAGCTGCAATGCCCATGCCGACAGCTCGCTATTTTTCAATTTTTTTGAAAATACGTACTATTTTTCAAATAAATGTTTTAAAAATATTATTTAAAAAAAATTCCTCGTGCGAGAGTTCGCGCGTGAGGCGCCTCGTACCGTCTGCTTTGACCCGAGATGCTTCCGATTGTTCGTTTGTATGCTCGGGAGGTGGAGGAAGGGGGTGAGGTGGCTGCGGCGACATGGTCCACGCCGGTCGATGGCATCACTATGACACTATCAGGTCGGTTCGCATGCCTGAAGCTACATTTTATACAGCCAAACTTCTATTTCTGGGAGATATAGTTAAATTGTGTAGTAGCTTTGGCAAATAATTGTTTGTGTTCATATCTACTCCCTCCGTTCCTAAATATAACATGTTTTAGTTTTTGTCCACATTCACATGTATCTAGATGTATTTGGACATGTTTTAATGTGTATGTACACTCATTTGAGTTTGTACCTAGCCAACATGTGAGTTAGGTAGAACATCTTACATTATGGAACGGAGGGAGTAGGTTATATATGTAACGCTAAATACTTCCAAGTGATATGTTTTCCATTTTTTTTATTCTTTCTGAAGGATAAGGATTAATTACCTGGAAAATCAGTAATACCTTATTATTTTTCCGGTCCATCTTTATATCAGGATGTGTACTGCTAGTGCTAGCACCAGCAGAAGCAGGAACGAATGAGTTACAACTGTCCCGAACTGTGGTTTCACTCCTTATCGCCCCTCTCCGTCTAGTCGTCACTATCTGTGGCCTCTTTCGATCATGGTAGACATACACGCTAGTTGCGGCTAGGATATTCTGCTTACTTTTCACAATTTGACACTAAATGTCGACAGCTCTCTGATCACTGATATGGCATAAACCAGTCCTCCTAAATGAGAGACATAAGAGGTTATCTGATTATCTCTATCCATCCAGGTTAGCAATTACTTTCCGCAGCCTCTGCTATATCCACCCCACTGGGGACATCACACCAATATGTCGTTCATTTAAAGAGCGAGCCATCCTAAGCATTGATTATTATAGGTAAGCCCACCAAGATAACCTTCAAATCCCCATAGATTAGCTAAGTAAGTCTGTGACCTTTTTCCAAAAACAACTTCTGAAACAGCTAACTTGTGTTTGACCCATTCTATCATATTTAGGTATCAATTGTTTCAGCATTGTTATCGATCTACGTACATCCATATTTCTGTCCTTACAAGTTGGGACATATTCTGTAAGCAGGGGCATAATTTATAGAGGGGACCCTTTCAGGGCCGTGGTTTACCACATCCTGTCCACTCATTATGCTTTTGCTCTTAAGCCACACATTCATCATCAGTCATCTGTCCTGTGGGGCTCCTCACTTTTCCAGCAAGTCGACACCCATCGCACAGCACCGACCAATCTATCGCGATTTTGATGATTCTGTAGTTTTAATGACATCATAGACATAACGCTGTAATTCATAAATTATGACATATTAGGGAATAAGGAGAGTAGGAAAGGTGGGGAGAGTGAGAGGGGAAGAGGGCATCAGAATATCGGGAAAATCAGCATCTTCACGTTCTCCCAAAGAGGAATCCTACGCAACTCCTTTTTTAACTGTTCATCAGGCTTAAGGGCAATTACACACTATGAGACACATCACTAGGTTTTGTCGCAGTTGGTATAGAAAAAAAGCATGGTTGTGCCATTATGGGATATTTTTTTTGAAACGGGGCAAAAGACTTGCCATTTCATTTCAAAAAGGAGAAGTTTAAGAGTGTTACAAACCCGCCTTGACCAAAGGTCAAGGCCAAAACGCAAGTCTACTCTCGCGGCATAATATTACAAATTGATTTTGCACCCGCACGCCCCACATCACCGCTTCGTCTTTTATCTTATCTATGGGCATCGTGGCGTTGGACGATTTATTGCGAAAGACGCGTGCATTCCTCTCTAACCAAATTTCCCATGAGACGAGCATGGTGAGCGAAGCCAACACTTTCCTTGAGCCTCTTCTTTTGTGGACGACGTCGGTCCACCAATCTTTGACCGTAGGGATGTGAATCCACTCATTTGGGTTGATATCATGAAGCCCAAGCCAAACCTTGAGAGTGTTCCAAATTCTTGTGGTGAACAGGCATTGAAAGAGGAGGTGAGCGGCCGTCTCTTGAACTTGGTTGCAAAGCTTGCAAAGCCCGCAATTTTGTCAACCCCTCCGTTCAAGCCAATCCGTCGTCCACACACGGTTTTGGAGAACAGGCCAAGCGAAGATTTTGCACTTTGACGGCGCGCCCATGGTTTCCAAACCAAAGTTGGCATCATGCCCCAAGAATTGCATTTTATAGGCCGAACTAGAAGAGTAGCTTCCATCCTTCGTGAACTTCTAAGTGATCGAATCCGCCACACCGGGGGTAAGTTGAAAATTGGCGATGAGCTCCCAAAGATAGACAAATTGTGATATGTGCTCAAGAGAGAGGCCACCTTGAGTGTCGACTTGGGTTGCCCAAAAATCATTTTCGAGAGCTTTCCGGACCGTGCACTTCCTTTTCTTTGCGATCTCAAAAATCAATGAGGCAATATCCTTTGGCCTCCTTCCGTTGAGTCATGAGGACTCCCAAAAGAGAGCCTTGTCTCCATCTCCAGTGATGACTTTAGTGGCCGCCGCAAACCAAAGACATCTCAAGCGCAAAGGAGTTTCTAGTCCAATCCAAGGCTTGGGTTCATCACTCTATTCAAACCAAAGACATCTCAAGCGCAAAGCCGAAGCAAACTTCTTTAGATTTAAGGTTCCTAGGCCACCAAACTCCTTGGGCTTGCACACACGCTCCCATTTCACCTTGCACTTGCCTCCGGTAACTTTTTCGCTAGCGTCCCAAAGATATGCACGCCGAATACTATCAATCTTTAGGAGAGCCTCCAAAGGCACGTCGAGGACGGTGATGAAGTAAATGATGATGCTTGTGGGCACCGACTTGACAAGAATGGAGCGGCCGGCCATGGTGGTGTTCTTCCCTTCCCAAGGGCGAAGCTTGCCGGTGACCTTGTCCTCAAGAGGTTGAAATTGGATCCTTTTTAGGCGAGTCACCGATAGAGGAAGACCAAGATATTTCATAGGGAAAGTTGTTCGACTAGCCGGAAGGCTTGAAGGATTCCATCAAGGTCAAGAGTCTCACATCGGATGGGGGCAACTTGGCTTTTTGCACAATTTGTAACTAGCCTGGTGACATTGCCAAAGTTAGTCAAAGTTTGGGCTAGTTAATCAATGTCTTCTTTTTTGGGGACAACAAAGATCGCGGCATCATCGGCATAGAGCGAGGTTCGGAGTGTAGGAGCCCTCCCCCGGAGCTTTTGAAGATGACCTTGCTCGGTGGCCTTGCAAAGGATGTGAAGCAAAGGGTCGATTGCCAACACAAAGAGGAGAGGAGAGAGGGGGTCCCCTTGCCGCAACCCTCTCCCATGCCTTATTGGATCACCGGGGATGCCATTAAGGAGCACCCTTGATGAGGAGGAGGATAGAAGCCCCGCCACCCAATCTCTAAAGTTGCTTGGGAAGCCCAAATGTTGAAGAACATCCATCAAATAGTCCCATCTAACCGAATCAAATGCTTTTTTGATGTCAAGCTTGAAGAGGAGTGTGGAAGTTCGGTTCTTGTGGAATTTCCTAGCCAAATTCCTCACATAAAGGAAGTTATCGTGAATGCTCCTCCTCTTGATGAAGGCGCTTTGGGCATTGGAGACGATCTTGTTCATATGAGGGGCAAGTCTAGAGGCCATCATCTTGGAAATTAGCTTCGCCATTGCATGAATGAGACTTATTGGTCTAAAGTCGGAGACCTCCTCGGCCCCATCTTTTTTAGGTCGAAGGGCTATGTTTACCGAATTAAGCTAATGAAGATTGTTGACGCGTAAGGAGGAGAAATCATTGATGAAGGCGTTATGGGATATGGATTGTGATATCACAAAGATCCAAACTAATGCTTTATCATGAACTCATCCTAGAAAAAAAATTAAAATTTCTAACAATATTCCGTGTTGGCGACAGTTGAAAATACATTAATGTCAAATCTGTACCTTTAACCTCAATGATGAGGTACGAGTCCAAGTTGGATCCAAAATGCGAGCAACTTGTGCAGATTTTGGCACCGATTCCAATCTGCACACCTCTAGATAATGAGCCACTTTGAAGTGTGTCACGTGGGAGATTCGCATGAGAACATATATGAAATTTTCCTATTGTGTACACCGTATCTTTAGGGACAAAAAATCTACCTCTGTCTCATGTTGTTATAACTACAGAACGTCAGAACCGTCTTTCCTCGTTGGAAGTCTCTCTTATAAAAACCTTCCAATTGTTGACAAAATCCATAGAGCGCATCAGGACCATAGCATGTGAAAGATAGTTCTGTGGTGTTCATTAGAAACAAGTAGTTTAGCTATAAAGCATATATTGGCTTGAGTGTGAAATAAGGACACATAGGCAAGAAGGTGACTGGAATGTGAGAAGCATATTCTCAAGATATTATACAGAACTAGCAATGTGCCTGTGCGTTGCAACAGAAGAAAATATATAAAACATATTAGGTTTGAATATATCCTGATGTTTGTTGTATCATTGTATACCATTAGAAGTATGTTGAGTTTCACCCAAATTTTAATCATCTTGCATGCTTAACAATACAACAATCCTCTCAAAAGTTACCAAAAAACCACTAAATTTCTGTTCTAATTTTGTTTGCATCATGAATATCCAAAAGGATGAAAACATGACGCAAAAGTTTTTATCGTGTATCATGAAACTAAGTTCTATAACCATTCATGATAATTCCAAAAGTTATATTGGAGCACCCAGATGCCATGTCACAAGTGTGGTTTGCACCGCCGTGCCAAGGACCGAAGCCAGAGCTCCTCCCGTCGGGCGCGACAGCGCAAACAGCGTGGGAACCTTGTGGCATGCGTCTAGGACCATGTCCCACTTTGTCATATGCGTCCAGGTCCATGATTTTCTAGGCCCTCTTTGTGCCATGTTATATGTAGGTAGTGTTGTAACTTGTAAAGGTATCCTCAATGAGTTCTCTCCGGGAGCAGTAAACAAGGATAGTACCATTTACTCAAGTTCCTTATGTAAGTCCCATGGAAACTACAATGTCAAGTCTCACGGAAACTACAAGCTTCAAAAGCTGGCATAACTTGTGAAACTTGTTAAGCTCATGAGTTGTCAGGCTATTTTGATTGCAACAAGCAGGGGAAGCCTTGGATTGTTCCACTAATTACCAATTTCAATGAAAATTGAGTTATTTATGTTGCTATCATCAATGGTCATCATCATTCCTTTTGTTTTTTGTTTTCATGTGCTACTTGCTATGTATCAAACACCATAGAATTGTTGGTCAATAGGCTATGTTCTGACCTTGAATCTCGAATACCACAAGAGTTGTTGTCATGCTTTTTTCCGTACTTGGAATATGACTAAAGCTGGAGCCACTTGAAAGAGGGATGCATCTTCCAACGAAAGTATGCCACTTTTTTAATGAGGCAGACTATTGAGGAAGTTCTTCTAATTAATCTCGTTATGCATCTCAAGCTTACTCCCTGTACAACAGTATATAATGTTGATGTGAATTTCTTTCTGTGCGTGTGTCAGCTTTTAAATTGTGTAAAATCGAATATTTCCAGTACACTGTTATCAAGTTTGATCTAGAAAAAGTTACATCAAATTTATCATGCCATATATCACAATAATATTTGGGGCTACGTCATACTTGTTGGTGTTCCTAATCTTTAGCATGATTTATTCATACTTATCAAATATGTAATGTAACTGCTAGGAGAAATGTTTTAAGATGGTAATCTAGTTCTAAGATAATGTTAAAAAATTATATGGGCCTGAGTACATGTTAAGTAAATTTTCCGCGTCTAGAGATTCTAGAGTTTGAATTAGAAATATGCTAAAATAAGGACCCAGTGAAGTTACACACTAATACATTTCAGGTCCATTCTTCCATGTATGCACGTTTTTACGTGACAATACTATTAGAAAATACAACAATAAATTTTGGAATGACACTTACAATCTTGTTTTGTTTGCTATTTTTGTAAAGTCGGTCGTATTGCTGCCTTATTTTGGAAACAGTTTTGTGGCCATAATGGATTCACCTACTTTACTTAGTTATGCATATATATGCTTGCAAAACCTACTTGAACACGATGCTTTGATATTCTTTGGTTATACAATGCACTTCTCCCAGAATCCAAATTTCAAAGGCAAGAGATCTATAAAGTACTCCCTCCGTTCACAAAAGAATGTCTCAACTAACTTCAAATTTGGATGTATCTAGACATAATTTAGTGTGTAGATACATCCAAATTTGAAGTTAGTTGAGACATCCTTTTGTGAACAGAGGGAGTATAAACCATGTTTAGAATGTGCTAGCGGATCGAATAGACGTGGACAACTATTTCCCTACTACCCATCTGCAGGCTTGATTGAATAGATATCGATTTTGAACTAATCCCTTCAGATGGACACAGTTTCTCTGTCCATCTGAATAGATTTCCAGTAACTACTATCCATCAAATAGGTCTTTTGGGATTACTGGTTACAAGGATTGTTGCAAAGGGGCTATGAACTTCTAAATTGAATTTGTTATTATTCAAGTTTATCAGTTTGCATAACTGAGAAAGAATTGAAAGACCGTTATATGGGAGAGGAAGTCATATACCTATGATAGCACTGTAAGCATTTATTTGGACGAATCTCCTTAATAGGTGTTAGTCTTTTTTAGTATATTTGGTGAGAAATAAGAAGTATACTTCTGTATATGCTATTCGCTTGAAAACTCACTTATATAAATAATTTATTTCTAACTGATTTTCTGACTTTAACTTGAGATATACGAGAGACAGTGCACGTGCATTCGACCAATGTAAAATAAATATGAAAATGGTTCTCTTCACGTTACAAGTATATTGCCCTTGAATATCTCTAAGGTGTACTATGAAAAATATGGAGATAACCTTTATATATTGATCGCTGTTTGAAAATATCTGCTGGTGTGTATTACTAAAAAAAATGGACATTATTAATTTTTCCTAATAAAGAAAGAGCACATGAGAAGCAATGTTTGAAGCACAAAAAAAACATTTTTCATGCATGGAAATTGAAAACGAAAAGGAGTTAAAACAAGTAGGTCTAATTATAACTATTAAACTATATGACCGATTAGGAGAGAGTATTCTTTCTCCACGTTGGTTGGATGCTGAATTATGAAATTGAATTAAATACTTATATATATCAGGTGAAAAGTATCACATCCTAACCCTTACCCTTTTTTATTGGTGTAGATATTTTAATTATTTCTATGGTTGCCTTGATTTCGGTTTATTTATAGCATTACTCAAATATATTGAAATTTATAAAATAAGCAACCTTGGTCAGTAGGATAAGTTTGTTGTTAATGTGAAGTGGGTTTCTTACTTTCTGATGTTGCTGTCGCAAAGAATTAACGCCCTGATATATCCGGTTGCAACTTTGTTTCTACAAAAGCAGTTACCTGAATGCGGAGGTGGCTGGAAGCAGTATTACATAAACCACATTACCATAATTCGCTGTAATTGCAAGCAAAACCCTAATCAGAGCAATTTAAGACTTCAAAATAATCTTAACTTCCATTCGGTCTAAAGACAGTTAAGTGCACCTTGGAACATAGAAGGCCATCACTAGTAGGCTATTCTACAGTAGTGATATATTAGGTGTAGACTCACATGTATGTCTTCATATTTGTTATACTTCATAGAATTTGTTGTGGAAATGAAATTATTTTTCAAAATTAAATAATCAAAGAGAAAGGTCGGTGTTTATCTTGTGCCTTGCAGCTCCTTCTAACACAATATCGTTATCTTTCGGCTTTTTAAAGCGCTAGGTGATCATCGACAGCTTGGGCTAGGCCACGGCTGCGGAAGGGGCCTCTCAATTGAGAGTCTGGAAAGTGGAAATGCATAAAAAATTCTATAGATTAGGGCAGATATTTGCCTTTATTGTTATCAGATATATATCAATTCCGTGTGCAAGTATAGAGTCCCTTCACTTTTGGTCGTTTCAATTCAAGATTTGGATCAGATCTAGCTGTCCCACTTGAGCACACGTCTGACCCAATTAACAATTCATGATTGCAAAGAAACCTTGCACCATAACAGTACCATGTTAGATTTGTGTATCACACAGTTTCTACAAATGGAACTAGGTTAGCTCTACATCCAATTTGTCTGCCATTCCAAAAGGAACAGACAAATTTTCAGTGTGGATATGGAGTTTATCCATCACTTATCCATCACCTGGAACCCATAAGCTCTCGTGGGTAGATAAATCAGATGAATAAAATATGGAAGGGGATATGAACCTACTTTGCTAGCACTTCTGACCTAAAGGACGTATGTTCTGTTCCTTTTTTATCATCCAGAATTGGAGGAATCACAACAAGGCTTTGTCTTAATCTCTACTAGTTTCCTTTATTAGAAATAAATCAACTAGTTCCTAATAAACTGGGTGAATTTTCACCCTTTGTCATGGGAGGTACCCTGATTAAATATGATTATATACATTAGAAATGAAGATAAATTTATTCCATCTGCTGTGGGTTTCATAAGAGAATCTGTACACATCTTGTCCCTTTCGAAGTAAAAGTTAAACGCTACATGTAAAGAGTGCTATACAGCACACAGACACAGGCTAAGACCCTTTAATACAAGTCCAGCATTCTATCATTGGTAGACTGTGACAAAAAAATCTTTGAAAATCTCTGCTTCAGAGGGTAGGGTGAATGTCAACATCACAAGGCTAGTTCTTTAGCTTTAGCCTTAAAGGTACAATAATCTCAGACAATGTATTAAAGAAATGTCCTGATTTTACAAATTGGAAGCATAGTACAGATAATTCATGCTGATGATATATGCAATTGATGGTGCAAATTGTTTGTTCCTAGTGTACGTTCAATCAGTGTACGTTTGCTTTCTAAGAAAGAAAAAACATCAATGTACCTCTAAATTCCAAGCGCTGCAGCTTTTTGTTTCACTAAATATTCTTATGGAAATTTTGAACATAGCAGTTACTAAGGACGTCGTTAACGTTGCTTCGGTTTGAAGACTTGAAAGCCTGTACCCAGGAGAGGTTCCTGTGAGCATTGCTCAATTACAGTGCCTGGTATGTTTCTTGCTATGGGGGTTAATTACTTAGCACACTTCCTTGAACGTTAAGAGTCTAACCAAGGGATACCAACCATTTGGGTATCATCTAAATAAAATTATTTAGGAATATTTTTTTCTGTGAAGTAGTGATAATATTACTCCCTCCGTCCCACAATATAAGATGTTTTAGATATTTTCCACATTCAAATGCATACACATGTATGTAGACACCTTTTAGTGCACATGTACACTTATTTTAGTGTGAATCTAGACAAAATGTGCAATAGCTAAAACATCTTATATTATGGAACGGAGGGAGTAATAATTTGTGCCCCCTTAAAGCTTTTACAGCGCAAGAAATAATCATGTTCCCTTATGCGTTGTTCAGCTGGTGCTTTAGGTATATTTAGCCTATTGTAATTACTTATGAGAGTAGTCATTAGCCTCCTTAAAGTATTAGATGCCTCTTCCAATGAATGAAATTAAGAACCAAATAGAGGCCTATTCCGATGAACAAAAAGAGATGAATGGGGCCTCCCCTTCCCCCAGCAACCGTGATGTGATCCTGATTCTTCCCAGCATTTCATTTCGTACACCCCAAAGTAATGGAAATATGGAAACGAAAACCCCCTTTCTTTCTTTTCCTGGCTCCTATGCAAGCTTGCCGTTCATTTGCCCATAGGTAGTACTAACACCTCCATCCCACCTCCCAAGGATTATTCTCCAACTAGCCTCTCCTCCCAACTATATAAGCTGCTCCTTGCCCTCACCATTGTTGCATACAAACACAAGCCAAGCCGGTCAGTCATCTAGTAGCTCTAGTAGTAGTAGTAGTACCAGTAGCCATTACAAATCATCTTACCTTTCTTCTTCCTTGAGCCATTCCTCGAGAAGCCACTAAAGCATGAGTGAACCATGGTCCGATGCCCTGAACAAGCTGTTCGAGGATTTGGGCGGAGGGATCGATAAACACGAAGAACAAGGGATGAACACAAGAACACAAAGAGGGGAAAACTCTCAAATCAAAGATAACTAGCAAGAAGCAACTCAGCAAGATTCAATTGGTAACAATTCCCCTAGGGCAGCCCCCAATTCTCCTCTCCCAAGCACACCTTACTCTTAGAATTGTTTGTCCAATTGGTCAATCCAAACCAACCCAATCTAACCACTTTAAGAGGAAAGATTAGCAAGTAGCAAACTACAAGAGGAAGCCTTGGTATCCACGAAGGGATCTTCTCCACAAGGGGAGGCCTTGGTTCATCTCCACAAGGGGAGGCCTTGATTCATCTCCATAAGGAGGAAAGGGCCACTTTGAAAAGAAGGAGCCTAGCTCTACTCTAATCCCAAATCATAGTCTATCCAGATCTGAGATGGGGAACTCCTATTTATAGTCTAGAGGCAAAAGGGAAAAGTAGGTGGGGGTAGGTGGAGGTTACAAGGCTCAAAAGCCTGGTTGGTTCCGCAGCAGCGGTAGTACCGCTCGTACGGGCGGTAGTACCGCTGGTGCGGGCCAAAGCTTGCGTTGACTCAGCGCGGGCGGTAGTACCACTCGTACGAGCGGTAGTACCGCTTGGTCGGGTGATGACCCACAAGTATAGGGGGTGTATCGTAGTACTTTCGATAAATAAGAGTGTCGAACCCAACGAGGAGCAGAAGGTGTTGACAAGCGGTTTTGATGAAGGATTCACTGTAAATGCTCACAGACAAGTTTTTAGGAGTTTTTGATATGACAGATAAATAAAGTACAAGTAAATAAAATGCAGTAATAATAGTTGCAGCGAGTGGCCCAATCCTTTCTACAGCAAAGGACAAGCCGGTTGTTGTACTTATAATGACCAAACGTTCTTGAGGACACACGGGAATATTGTCAAGTGCTTTCGCTTCATATAGTTGATTAATCTTCATTGTTTTGATAAGTGTTGTGTGGGTGAACCTATGCTAATGCACCGCCCTTCCTAGGACTAATACATACTTGTGATTATACCCCTTGCAAGCATCCGCAAATACAAGAAAGTAATTAAGATAAACTAACCACAGCCTTAAACTTTGAGATCCTGCTATCCCTCATGCATCGATATACCAACGGGTGTTCAGGTTTCTGTCACTCCGGCAACCCCACAATTGGCAAACGAATACACAATGCATTCCCCTAGGCCCATAAAGGTGAAGTATCATGTAGTCGACGTTCACATGACACCACTAGAAGAATAACACCACAACTTAAGCATCAAACCATTAAATATTACTCAACATAGTTCACTACTAACATCAAGACTTCTCCCATGTCCTCAAGAACTAAACGAACTACTCACAAGACATCATACGGAACATGATCAGAGGTGATATGATGATGAATAACAATCTGAACATAAACCTTATCCAATGGTTTCACCCAATAGCATCAATAACAAGAGTAATCAACACCGGGAGAGTTTCCCCTATGAAATAGACAAGATTCAGCCCTAGATGTTACAGCGGAGAGGGTGCAGCGGCGGTGATGATGGTGTTGGCGGTGGAGATGATGATGATGATGATCCCGATGAAGTCCAGCTCGATGACGGTGATGATGGCGACGATTTCCCCCTCCGGGAGGGAATTTCCCCCGGCAGATTTCTTCCTGCAGGGGAGCTTTTCGCTCTCTGGTGTTTTCCGCCTCGTGGAGGCGGCGGAATATTTCGATGGCCTCCTTTGTGTGTTAGGGTTCCGAGGGGGTCAAGTACGCGAAGGGGGAACGGCTGAGGTGGGCCAGGGCCCCCAAACCACCGGCGGCGGCAGGGGGCCCACCGCGCCAGTGTGGAGGGCCCACCATGGCCCTTCTCAGCTCCCCTTTTGGCCTCCTCCATCTTCTGGTAAAATAGGAACTTCCATATGTCTCCTTCGATTTATTGATCTTCAGAAATAGTGCATCTCGACGGTGCTTTTTCCAGCAGAATCCTGACTCCGGTGTCCAATTCTCCATTATTCATCAAACATGCAAAATAGGTAAAATAACATAAGTAACACTTCTAAATATGAAATATATCGATGAATAGCAGTAAATTATGATATAAAATAGTGATGCAAAATGGACGTATCAACCCCCCCAAGCTTAGACCTCGCTTGTCCCCAAGCGAAAACTGAGCTCAGTAAACATGACCACAAGTTTATGGAGCAAAGTGTCGATAAATAAAATACGGACAAGAAGCATCACATTCATTGATACACAAGTCATTCTAGACAGCAACTTCCCTTCATATAATCTAACTTGAAATAAGTAAAGGGAACCACGATGAAGTGCATAAAGAGAACCATGATTGGTGAAGGCAAACTTAAACTCTTGGTCAGAGAACAATTAACAGATCATACTTATCTTTCGAGAAGAGTCTTTATATCAGAGCTTATATAGCAGAACTTACATGCCTTAATCATAACAGTCTCCTTACAGTCATTGATAACTTTCAAAGTTATATTCATTCGGATAAAAGCTATTGTGCGAAACAAGGAAATGAGAGATATGATTAGAAGTATCAACACATATAACTAATTGGATCTCAACAACTCAAATGCTTGCTTGAGATAGAGAGGAATGGGTTTACTGACTCAACAATAATGTAAAAGATAGGCCCTTCGCAGAGGGAAGCAGGGATTAAATCATGTGCTAGAGCTTTTAAGTTTTGCAAAGCATATAGAGAGAAAATAGTTGTTTGAGAGTATGTATGTCGTTGTCAACGAATCGTAGTGAACACTAACCCCTTGTCAACCAGACTTTCAAGAGCGGCTCCCATGAAGGACGTTATCTCTACCAGCAAGGTAGATCATCCCTCTTCTCTTTTGTTTACACATGTATTTTAGTTTCTTTATAGTTGACACTCCTCCCAACCTTTTGCTTACACAAGCCATGGCTAACCGAATCCTCGGGTGCCTTCCAACATTCACATACCATGGAGGAGTGTCTATTTGCAAATTAAGTTGCTTACTGATAAATCAGGGCAAAACATGTGAAGAGAATTATTAATGAAAGTTGTAGTTAATTGGGACTGGGCACCCCATTTGCCAGCTCTTTTTGCAAATTGTTGGATAAGCGGTGTATATGCCACTAGTCCATTGGTGAAAGTCTGTCAAAAGTGACAAGAGAAGAAAAAACCCTCATGAGCTAATAAACAGTGACACAAAACTAGGAGTAATAAGTTTTGAATAATTTAAAGGTAGCACATGAAGTATTTACTTGGAATGGCGCAAAATACCATATAGTAGGAAGTTATGGTGGACTCGAATGGCAATGGTTTGGCTCAAGGTTTGGATGTATGAGAAGCATTCCCTCTCGATACAGGTCTTTGGCTAGCAAGGTTATGTAGCAAGCATAAGAGTTGAGGGATACAAACAATTATACAAGTGATAAGAATAATCATGCAATCTTCCTTAGAAGCACAAATAGTTTAACTTAAGAATACTAAGCTTATGAGCTACAAAGAAAGAAAGATCATGGAATAATATATTTGCATGCACTCCCTCTCTCTACTTAAGTCTCAAAGTATTGTCTACTACTGACCAATGCTAAGTTTGCCAAAACCAAAAAGATTAACTTGGTGCTCTAAAAAGTGATCCCTATACTAACAACAAGGTTATCAATATGAAAGAGAATTGCAAGCTAAAATAAAGTATGCAGAAAGTAAATGATAAAACTTCTCATTAATATTTCATAACGGCAACTCACACCAAGGGATACATAGATAACCAACTAAAAGAGAGATACTTCCACATTGCAAACCATCATATAAGATAACTTCCCTACTCACGATATGACTTTATGGAAAAGTAAAAGGTAAAGATAATGATGTGATACCGCGGCACTCCCCCAAGCTTGGAACAAACCAAGGGGATGCCAATACTTATGATGAATTACTCCTTCGGTGGTGGTGGTGAATTGTCCTCATCATCAGACTTCCAGGGAAGGGGTTTCCCATCAACAAAGGACGACTTGGTTTCGATTATCCTGAAACTAGCAGCAGCGCTTATGTTTTTAAACCGAGTTTCATACTCACAGTTTTGATTCTGGATCATAGAGTTGCGCCTGCAGTTTGTTGGTGGTGTTGATGAGGTGAAATATGTCTTCCCAGAGTTGTGCAGTCTCCTTCTTATGTTCAGCGACCAGCGCGGACACCATTGAGTGGAAGACTCCCACTTCACGTTCCGCCAGCTTTTTGTATGTGAAGACCTCTTGCTCCAGCTTCTCCATCCTGGCTTCCAGGCTCCCTTCTCCTTTGGGTCCTCGCACGTCTTCCGTCTGCAGCTTTCCATCAACCATCTGCGACTCCTTGGGATGCATCTTCAGCTCATCCATGTATGGGGTGACGACGTTCACAAAGAAACTGTCCTTTGGAGGCTTCGATGAAGACATGGCAGCTCTAGATCTGAAAACAATATCTGGACAGAAACAGCTCGAAACGAAACACGATGAAAAGGCGAGATACGAACCTCGGGGGTTCGGGTGAGTTATATAGCAAAAAGTTTTACAACATAAGGAAGGTACAGGAGGAAACCTGATCGGAGACGAGCTCCGGGGTGCTCAAACCACCAGGCGGCGCGGCTGGGGGGCCCACCGCGCCGACCTATGGTTTGGGCACCACGGGTGCCGTCTCCCATCCGGTTCGGTCTCTTATTTTTCCATATTTAATAAAAACGACGAAAATATCTTCTAGAAAGTTATTCGCGAAACTTTTCTTACCGAAACTGTTACCTATTCGAATCGAATTCTGCAGTCCCAGAAAAATGTTCTTCAATGAAAGTTTCCGGAGTCACCACTTTAATTGTATCAACCTCTTCATTAATAGAATCTCCAGAAATATAATGCTTGAGTCTTTGACCATTTACCACTTGTGTAGAGTTATCTTTCAATGAAGCAATTTTTATTGCACCTGAACGATACACCTCCACAATAACAAATGGTCCTTCCCATTTTGAGAGTAACTTTCCTGCAAAAAATCTGAGACGAGACCTATACAATAGAACTTTCTCACCAACATTAAATTCTCTTTTAAGAATTCTCCTATCATGCCATCTCTTAACTTTTTCTTTAAAGAGTCTAGCATTTTCATAAGCCTCACTTCTCCATTCATCTAAAGAACTTAAATGCAACAACCTTTTCTCACCGGCAAGTTTAAAATCTCTATTAAGTTCTCTCACTGCCCAATAAGCTTTGTGTTCTAATTCTAAAGGCAAGTGACAAGCTTTACCATAAACCATTTTATAAGGAGACATGCCCATGGGGTTCTTATAAGCAGTTCTATAAGCCCATAAAGCATCATTTAACTTACTAGCCCAATTTTTTCTAGATTTATTAACAGTCTTTTGCAAGATAGATTTAATCTCCCTATTTGACAATTCTACTTGTCCACTAGTTTGAGGATGATAGGCTGAAGCAATTCTATGATTAACACCATATTTAGCAAGAGTCTTTCTAAAACCACCATGGATAAAATGAGAACCTCCATCAGTCATAAGATATCTAGGTACACCAAACCTAGGAAAAATGACATCTTGAAGCATTTTTAAAGAGGTCTCACCATCAGCACTTTTAGTAGGTATAGCTTCTACCCATTTAGTGACATAATCAACAGCAACAAGTATATGAGTATTACCTTGTGAAGAAGGAAAAGGACCCATGAAGTCGAATCCCCAACAATCAAATGGTTCAATAACAAGAGAATAACTCATAGGCATTTCATTGCGTCTAGAGATATTACCAACCCTTTGACATTCATCACAAGATAAAATAAACTTTCTTGCATCCTTAAAGAGGGTAGGCCAATAAAAACCTGATTGTAGAACTTTCTGCGCAGTTCTATCTCCAGCGTGATGCCCTCCATAAGCACTTCCATGGCATTTCCTCAGTATTTCCTGTTGTTCATATTCAGGAACACATCTTCGCATAATACCATCGACTCCTTCTTTATATAAGTGTGGGTCATCCCAAAAGTAATGCCGCAAGTCATAAAAGAATTTCCTTCTTTGCTGAGCTGAAAAGGTTGGAGGCAAGTACTTGGAAACAATAAAGTTAGCATAATCAGCATACCAAGGACTATCTCGCGAACTTACACTTATTGCAGCCAATTGTTCATTTGGAAAGCTATCATTAACAGGAATAGGATCATAAGGAATGCTTTCCAATCTAGACAAATTATCAGCAACAGGATTTTCAGCACCTTTTCTATCTATGATATGCAAATCAAATTCTTGCAAAAGAAGTACCCATCTAATAAGCCTTGGCTTAGCATCTTTCTTTTCCATAAGGTATCTAATTGCAGCATGATCAGTATGAATAGTGACTTTCGAATCAACTATGTAGGGTCGAAATTTGTCACAAGCAAAAACTACAGCTAGAAATTCTTTTTCAGTAGTGGCATAATTCTTTTGAGCAGAATCAAGAGTTTTACTAGCATAATGAATAACATTTAACTTTTTATCTACTCGCTGCCCAAGAACAGCGCCTACAGCATAATCACTAGCATCACACATAATTTCAAAAGGTAAATTCCAATCAGGTGGTTCAACTACAGGAGCGGTGATTAAAGCCTTTTTCAAAGTTTCAAAAGCTTCCTTACAATCATCATCAAAAACAAATGGTACATCTTTTTGAAGAAGATTAGTAAGAGGCTTGGAAATTTTAGAGAAATCTTTAATAAACCTCCTATAAAAACCAGCATGACCAAGAATACTACGAATACCTTTAACATCTTTGGGACAAGGCATCTTTTCAATTGCCTCCACTTTAGCTCGATCAACTTCAATACCTCTTTCAGAAATTTTATGTCCAAGAACAATTCCTTCATTAACCATAAAGTGGCATTTCTCCCAATTAAGAACAAGGCTAGTTTCTTCACATCTCTGCAAAACTTTGTCAAGGTTGTGCAAACAATTATCAAAGGAAGTTCCATAGACGGAGAAATCGTCCATGAAGACTTCCACAATTTCCTCACAAAAGCCATGAAAAATAGCAGACATGCATCTTTGAAAAGTAGCAGGAGCATTACATAAACCAAAAGGCATACGTCTATAAGCATAAGTTCCATAAGGACAAGTAAAAGTAGTTTTCTCTTGATCTTGCGCTCTCACAGCAATTTGAGAAAACCCAGAATACCCATCAAGGAAACAAAAGTGAGTTTTCTTAGACAACCTCTCAAGCATTTGATCAATAAAAGGCAAAGGATAATGATCTTTCTTAGTTACTTTGTTAACCTTTCTAAAATCAATGCACATCCTATAACCAACTACTACTCTTTGAGGAATTAGTTCATCATTTTCATTAGGAACAACGGTAATTCCTCCTTTCTTAGGAACACAATGCACAGGACTTACCCATCTACTATCAGCAATAGGATAAATAATACCAGCTTCAAGAAGTTTTAATACCTCATTTCTTACCACTTCTTTCATCTTGGGTATTAAACGACGCTGATGCTCAACAACAGGCTTTGCATCAGGTTCCATGTTGATGGCGTGCTGACATATAGTAGGAGAAATTCCCTTCAGGTCATCAAGAGTATATCCCATAGCTCCGCGGTGTTTCTCAACACTCCCAATAACCTTTCCTCCTCTGTACCTGAAAGTTTAGAGCTGATAATAACAGGATATATTTTCTTATCATCAATATAAGCATATTTAAGATTATCAGGCAGAGGTTTCAAATCAAAAACAGGATCCTCCTTGGGTGGCATTGTGGTACCCAAATCTTCCACAGGTAAATTGTGTTTGAGCATAGGTTGACGAAGGAATACTTCATCAAGCTCATTCCTTTCTTCCCTGAAGTTCTCACTTTCATGATTCTCCATATGTTGCTGCAAAGCATTGTTAGGAGCAAGAACAATAGATGCAAGTTGAGCAATTTCAAAATCCTCACTAGGCAATTCAGTTTCATAAGGTGCTTTAGCAAATTTAGAGAAATTGAATTCATAAGATTCACCAGCAAATTTAGTAAAGATTTTCTCTTTCTTACAGTCTATAACAGCACCACAAGTATTCAGAAAAGGTCTACCAAAAATAATAGGACAACTATCATTGGCAGCCGACCCAAGTACAAGAAAATCAGCAGGGTATTTAGTCTTACCACAAAGGACTTCGACATCTCTAATGATACCAATTGGAGAGATAGTTTCCCTATTAGCAAGCTGAATAACCACATCAATCTCTTCAAGTTTACAAGGAGCAATTTCGTGCATAATTTCCCTGTAAAGCTCATAAGGAATAGCACTAGAACTTGCACCAATATCACATAAACCATAATAGCAATGATCACCTATCCTAACAGAAAGCACAGGAACACTAGACTTCCTAGAACTTTTAGGATGTGAGACAATATTAGAAGCATCCTTTAGATATATGAGAAACAGATTCATCTTTATAAGGTTCATGATAATTTTTAAAGATAATGTGTCTATCTTCTTTTTACTTTTAAAGATATATGAGAAACAGATTCATCTTTATAAGGTTCATGATGTGAGACAAAAGATAATGTGTCTATCTTCTAAATTTTCAGTGACAAGATCTTTAACCAATGCTACAACGGGTTCAACAGTTATTTGCTCATCAGGTTTGGTAGTTTTCTTTTTACTTTTACTAACAACACCAGTTATGATAGTATGTTCCTTAATCTTATTAGGAAAAGGAACTTTTTCAATATAAGGTTCAGGAATAATGCGATCAACAACATTAACGTCAACACCTTTAGATATATGAGACACAGATTCATCTTTATAAGGTTCATGATAATTTTTAAAACCCTCCTTCGGCAATCCGAAATAGGAAGCAAAGGCTTTATAAAAGTTTGCAACAATTTGAGAGTCAAGACCATAAGTAGTGCTAATTTTGCGATAATCATCAGTATCCATAAAAATTTTAACACACTCAAAGTCATAGTTTATACCTGACTCCCTACCTTTGTCATTCTCCCATCCTTCAGTGTTCTCCTGGATCCGATCAAGAAAGTCCCACTTAAACTCTTCTTTATTACGAGTGAACGATCCAGCACAAGTGGTATCCAATAGAGTTTTATCTTGAAAGGAGAGTCTTGCATAAAAGTTATCAATAACAACATTAGCAGGAAGCACATGAATGGGACATTTGAGCATTAATGCCTTCAATCTCCCCCACGCTTGAGCGATACTCTCTCCATCATAGGGCCAGAAGTTATATATGAGGTTCCGATCCTTATGAATCTCACCTGGAGGATAGAATTTGGAGTAAAAGAGAGGTACAATTTCCTCCCATCCAAGAGAATACCCATTCTTCAGCAGTTTATACCAATGTGCAGCTTTACCAGACAGTGATAGAGAGAATAATTTCTTCTTAACTTCTCCCATCGAGATACATGCACACTTAAATAACTCGCACAATTCATGCAGAAATAACAAATGATCTCCAGGATGGACAGTTCCATCTCCTGCATAGCGGTTATTTGTGACACGTTCAACAATTTTCATAGGAATTTTGAACGGTATTACCTGCTCATCTAGCACCTCCTCTACTACCTTAGCAGTGGTAGTTGTTTTCCCAAATAGGAATTCAAGAGAAGACCCCTCCATAATGAGATATAGCAGCAGGCAAAAATAAAAACAGCACGTACAATAAATGTTTCCCTTACCAATTCCACTTACCAATAGCGCTACACTCCCCGACAACGGTGCCAGAAAATAGTGTTGATGACCCACAAGTATAGGGGGTGTATCGTAGTACTTTCGATAAATAAGAGTGTCGAACCCAACGAGGAGCAGAAGGTGTTGACAAGCGGTTTTGATGAAGGATTCACTGTAAATGCTCACAGACGAGTTTTTAGAAGTTTTTGATATGACAGATAAATAAAGTACAAGTAAATAAAATGCAGTAATAATAGTTGCAGCGAGTGGCCCAATCCTTTCTACAGCAAAGGACAAGCCGGTTGTTGTACTTATAATGACCAAACGTTCTTGAGGACACACGGGAATATTGTCAAGTGCTTTCGCTTCATATAGTTGATTAATCTTCATTGTTTTGATAAGTGTTGTGTGGGTGAACCTATGCTAATGCACCGCCCTTCCTAGGACTAATACATACTTGTGATTATACCCTTGCAAGCATCCGCAAATACAAGAAAGTAATTAAGATGAACTAACCACAGCCTTAAACTTTGAGATCCTGCTATCCCTCATGCATCGATATACCAACGGGTGTTCAGGTTTCTGTCACTCCGGCAACCCCACAATTGGCAAACGAATACACAATGCATTCCCCTAGGCCCATAAAGGTGAAGTATCATGTAGTCGACGTTCACATGACACCACTAGAAGAATAACACCACAACTTAAGCATCAAACCATTAAATATTACTCAACATAATTCACTACTAACATCAAGACTTCTCCCATGTCTTCAAGAACTAAACGAACTACTCACAAGACATCATACGGAACATGATCAGAGGTGATATGATGATGAATAAAAATCTGAAAATAAACCTTAATCCAATGGTTTCACTCAATAGCATCAATAACAAGAGTAATCAACACCGGGAGAGTTTCCCCTATGAAATAGACAAGATTCAGCCCTAGATGTTACAGCGGAGACGGGGTGCAGCGGCGGTGATGATGATGTTGGCGGTGGAGATGATGATGATGATCCGATGAAGTCCAGCTCGATGACGGTGATGATGGCGACGATTTCCCCCTCCCGGAGGGAATTTCCCCGGCAGATTTCTTCCTGCAGGGGAGCTTTTCGCTCTCTGGTGTTTTCCGCCTCGTGGAGGCGGCGGAATATTTCGATGGCCTCCCTTTGTGTGTTAGGGTTCCGAGGGGGTCAAGTACATGAAAGGGGAACGGCTGGGATGGCCCTGGGCCTCCAAACCACCAGGCGGCGCAGCAGGGGGGGCCCACTGCGCCAGCCTGTGGTTTGGGCTCCCCAGGTGCCTTCTCAGCCTCCCCTTTTGGCCTCCTCCATCTTCTGGTAAAATAGGGACTTCCATATGTCTCCTTCGATTTATTGATCTTCAGAAATAGTGCATCTCGACGGTGCTTTTTCCAGCAGAATCCTGACTCCGGTGTCCAATTCTCCATTATTCATCAAACATGCAAAATATGTAAAATAACATAAGTAACACTTCTAAATATGAAATATATCGATGAATAGCAGTAAATTATGATATAAAATAGTGATGCAAAATGGACGTATCATCGGGCGGTAGTACCGGCCGCACTGCCGCACTTGAGCGCAGAGGAGGGTTTTCGGCGGCACCGGGGGCGGTAGTACTGCCGACGCGGTAGTACCGCCTGGAGGGGTGGTAGTACCGCTGTGGCACTTTTTCCTGCTCTTCTTCTTCTTCTTCCTGGCCATCTTTTTGGGTCTTCTCTTGGTCATCTTCTCGATAATCTTGGACCTTCTCTTGCTCATCTTCTCCACTCCATTGTGGGTCGTCATCAAGATGGTTCCTGAGTATGCACAAAGTATCCGAATGAAGTAGCAACCCATTCAAAGGAGTGTCGAGATCACACATAGATAGGAGTGAATTCACCTTATCATGGAGAGCTTTGACTCTTGCTCTTGTCATTGGGCCACTTGTTGTAGGAGCCGTAGGTTGGGCTACATCATCTCCCCCCCCCCTTGGAAAAGAGTCATCCTCGACTCTTGGTCATCCTCATCGCTTGATGTTTCAAGGTATGGCGATAGGTCGGCGACGTTGAAGGTGTCATGGACCAAGTGTTTGGAGTGGGAGATGTCGATCTTGTAGGCATTGTCGTTGATGCGCTTGATGACCTTGAATGGTCCGTCTCCACGAGGGTGAAGCTTGGACTTCCTTGCATCCGGAAAGCGATCTTTGCGTAGGTGTAGCCAAACAAGGTCTCCTTCTTCAAATATCATGGCGCTCGTCTTCCATTCATCACCTTCACACATTCTAACAGTGATGGCGTTGATGGGACGACAATCCATGCAAAGGCGAAGAGTATTGTCGTGCTTGGGTACCAAGATGACGGGCACGGCGCACGAACTCAAGCTCTCGCGGATATGTCCCATGTCAAGAAGTTCTTGTATTTGCCGCTCAATCTCCTTTGTCTCCTCGGGGTTGGTGCGGTATAGAGCGCGGTTTGTTAGCGGTGCGCCGGGAACAAGGTCGATGCGATGCTCGATTCCGCGTAGAGGAGGTAGTCCCGGTGGCACTTCTTGAGGAAAAACATCTTCAAAGTCCTTCAAAAGAGACAACAAAGAAGGAGGAAGGTTTGTGATAGTGTTAGTCATAGAAACTTCACCCTTGCATATGAGCACATAGTGGGGGGTGGATGGGTTCTCTCTCAACTCCCTCATCTCTCTCTTGGTGGCAAATAGTGTAAGTTTTGTAGGGGCTCTCTTTGAAGTGTCACACTCATTTGGCTTGTGGCTCTCACTCACTTTATGGTGGTTCTCTCGCTCACCACTCATCTCACTTAACGAACGATCTTGTTGTGCCCGTGCAATAGTCTTGGCGTTGTCGGCGATGACTTGACTTGGTGTCATGGGACGAAGGATGAAGGTCTTGTCATTGTTCTTGAAGCTATAGTAATTTGTCCTTCCATCATGCATAGCACCATTATCAAATTGCCAAAGACGTCCAAGAAGTACGTGGCAAACGGTCATAGGCACAACATCACAATCAACCGTATCTTCATAAGCACCAATCTTGAAGGAGACTTGCACCATGTGTTGTATCTTGACGGCTCCAGAATCACTCAACCATTGGACATAGTATGGGTGTGGGTGCTTCTTGAACTTCAAGTTGAGCTTATCACAAAGTTCCTTGCTCGCTAAGTTGTAGCAACTTCCACCATCTATGATGACCTTGATGGACTTTCCATTGATTCCCGCTCTTGTTTGAAACAAGTTGCATCTTTGGTCTTCTTCCACTTGAACATTGGTAGTTAAATCTCTTGCCACAACCAAGGAAGGGTTGTTGTCGCCATCACAATATATCTCATTTTCTTCTTCTTCAGCACTTTGCATTGTGGCGACTTTGTTCAAGGCATTGTACTCATCTTCACTCATAGATTCATACTCTCCCATGTCATTAATGATCATGACCTTCTTGTTGGTGCACTCAAAGGATTTGTTCCCTTGTCCTCCGCACTTTTAGCATTGCAAGAGTCTTGTTCTGGACAAAGATCCTTGAGGTGCCTTTGTAGAGGGAGGAACTTTCTTGAAAGGTTGAGGCGCTTGAGGTGTCGATGTAGAGACTCTTGGAGGAGCTCGTGTGTTTGCTTGAGGAAGAGCTTGTGAAGGTGTAGGTGTTGACGAAGAAGGCTTGTTGGCGAAGAATGCCTTTGACTTGATGTATTTGAGCTCTTCAAGCACGTGACGCTCGGCCTTTGTTACTTGATGGACTAACTCAACTAAATTGGCATATGGTTGGAACTCCACAATCTTCTTGATTGGGTAGTTGAGGCCATTCATGAAGTGTGCCATAGATTGCTCTTCGAACTCGTTGACATTGGCTCTCATCATCGAGATTTCCATCTCCTTATAGTACTCATCAACCGACTTCAACCCTTGCTTCAACTCTTGCAACTTCTTGTACAAATCTCGAGTGTAATGGCTTGGCACGAAGCGCTTGTACATTGTTTCTTTCATTTCAACCCAAGTGTCGATTGGTTGTTGGTGGTTAGCGATGCGTGCATCTTGTAGTTGTTCCCACAACAAGAGAGCATACTCTTCAAACTCCATCGAAGCTAAGGCCACCTTCTTGTTGTCGGAGATGCGTTGTACGCGTAAGATCTTGTCAACCTTTAGTACCATGAGAAGTAGGCTTCCGGATCACTTGTGCCGTAGAACTTGGGTATGTCAAAGCGAAGATTGTTCAAGTTGTCGTAGTCGTCGCGATGGTTTGGAGGTGGGAATGCACATCCACGTCTCCTTCTATTAAGTCCATCACCATTGTGTTGGCTTGACTCGTTATCACTTGACTCGGAACGATGGTGTTGTTGACGATCATGTGGAAGTTCTTGACGAGGACGAAGATCATGGCGAGGAATGGGTTGTTCGTTATTGTTCGCATTGTCATGATTTTGATGGCGTGGCCTTGGAGGATGACGGGGATGACGTCCTTGTTCATCAAAGTCATTCGCACCCGGTACGCCATTGTCATTAGCCAATGGGTCATGACGATCACGTTGTTGCGGTGGTGGTGATGGTATGCGTTCGCGACGTTCATCATTTGGTGAGGTTGTTCTTGATGCGCATTGGCATTGTTCGCGTGAAGATCATGTGGTTGTTCAACATTAGGAGTAGGTCGTTCATGGGCATCGCGCCTTGGGTTATGTTGACGTTCTTGTTGCGGATCTTCTTGGTGAGGGCCATGACGTGGATACGTCCCAAACGTATCTATAATTTTTTGATGTTCCATGCATGTTTTATGTCAATTGGCACATGTTTTATATACACTTTATATCATATTATGACATTTATTAGAATAACCTACTAATAGTTGCCAATATGCAAAATCTTCTTGTTTTCCTATTTGTTGTGTAGGAATTATCAAAAATACAAAAGGAAACCTTGTTGGAGTCAAATTGGGACTTTCCTGAAATCTGTCTGAGAACTTTTTACGGAGATTGTCAGTTTGACCCTCGAAGATGGCGTCCAATGGAAATCAAATTAAAGAGAAAGTTGTCACAATTTTCCATACGAAGATTTTAAGCCCGAGATCAGCCCAATCGGAGTTCGGACGCGGCCTGTAGGCCCGTTTTGGTGGAACCCTAAAAGGGGGTGACGGAAATCCGAGAGTCTATATAAAGAAGGAAACCCTAGGTCGTGAGAGGCACCCAAGACCACGAATTTTCCTCCTCCCAGGCAGCCATCTGGGGGAGGAGAACCTCCTCCACACCATCCTCATCACCAAGGGCAGCCGCCGCCGCCCCCAAGGGCCGCCGCCGCCAGCATGGGCTGCTGCGGGTCGCCGCCTCCACTCCGGGCTGCACCTCTTCATCAACCTCTCCATCTTCTCCAACGACATCTCAACCGTCTCCATGATGAAGGGGGAGTAGTCCACCCCCTGGACTTTGGGTTTGTGGTGGTAACTTGATCTAATCTCTATGTATGATCATTGTTGGAGTCTATATGATGTGTTTTGCATAAGTATGGATCTATCTATGTAATTCTTATGGTGGATATTGTGGTATGAGATGATTTGTTATACATTTACCGTTGTGTTGGAGCTTGTATGATTTGTCATACTTTGGAGATATTCTATGATACATGTGATGGTTTGATTTATGCATAATGCCTTGTTTATCCTTGTCATGAGGTGATTGACACCACCAAGTGTGGATAGATGAGAGAGATGTGGTCATGCACACGAAATATGAATCATTGCACTAGTGTTTAGAATATTGTCCATTATGAAGTATGATGTATGTAGGTACGGGATGGCCGATGTGACAACGGCATATGTATTGAGTGACATGTGAATACAGCCCAACATCCTTTATCTGGGGGTAAAAAGGAAGAGTATGATGTGGGAGTGAGAGCAACCACGCTAGCCTTACGAGGGTGACCTAGCAACACAAATGAGTACTTCTTTCAACTATGTGTTTTAGGACATATAGCCGTCATAAAAGCTACCATTAAAACATAACAATTGTGTGTACTTTATCTATAACATGATAATCACCGTAGATGAGAGAGAGATGATTAAGTGAACCCATGAACCCATGTCCATTGTTCCTATAAGAGAAAACCTTTGTCTTGTCCTCTTGCATTGAAGAGGATTGGGACACTTTTACATTCTTGTTTTGTTACATTAAACTTCCATCCATTAAATCAACCATCTCGTTCCTTAAACTTGTTTAGTGCATAATCAACTAAAACTTGTGACACTTTAGTTGTAGGGAATAGATAACTTTTCCTTCTTGCTCCTACGGATCGATACCTTACTTCCACATTGAGAGGTGCTACAGTGATCCCCTGCTCTTGGGGGTTATCAAGTAATTTTCTGGCGCCGTTGCCGGGGAGCGCAGCACTTAAGTTTTTATTCTTGTTTGCACTAGATATTTATTTTCAGTTTGCATTTAGTTTAGTTTTATTTTCAGTTTTCATTAAAAACATAAAATACATAAAAACTATTAATACTATTACTATGGCATTTATGAATCGTGCTTCGCTGCATCTTGCTTTATATGAAAGTGTTTATGCTAATGCTCCTAATGTGGTTGAAACTACTGTGTCTGAGATACCTAAAGTGGGATATAAAATTCCCGTTGGTCATGTTAAAAGAGTTATGAAAAATCCATTACAAGGAATGGAACTAAGTCTGCACGTGAACACGTGGAGACAGTTGAAGAGATATGTGGTTTATTTAGGCTTCCTGGTATTTCTGATGATCAGGTAAAAAGGAAGCTATTATATTTGTCTTTATCTGGTAATGCTTGTATTTGGTTCAAGTCTTTGGATGAAGAAGTTACTATTGAATGGAGTAGTTTGAGGAAGGTTTTTCTTAAATATTTTACTCCTAAAGAAACAATTCTTGCTGCCACGGAAAGTACTAATATTTTGCAGGAAGAGGAGAATAAAAACCTAAGCTTGGGGATGCCCGTGCAACCCCAAGAAGATGATGAAAATGATGAACAACTAGAGAATGAAGAGAGGAAACTTCCACCTTCACCTTCAACAAATGATAGTAACACTCAAGATTTTGTTGATGATAAACTTTGCTTTTATGATTCTGATGATGAGGAGGACTATCAACATATGCCTAATGAGAACATTATTGATAATAATTTTAAAAATGATGAGGATTATGGTTTAGATATGCTATATGATAATGCTTTAGATGATGGTCCTATGCTTATTGATAAACCTCCATGTTTAGTTGTTACTAAATTATGTGAGGATAAAAATGATATACTTGCTGTTTGTGATGGTACTCTTACTCATGAGAGTCCTACTTTGTTCTTAAATTCTCCTAATTACACCATAGAGGAGAAATTTGCTTATGTTGAGAAATACTTATGTGGTTTGCAATTACCTTTAGTTCCAAATCTTTGTTGCAACCATGATATTAAACTTAATATTGATCTTATTAACTATTTTGAAAGAGGGAAGCATGCTAATGAATTCCATAATAAATTTAATAATCCTCTTTATGTGCCTAAATTATCTAAGTTGAATGATTCTTGTGGTTATATGGTTGAATTTATTTCTACTACTTGCAACTATTATGAAAGAGGAGGTGATAAGAACCCTCTTTATGCTAATAATTATATGCTGCAAGTAAATATTGTTAATATGCATTGGGAAACTTCTATTTATGGTGATTCATTCATATACAAAATGCCAATGCATAGAAAGAAAGTTAGACTTCGTTGTTATTACTTTTGTGTTTTGTTTTTCTCTCAACTAGGGTTCAACTTGACTATTATTTTGATTGGTTTGAGAACACCATGGGATCCTGGTATTATGCATGAACACTTTCCAAGGAAGAGGGACACATCAAAGTATAAGTTCCCTCATGAGCTTCACATAACATCAAGTAAGAAGCCTAGCTATATGGCTATAAAGAAAGCGCTTTACGGGAGGCAACCCGGTTGTTTTTATTTTGATTTTCTTTGTGTCCTCTTGCTGTAACAAGAGACTTAGTGTTTAGTTTAGATTCTGGAATTTTTAATAAAGTGCCAAGTTTTACTCATTTTGGTATGAAGAAGTTGCTTATAGCGTTCGGAGATATTATTCCTGCACGAATCTGTGCACGGTATGATTTTTAATTCTTATTCTGTAACTCCGAATGAGCTCATATTTAAACTGTAATGGCAACTTTTCATCCTCTGTATGCATGAATTTTTTCGGAATTTTCCGACAAAGTTAAGTAGGGTAGAAAAATACGTTTTGCTGCTGCTGTTTTTCTGGACAGATTCTGTCCCATTTTGTTTGATGCATGCTTAGAACTTTTAACATGAATCTTTTTGATCCAATTGAGTTTATGAGTAGGCATACAACATTATACATGTTCTGGACATCCATATGAATTTTTGTCTAAGGATTATATGCAGCAAGAAATCTATTTGTTTATCACTACTAATGTGCCCCACAGAAAAAGAAATGGGAGAAACGGTGTTTTGAAGTTTTTTCACAGGGATTAGAGGAGCTGCACCAAGAGCTATCCAAGGATGGTGAAGACCATAAGCTTGGGGATGTCAAGACAACCCCACTAGACCGACACACTCTCGGTTTGCACACGTCTAACTTCTGTTTTTCGATCAAAGCACTTTATCGTATAAACTTGGAGCGTCTGTTTTTTTTTTTTTGTTATTTCGGTTTGTTAATAAGACCACCACTATCATTTATATATGAGAGCTACTGGAAGTTTGGGTTGAATTATGTTGGATGCTATTAAATATATTGGGATAGGGATGTTTGAGTTGATTTTAAAAGATACATATAGTTGCATAATTCATGTGCTTTGAATGAATGTTAATTTGCAAGTGTGTTGTCAAGAGCTATCTTTTACCATGTTTAGATGTTGAATTTTAACTTTACTTGGTTTAACATGGATTGATTAGTTCTATGGACACTTATGCATGCATTTAGATGGTCAACTTTCTCCCTATTGCTAGCCCAAAAATTACAACAAGTAAAAAGCTTGTTTCCCAACACCTTCAACCAAAGTTTTTCCAGTGAGTCCACCATATCTACCTATTAGCTTTATGCTATTCCAAGTATGTTTATCATGTTATATTGTGTTATCTACATTTCTGAATTTAAATGCTTATGTTATTGATTGTCATGGGAAAAATTGGTTAAAAGCTCTCACGAACTTGATGCACAATTTACTTTTATTGCATTTAATAAGCATGAACCATTGTGATTAAAATTATGAAGTTGTGGGCTTGACAATAGTTTTGGTTGGGAGTTAGCCCATATGTGCTGTCACATGGCAAGCTTTCAACATTGCACTTATTTATATTTAGTTGATGTCATGTACTTTTGTTTATGGATGCCTATCATGGGTGAAATGAATGAGGATACTTAGTAAGTTCAAAGAGTTTGTATAAATGGTTAGAGAAATGCTGGGCCGCTAATCTAAGCCATGCATCATTCATGGTGGAAATTTACAGCATAACCATAATGTTCATTCAGTGATGCACCTCATAATAAAAAGCTATACCCATAGTAAATAAAAGAGTGCTGAGATTGTTCATTGTCTGTTTGTCTTGTTGTTTTGACATGGGCTTGTTCATGTCAAGGGGCAAGAGGTACCCCAGTGCAGTTCTTGATGATACTATTATTACTTGCAATGACCTTTATTTGAATTTACTTTGTGGACCAAAGTGAGTAACACATGGTGTAGGTACTTGTATTCAAGGGACATGAGACATTCAACCAATACATTGTCAAGCACACCACTCATATTTGCTTTCACTTTAAACATTAATCATTCAAGATGCTATGATAGGGGTAATGAGAGCTCCACACCAATGACTACCACATTGCAAGCATTAACTTAAGTAGAAGTGTTTGGAAGTTAGATGAAACTTATTCATGCTTTACCTCTACTTATTTATCTATCCAAAGTGTCCACCTTTTATACTCAGTTTTCATAAGAAGTACTCTATGACCACCATAGGATGTTTTTACTTTTCATTATGCATACATTTGGTCCATAGTACTTTCTTCTATGTTACACTTTGTGAATTTATCATTGAACATCTTTACATTGAGTATTTGATATCACTTCATAATCTATCTTGTACATTGCTACTCCTTTGAAGAATGAATCATTTGACTGTATGTAGCAATAACTTCATCACTTCATTCATAACATGTGCCTTACAATATTATATGATCAAGATTATGATGGTAGCATGTCACTTCAAAAATTATTTTGTTTTATCGTTTACCTACTCGAGGACGAGTAGGAACTAAGCTTGGGGATGCTTGATACGTCCCAAACGTATCTATAATTTTTGATGTTCCATGCATGTTTTATGTCAATTGGCACATGTTTTATATACACTTTATATCATATTATGACATTTATTAGAATAACCTACTAATAGTTGCCAAAGTGCAAAATCTTCTTGTTTTCCTATTTGTTGTGTAGGAATTATCAAAAATACAAAAGGAAACCTTGTTGGAGTCAAATTGGGACTTTCCTGAAATCTGTCTGAGAACTTTTTACGGAGATTGTCAGTTTGACCCTCGAAGATGGCGTCCAATGGAAATCAAATTAAAGAGAAAGTTGTCACAATTTTCCATACGAAGATTTTAAGCCCGAGATCAGCCCAATCGGAGTTCGGACGCGGCCTGTAGGCCCGTTTTGGTGGAACCCTAAAAGGGGGTGGAAATCCGAGAGTCTATATAAAGAAGGAAACCCTAGGTCGTGAGAGGCACCCAAGACCACGAATTTTCCTCCTCCCAGGCAGCCGTCTGGGGGAGGAGAACCTCCTCCACACCATCCTCATCACCAAGGGCAGCCGCCGCCGCCCCCAAGGGCCGCCGCCGCCACCGTGGGCTGCTGCGGGTCGCCGCCTCCACTCCGGGCTGCACCTCTTCATCAACCTCTCCATCTTCTCCAACGACTTCTCCACCGTCTCCATGATGAAGGGGGAGTAGTCCACCCCCTGGACTTTGGGTTTGTGGTGGTAACTTGATCTAATCTCTCTATGTATGATCATTGTTGGAGTCCATATGATGTGCTTTGCATAAGTATGGATCTATCTATGTAATTCTTATGGTGGATATTGTGGTATGAGATGATTTGTTATACATTTACCGTTGTGTTGGAGCTTTTATGATTTGTCATACTTTGGAGATATTCTATGATACATGTGATGGTTTGATTTATGCATAATGCCTTGTTTATCCTTGTCATGAGGTGATTGACACCACCAAGTGTGGATAGATGAGAGAGATGTGGTCATGCACACGAAATATGAATCATTGCACTAGTGTTTAGAATATTGTCCATTATGAAGTATGATGTATGTAGGTACGGGATGGCCGATGTGACAACGGCATATGTATTGAGTGACATGTGAAATACAGCCCAACATCCTTTATCTGGGGGTAAAAAGGAAGAGTATGATGTGGGAGTGAGAGCAACCACGCTAGCCTTACGAGGGTGACCTAGCAACACAAATGAGTACTTCTTTCAACTATGTGTTTTAGGACATATAGCCGTCATAAAAGCTACCATTAAAACATGACAATTGTGTGTACTTTATCTATAACATGATAATCACCGTAGATGAGAGAGAGAGGATTAAGTGAACCCATGAACCCATGTCCATTGTTCCTATAAGAGAAAACCTTTGTCTTGTCCTCTTGCATTGAAGAGGATTGGGACACTTTTACATTCTTGTTTTGTTACATTAAACTTCCATCCATTAAATCAACCATCTTGTTCCTTAAACTTGTTTAGTGCATAATCAACTAAAACTTGTGACACTTTAGTTGTAGGGAATAGATAACTTTTCCTTCTTGCTCCTGCGGATCGATACCTTACTTCCACATTGAGAGGTGCTACAGTGATCCCCTGCTCTTGGGGGTTATCAGACGTCCATGACATGCTTGCGTCGACCTTGAGGTGGTTCTTGTACGGCTTGAGCGTGATGAAGAAGAAGCGCGTTGTCGCACAAGGTTGTCGAGAGCTTCGGTCACCCGCTCCATAGATGCTTCTTGCGCATGCATGCGGTCGTTGAAGTTGGCCTCTTGAGCTTGAAGACGGCGCTCATAGCATCCGAGGCCATCATGAAGAAGGTGTCGAAGACCAACAAACTCGGTATGTGTGACATAGCCATGATCACCTCGAAGTCCACTGTGCATTTCATCGTCCGGGCTTGAGCTTCCGTTTGTACTTCCCCTAAACATTTTCTCAAGAACAAGTGAGATATGTGGCAAGGAAAATCAAGACAAACTATATCCCAAGTATAATGTGGCTTGAGAGGAGAGAATCCGGTTCTAACACCCCACACACACACTTATGAGGATAGGAAGGTATGAAGTGGCAAACAAAAACAAGCAAATTACCAAAAAAACTCCAAGCACAAATGATGAAGAAACACACACAAAAGCGAATGATGAGGTTGGGCGACCAAAGGGCGAGCACTCGAAGATAGACAACCTAACGAAGACTACGTGCTCAAATGTCACACCAACACGAGAGGGACGCTAGCTCAATTGCCTTTTGGTGGGCAACGGATTTGCACAAGTGTCAAACACTCATTCTCACCTTGGCGGTATAAGCTTTATCGCAACCTATAAGAGATGATACTTGGCACTACTCATGTCTTTTCTTTTGTCGTCCCTTTTTTTTGATTTTTGACGATGATTCCTTCTCTTTTGTTAGTGCCAAGATCTCTAACGAAACACACTCGCCAATACTTTAAGACAATCACTCGAACAAGTGCAATGCCCCGCAATATCAAAGAGCTAGTCCGATAGGTCAAGGTACACGAAAGGAAGAAGGGCTCACAACGGATTATGATGATGGAGAAATGTCGAGTCCTTGGTGGCGTCGTCGCTTGGCATTGATGATGCGTTGCTACGGAAGCTTGTCGATGTCGTAGACTTAGGGCACACCAAGAAAGGGCTCAAACCAAAGAGGAAATGCAAGAACGAACCGAGGAGAAAGAAAAAAATTCTGAAAAATCAGCCCTGGCGGTAGTACCGCAGTTCCGCCCGGTAGTACCGCTGCGGCGGTAGTACCGCTGATCCCGGGCGGTGGTACCGCTGCGCACGAATCTGCACGATTGACTCGATTTTGGGCGGATTTGGGCTCCTAAACTTCCTCTAATTCGTGGGAAATTGGCAAGATTGAGGCTAAGGAACGCAAACAAAGGTGGAGGGGGTCCTAAAACAACAGATCCATGGACAAAAACTACCAAAAATACAACAAATCGACAGATCGGCTCGAATCAAGGAAAGTCTATTTTTGGTGGAAATTTTCGAATTTCTCAAAAACAAAGAAAAATTTGGTGGATTTTGGTGGAAACACAAATCAAATCCGTGTCAACCTAGAGCTCTGATACCATATGATGTAGGTTGGTCCCGATTTTCACGGGTTTGGGTGGAGGGATCGATGAACATGAAGAACAAGGTATGAACACAAGAACACAAAGAGGAGAAAACTCTCAAATCAAAGATAACTAGCAAGAAGCAACTCAGGAAGATTCAATTGGTAACAATTCCCCTAGGGCAGCCCCCAATTCTCCTCTCCGAAGCACACCTTACTCTTAAAATTGTTTGTCCAATTGGTCAATCCAAACCAACCCAATCTAACCACTTCAAGAGGAAAGATTAGCAAGTAGCAAACTATAAGAGAAAGTCTTGGTATCCACGAAGGAATCTTCTCCACAAGGGGAGGCCTTGGTTCATCTCCACAAGAGGAGGCCTTGATTCATCTCCATAAGGAGGAAAGGACCACTTTGAGAAGAAGGAGCCTAGCTCTACTCTAATCCCAAATCATAGTCTATCCAGATCTGAGATGGGGAACTCCTATTTATAGTCTAGAGGCAAAAGGGAAAAGTAGGTGGGGGTAGGTGGAGGTTACAAGGCTCAAAAACCTGGTTGGTTCCCGCAGCAGCGGTAGTACCGCTCGTACGGGCGGTAGTACCGCTGGTGCGGGCCAAAACTTGCGTTGACTCGGCGCGGGCGGTAGTACCGCTCGTCAGAGTTGTAGTACCGCTTGGTCGGGCAGTAGTACCGGCCGCACTGCCGCACTTGAGCGCAGAGGAGGGTTTTCGGCGGCACCGGGGGCGGTAGTACCGCCGGCGCGGTAGTACCGCCTGGAGGGGTGGTAGTACCGCTGTGGCACTTTTTCCTGTTCTTCTTCTTCTTGGCCATCTTCTTGGGTCTTCTCTTGGTCATCTTCTCCATCATCTTGGACCTTCTCTTACTCATCTTCTCCACTCCATTGTGTGTCGTCATAAAGGTGGTTCCTGAGTATGCACAAAGTATCCGAATGAAGTACCAACCCATTCAAAGGAGTGTCGAGATCACACATAGAGAGGAGTGAATTCACCTTATCATGGAGAGATTTGACTCTTGCTTTTTTCATTGGGCCACTTGTTGTAGGAGCCGTAGGTTGGGCTACATCACCTGACCGTTGGCAGAATGTGGCGCGGGCTGTGGGCGGCGGCATCACGGCCGAGGAGGTAAGAAGTCACTATGAGTATCTTATGTGGGACGTGGACGACATTAGGAGAACAGGCGGCACCGGCAACTCCAGGGAGAATCCAGCAGCGGCAGCAGCAGCAGCCGCGAGGCGCAGAGGTAGTTATGTAGTCTGAATCTTTGTCAGTTACGGACTGTTCCATCCATCCATGCATCATTGCATTCCATAATGAGACCACCCTTTGCTGTATACTAGTCATGTGGTCTGTGCAAAGGGTGGTGTTGCTTTCGGCCTGGCTTTCTGGTGCAATCACTTGCGCTGGAAGCTTTTGCTTGTTTCATGGCAACATATTCCTTTCATGCATTTTCCTCCTCTAATATGCACGGTTTCTTGCTGTTCCCTTGTGAGATATTACTTTGTGCTCTGTGCTTCAGTCATTTACAAACACGATCTCTAGAAATTCTCTACCGTGAGCAAGCCCCACGGTCATTGACCCGATTAGCATGGTATATTTATGCATGTAAGAGTTTCCTGCTGGTCAGGAGTCAGGACGCAAGTCCCAGCTAGTCTTTGGTTATCTTGACCTTCAGGAAAAACGTATCTTCTCCTAACTGATCCATTTGTTTATATTTATGAGCTAATCTAAGTAGAACTAGAAATATCATTGGCTTCTTTACATTTCTTGATGAAGTAAAGAAATCTTGACTATGATACTTTTGTTTCTATCGATCAATCTTGCGGCCGTCTTCTGATCTCGTCATCTGAATGAAGCTTTTTTGGCAAGTTTTTGTGGATAAAGATATCTAACAAGTGATGCATATTTTCTTAATTTCTGTAATTATGTCCTTCCTGTTAGAATTGAATTCATGAAAATATGTGTTTCTTGTCCCTTTTCGTTATACTTAGCCCATATAGTGTTAAGTGTATCTCCATTAAATTAGCTGTATATAAATGTCACTTAGGTTTTAGTACTTCCTTGTTGATGAGATCAAATTATAGAACGCACCTAGTTGTAAGATGATCACTATACTACTAGGAGATGGCATGCCTCACTAATTGGACGTGAAACACAAACAGGTCAATGTGAGTGCATTTCACTAGTAGGATGATGGTTAGGGCATGCTAGAATTTTTTTTGTACGAGATTTTCAATTCTGCAAGTGAACAAGTGTTCCTTTATATTTTTTTGGATCTAGCTCGGTGTGCTATCGTACTCCCTAAAGCTAGACAGGAGCTCCCAACTCGAGCCGTGCAGAATCTAGTGGTACTCGTTTTAGAAGTATCAGCAATTCTAGTTAAACCATTTTCATGAGAAAAGGTTGTACTACCCAGTCATAACTCATTGGAGTATATTTCACGATGACCAAAATAATCTTGGATCATTTTAATATGAAAGCAGAAAGCCTATAGTCCATCTGATAACTAATCTCTGAAGCAGCACATCTTTATTAGGCTTATAGGCTAGGTTTTAAAGCACATCATACACTTAACTGGCAAAAAAGTGTGCAGATGGGAGGCTAATTTGTGCGGAATACCAAGAAAAGAAAGTCGTCCCTTTTTCGGTAGTTAGTAGCATGCTTTCGCTGAAGATTTGCATGTTAAGCATGCAGCACGGTCCCTTAAAGCGTACTGTCTTTTCTAGGGCATAAAGTGAGGTTCCTCCTCTTAACAGTGGATGTTTTGTTCTCTCGCATATATATGTAGTGCAGGACAAAAGTCAATCATCCATTTGTTCCTCTAGCTTGTCCCTAGATCCTCCTATTTTTTATTTCCAAATTAATGTCCCTCTCTCTCTCTCTCTACAGTGAACATTCGAGCTTTTTTCATACTTTTAGCGAGGCAAATGCTTATGAATTTCAATGTCAGATGTTCGATCATGCCAGCCTTCGGAGCATATATATATCGCTGGGCTGGTGCAAGATGGCCTCGAGCACAGCACAGCTAACGTCCTCCCTTTCCAGCATGAAACCAGTACTCTTATCTACAATAGATACATACAAAATTGAGGAGTTAGAGTTGACAAAACTCGAAACCGTTCACGGGGATGGAACTTACTCGTTGACGTGTATATAATTTTAGGGAGAACCAAAAAAATTTCAAAAGAAAAAAAGGAGAAAAAAAAGATCACTGTTCATGTGAACAGTACCCAGAGCGATCCCAGTTCAGCGTGAAGCTACAGTACCCGGAGCGATCCCAGACCAGCAATCTCAGCGACCTTTATATATAGAGTAATGACCCACCCCTTGGTGATGGTGATCCTGTTTACCTATAGCGCTCTCCGATGATGATGACGACGACGAGATAAAAGTCCTAGACATAATCGAGTCCCACATTGGAGATGTTTCTTTCGTATGTTTTGTACCCATTAATTTTCTACGTGTATACGCCCCACCACGAGCCTCGTCTCGACCCCCGCAGCCATGGGCTTAGCGCTGCTACTGCCGGAGGTATCAGATACGACAGGGCGTTTGTATCATGGTGTAGTGGTATGTCTTTCTATCGAATCTACTTCCTTTGTACCATAATCTAAAATAAAATGTTTTAGTTATTCCATTATGGCTTTATATAGATGTATTTTAATGTGGTGATTTACTCATTTTGTTCCATACGTAGCCCGTATTGGAATAGGTAAAGCATCTTATATTATGATACGGATGAGAGAGGAACAGTTTTGGTTCCCGAGCTCATGTGCTCCACTTTAAGTACAAAATCTGAAAAATCTATATTAACCACTTTATAAAGTTCTGAAAACAATCAGAGACAAAAGTGTCGAAGTGTTATACATACGTAATTTTTTTAACGAAATGACATTTTTTGTGCTGTGCGAAAAAATCTGTGCACTAAAAAGACATTTTAAATCCTGTGTGACTGATTTTTGTTTTTCGTACAGGGCACAAGAAATATGATTTCTTCATGAAATTTTGGAGCGTATGTAGAACTTTTGATTATTTTTGCCCTTGATTTGTTTCAGAATTTTTAAAGTGTTTTTCTATTTTTTTGAATTTTGTACTCAAAAAGTAGCATATGAGCTTGGGAATTACATTGAATTTCCAGTGAGGGGAGTATTTTTTTAAACGAGGAAAAAGATTTGTCATTTTCATGAATTAAAGAGAAAAGATTGGTCGTTAATTCGGGGAAAAATCGGCTGAAATCCGATACAAACACCCTCGCCAACCATCATGGAACACAAACGTCACAATAAGGAACACACGACCACCTTGGCTACCAAACATGAACCGCACACACCCACTAAAGACGAGAGTCGTCATCAAGGTCGCCTGACTATTTCATCGTCATCACTCTTCCAAGAGTCAGTGACTTCGACTTCACTAAAGAAATGACCACCTAAGAAGACCTCATCGTGGCAGCCTCGAGAAGTCCATGCTGGCCCATGAGAAACAGACGGACCTTCGCGCTCTGACTGGTAACCCGATTTTGTAGACGAGGTCCGAAGAGCAGATGGGCAGGACCCACATCGACGAAGAACTTCACGATCGGACCGCCCACGCAGATCAATGTCGTTGCTCGAGACACGCCGGTTAGTAGCTTCGACTTTGTAGCAGGGAAGTCCAAAGCAAGATGAGGTGGACACGCCGGAATAAGAAGCCGCCTAAAAAGTTCTTGCCACAACAAAACCATCACGCATTACCATCATGCGGAAACCTGCACTCAAAAATAGACCATCCACTGGTCCCACCCGCCGATGCACAGCTCCAACAATGATGCCCCGAAGGGGAGATGATGAAGTAGCGCCACCATCATCCGATCCATAGATCTAAGGTTTCCCCGGAGGCAGGACTTGCCTCGGACCATGTCACCTCGATAATACATCCCGTCGCCGGAGCAGCCACGAAGCGACCACCCACAACGCGAGCGCAGAGGGACTATCGTCTATGTGCCACACCGGCTTCGCCCGATAGCGGCGAGGTGGGGGAGGAGCCCGATGACGCTATAGTTGGGCGCCTCGATGTGACCCGTCGAGCGACACGGGGTGGGAGGGGGGAGGGGTTGGGGTTGTCCACCTTTCTATTTACCTAGCAGCAACCTAATGTATTGTAGGCTTGTTCTTGAGAGTGAAATACGTACCTGCTCTACTATATATGGATTAGTTGAAACATGTATGTTCATGGATAGGAACAATGCAAGTCTTTGGGTTCCATGGAGCTCACTAAAAAGCAACTCACCCTCCTAGAATTACGGAAGACACTAGCGGTGTCCTTGGAGCATCTCCACCAACACGCCTTGAAAATATGTCTGGTACACCCCAAAACAGACACTATATGCCAGAATGAGGGGAGGAGCACCAACAGCGCCCCTCCTCCCCCCCCCCCCCCCCCCCCCCCCCCCCAAAAAAAAACTAGACAAGTGTCAGACTATCGGATTCTCTATGAAATTCTAGACAAGTGTCAGACTATCGGATTCTCTATGAAATTTTATAGCCGGTGAAAAATATTAAAAAAAAATTTGAAAAATATTACACATTGCCATAGAAAATCATCTACTACGTGGATCTTCTGTGGCCATATAACACAAAAAATGTGACACATGTTGTGTGTCTAGCGACAAAGAATTGAGTAGGTGGATAGCTTGAGAATGTGCATGCCAGTGAATCCACTCACATGATGTTATGTAGCCAATCTAAAAGAATTACCTCGCTAACCTGTTACTGGATGAGAAACAAATAAGAATTGAAGTCGACCACATTGTTAGCGAGGTAAAGGTTGTGCTCCATTTTTTAAGAAGTCAAGCTTCTCATTTTTAGGTCGGGATGCAAATAAAGGGATACATAGATGTGCCAAAGAAGTTGTACGCACTTCACATTTTGTTCGTTTTGATGTAATTCATGTATTTCTAAATGGTGTAATTCTGTTTAAACGTAACCATTATCGATCCCCTTTAATAAATTAGTGGATTAAAATAAATAAAAAGCTTTTTCAGCAGGCACCTCAGTCCAGCACCATGCAAAGCCCCTTCTATCATATTTTGTTTTTAACACCAACCCTTCTAACATGTTTGTTTCTTTTTGAGAGATCTCTAACATGTTTACAGTGATGGAAACGACCTGCTTCTTGCTAGCCCAACATTGGCAGAGGCTAAACCGGGCCTGGCCTGGCCGGGCAGAATTCTTTACAATTTCTCAAAACAAACCCAGCAATGCCCTGACTTCTCGGAAAAAAAAAAGCAATGGCCTGGCCTGGCCCGGCAGAATTCCCTAAGGGCGTGTTTGGTAGCCCACCGAGTCCCCAACCAGGCTCTGGCGATGCAAATTTCGCCCTTTTGGTTCCCTGGCCCGGCTTGCGTTCTTCCACCGCACGAACCTTAAAGCAGCCTCGGGCCAGGCCCGCTAGGAACGGCCGATTCGGCCGTTTCCGCTGAGCCACCCTCGACCGCCCTGTAGCTCGTGCAGGGAAGGGGAACGCGGAGCCGAGTTCGTCCAACTCCGGAGATGGCGCGAGCTCGTGGGAGATGGCGCGCGCAGGCGAAAAATCGGCGGGACAAATTTCGGTCACCGCCCTTCAATTTCGCTCGCCTATTTCACCCCCTCCGCCTCCCCGCTGGAACTCCCGCCACCATTCCCCCCCTCCCCCTTCGAGTACTCCCCTTTAGCAGGTTTTGCATCTTGTAGCGGCAGCTACTCCTTCGGCGGTCGGATCTGGTCATCGGCGGCAAACCGTCTTCGTCCTCGACTCCGAGATGCCCAGCTCCGGCTCCTCCTCCGTTGCTTCCCCGGCTACTGTAAGTCTGCTTCTCCGTTGGTACCCTAGATCTGGTATTGTTTGCTTACATCTGAGTAGTATGCAGTAGTATGTACTACATCTGGGTAGTATGTGGTTGTTCTTGTACTCGATGCTTAGCTCTTGATGCCGTAGTTCTTCGATCTTGTTGTCCATGCTTCGCTCTTGATGCCGTAGTTCTTCGATCTTGTAGGACCCCGATCTATCATCTATGTCTATGCTGCCTTTGGCCGCGAAGCCGATTCGGTACGTTCCGACACCTTCCTTGTCCGACACACAGCAAAGGGGAAAGCCGACAGAGTTCATCGCAGTGATAGGGCGAGGAACGGGGCACCAATGCAGTGGTCAAGTGCTTTGTCCACCTTCGTGCTCACTAGGATGGCCAAGCTCGTCAAGGATGGGCCGGATAGTGACAGCGTCCTGAAAGACAAGAGCTTGGACAAGGTTTGCAAAGATGTTCTGCTTTTCTGCGGCACCATGGTGAGCAACACCCAGTTGTACAATCATCTCAGGAAGTGGAGGTACAGGTGAACATATCTCCGCACTTTGGCACAAACTGAAGGAGTGGAATGGTGTGAGGATACCACCACTTTCTTCATGGATGATGCGGCATTCCTCAAGCATGTTACTGTAAGCCTCCTCACTTGTTCAATTGGTCCTACTCTCTACTTACTTTGTGCTGGACTAACAGTTCAATCATTTCAGGTCAACCTGAAGGATGAGTGCTTCATCAACACGCCAATTGAGAACTATGATCAGATGAAGATCATTTTTGGCAGACCTCGTGTGGACAATCCACTTGCGATCAACACGCTGCACCTTGCTCTTAGCTACCTCATGGATCATGAAGAGGAGTGTCTCGCCTATCTTGGCGGGAATGAGAAAGAGAGGAAGATATGGTACTACTCCTACTATCGCGCGCTCTTCCGGGCGATGGAGTGCTGATGTTGTTGCTGCTGATATGCTTGAAGTCATGCCCTCTATGATGTCCCCTAGTATGTATGCAGAATCTCCTAAAATTGATGCCAGATTTGTATATTTTGCGAGGCGGTATACTTGACCCCTCAGATGATGAACTTGTGGTGCGAGGCAGTATAGTAACCCCGCCCCAGATGATGAACTTGCGGTGCATCACCAGCAGTTGTTGTGCTGAATTTGTGATGCACCATCTATATTTTGCTAACTAGTAAGGACATGTTAGTTCAATCTTATGAACATTGTTGGTAACTTTGGTATGTTCACCACTCACGCAACATGGTAACCACATCAGGGCATTTGCACGTAACTAAACACCTTGACATTTGCTTTGCGGAACAGAAACATCAACCAAACACCGTGTACTAAAAAATTTGCATCCAGCCAAACAGGCCTGGCTAGAACATTGTTGGCAACCAAACTACATGCACAACATGTCTCAGGCCACGTTTCTTCAGGGCCAGGCTGATTTGGGCCACGCAAAATCGGTGCAGGTAACCAAACAGGCCCTAAAATGGCAGGGTTGCGCGTACCCACCTCTCTGCCGCCGACCTTGCCGCGGCGCCTGCCACCGGGAACGCCTCGTCCCGTCTGCTTGTCCCCTGGCCAAGAGAGACCTCTGATTGTTCATTCGCATGCTCGGGAGGTGGAGGAAGGGGGTGAGGTAGCCGCGGCTACACAGTCCGCGCCGGTCAATGACATCACGATCAGGTCCGCTCGCACGGCCGAAGCTACATTTTACACAGCCAAACTTCTAATTCTGCGAGATAAAGTCAAATAGTGTAGCTTTGCCGAATAATTGTTTTTGTGCATATCTAGGTTATTTATATGTACGCTAAATACTTCCGTGATATTTTTTCCAAGTTCTTGAGTAGTTCGGAATGATAAGGATTAGTTATTTGGAGATTAGCCCCTAGAGATAATACCTATGTTTTCCCGATCCAGCTTTATATCAGGATGTGTACTGCAGGAATGAATGAATTACAACTGTCACGAACTGTGGTTTCACTGCTTGTCATCCCTTTCAATCATGGTCAACTAATTGCTTCAAACTAGTTGTGGGCTATTTGTGGGAAGCTAGGATATTCTTCTTACTTTTCACAATTTCATCCTAAATGTAAACAGTTGTATGATGGCATAACTAAGTCATCCTGAATGAGAAAACACAACACAATATCTCTAACCATCCTAAGCATCGTCTTTATCCACCCCACTGCCCCACTGGATACAGCACATTAATACGTTGTCCATTTAAAGCGTCATCCTAAGCTTCGTGATTATTGATTGGTAGATAAGCCCACCAAGATAACTTTCACATCCCCATGGAATGGCTAAGTAAGTGTGTGACCTGGTCCAAAAACAACTTCCGAAACAACAAGCTTGCGTTGGAGCCTCTGAATCATATTTAGGCATCAGTGATTTCAGCACTATTGTCGAGCTACATCCATATTTCTCTCCTTACAAGTTGGAACACATTCTGTAAGCAGGGGCATAATATATAGAGGGGGCCCTTTCAGGGAGGGGATTTACCATATCCTGTGAGTTCGTGACTCAGATTCTGTAGTTTTAGTGACATCATACACACAATGCTGTAATTCGTGAATTATGACATATGATACTTAGGGGATAATGAGAGTAGGAAGGGAGAGACAGAGAGAGATGGGGGAGAGGGCATCAGAATATCTGGAAAATCAACATCTTCTCGCTCTCCCCAAACAGGAATCCTACACAGCTCCTTTTTAAACTGTTCATCAGACTTAAGGGCATAGATTCTGTGCCAACTGCCACAAAACTTAAGGACATCTCATAGTGTGCTAATCGGTGTCGTTGCTAATTAGTTTCACTCGATAAAGAAATCAGCCCATTCAAACATAGGAGAATACTGTTCTCCTTTCTGCATCCCTTTTTGAGGCTATAGCATATCATTGAAGTTCTATTCAGATAGAATTCTTTTCCAGATGGGAATATTAACCAATGTGATGGATGAGACCAAGGTCGCAAGCAGGGCTCAACCACGCGTCTACCACAACATTCTCGCAGCCACACAATCTTCAGATATATAGATTCCAAGGGAGCAATTCTGCGTTTATAACATAACAATACCCAAATTTATTTTTGAATAACCTCATTTGGCCACACCACCATCGGTTCCATAGCATAAGAGCACTGCCACACCGCCACTATCGGGGTAAGTGAGTGGCAAAGTTAAGCATGACACATTCTATAGGCAGTGATCTTTGGCCATGCCACCACCAACACTAGCATGGCCAGAAGGTTTCATTTGTGAAAATAAGTCTGGACTAGCCCATTAAATCGTGAACTTAATTATTCACATCACCAAGTATGATGTGGAATACATTTCAGTTCCCAAAGAAAAGAAAAGATAGCTGGAGATCATTATTTTTAATGTTTATAAGAGAATGTTTGATTGGTAAATTCGTTCATCTAAAGGCTGTCATGATTATGTCAAATGTCAAACTTGTACAAAAATGACAAAGAAACTGAAAGGGGAGAAAACAATAAAAACAAAGCATGGATTGTGATATCATGAAGATCGAAATTAATGTTTTATGAAGAACTTATCCCAGAAACGATTAAATTCAAACAAATATTCCTTGTTGGTGACAGTTGAGAATGCGTTACTGTCAAATCGGGACCTTTATTCCCCAATGATGAGGTACGAGTCCAAGTTGGATCTAAAATTTGAGCAACTTGTACAGAGTTGGCACCGATTCAGATCTGCGCACCTCTGGATAGTGAGCCACTTTGAAGTGTGTCACGTGGGAGATTCGCATGAGCACGGATATGAAAGTTTTCCTGATGTGTATACCGTATCTTTAGGTGCAAAAATCTACTTCTGTCTCTTCTTGGTTAACTACAGAACGTCAGAACCTTCTTTCCTCGTTGGAAGTCTCTCTTATGAAAACCTTCCAATTGTTGAAAAGTCTTGTGCATCAGGACCACTACGTTCAACATAGTTCTGTGGTGTTCGTTAGAAACAAGTACTTCAGCTATAGAACATATATTGGCTTGAGGATGATAGAAGGACACATAGGCAAGAAGGTGACTGAAAAGTAGAGAAGAATATTGTCAAGATTTTACACAAAACTAGCAAAGTCCCGGTGCGGTGCAGCATATGCAAAATGTAGCAAACATAATAGGTTTGAAGTATACCCTGATTTGTTTTTTGTATCATTGTATACTATTAGAAGTATTATGATTTCACTTAATCCTCTTACATGTTTCACTATACAACAATCCTCTCAATAGTTACAAAAGAACACACCAATAACTTTCTGATCCTTTTTTTGTATCATGAATATCCAAAAGTATGGAAAAATGATGCAAAAGTTTTTTATTGTAGCTCATGAAAATAAATTTATATAAGCATTCATAACATTTTAAAACTTATATATTGGAGCACCCGGACACCATGAATGATGGCTGGAGCCCGGGCTGACCGTCATGCCAAGGGTCATGGCCGGAACTCCTCCCAATTTCAGTCGGCGGTGCGACAGCGCAAATGGCGTAAGAACCTTGTGGCATGCTCTTAGGACCATATCCCACTTTGTTGTATGCGTCCAGGGCCATAATTTTTCTAAGCCCTCTTTGTGTCAAGTTATATGTAGGTATTGTTCAATTGTTTTGCGGGAATGTAGGTAGTGTTGTAAATGCATCCACAGTGAGTTTTTCTCTACAGGAGCACGAAACAAAGGTAGTAGCATTTACTCAAGTTCCTTATGTATGTCCCATGGTAACTATTATAATGTTAACTCTCATGGAAACTACAATCCTCAAAAGGCCATAACTTCCGTAGCTTGTTAACCTCAGGAGCTATCTGGCTATTTTGGTCACAACAAGCAGGGGAGTCTTGCATAATTCCACTAGTTACATATTTTTAATGAAAAATGAGTTATTTATGTTGCTATGATGAATGGTCATCGTGCCTTCCTTTTGTTATGGTTTTCATGTGCTACTTGCTATGTATCAAACTCCATAGAATTACTGGTCAATAGGCATGTTCTGACCTTGAATCTTGAATACCGCAGGAGTTGGTGTCATGCTTTTGTCTGTACTTGGAATATGACTAAAGCTGGAGCCACTTGAAACAGGGATGCATCTTTGCAAGGAAGGTATGCCACTTTTTGAATGAGGCAAACTATTGAGGAAATTTGTCTGGTTAATCTAGTTTATGCATCTCGAGCTTACAAACTAATATGTACCATCCGTGTACAACAGCATATAAAGTTGATGTGAATTTCTTCGGTTCTTCCCATGAGTGTGTCAGCTCTGTTATTGAGTAAAATTGAACATTTTTTTAGGCAAATTACTAAGGAACATTTCCACTACACTTGTATATTATGTTTGATCTAGAATATTTGGGGCTACGTCAAACTTGCTCCTAATCTTTAGCATGATGTATTCCTACTTATCAAATATGTAATATAACAGCTAGGAGATTTGTGCTAAGATTCTAATCTGGTTGTAGGATAATATTGAAAATATTGTGTGCACCTGAGTATATGTTTAATAGTTTTCCGCATCTAGAGACTCTAAAGTTTGAATTAGAAATATTCTAAAATAAGGACCCGAGGAAGTTTACGTTTCAGGTCCATTCTGCCTTCTACCTTCGTTTTTCTGTGACAATACTATCCGAAAATAAAACATTAAATTCAGGAATGACACTTACTGTTACGATAATTACGCCATGCAAGATCATAGACGACACCGAGGCACGATGTTTGGTAACGCAGTTCGGAGAACTCGCATACATCTGTGGGGCATGATTACGGGCGCTCCTCCCCAAAGATACCGCAACGGCCGCCCTAGGCGCCGGCACAAGCTGCCGGCTCCCCCTGCGTGCCAATTGCTATCAAGTCGTCATAGGTTACATCGTATGGTGCCCCCACATTATATGGGAGGCCCAAGCTACAAGAGTTCGACTCCAATACTACTTGTATTCTATCCACACGTAATACAACTCCAAGTCCTACCGTAACCCAACTCGTACATAATATTCGACACAAACACAACACTTTCGATTTTATTTTGTTGGTTATCTTTGTAAAGTTTGTCATTTTGCTGCATTATTGGGGAAACAGTATTTTCTGGTCTTCAAGTGCACCTACTGTGCACGCCAGTCTGGAGTTGGTGTCTGTGTCTTGAGCCACTTTTAGGGGTTGTCTTCAAGATCGTCGTACCAGCTCAATGTGATTGCCGTTGTAGATGAGCGGAGCTAGTGTTGAGGTTGGAATCGTTTTGTCATCTGTTTAGAAGGTTCATCCATTCCTCATCTTGGTAAGTACTGCTTCTTCATCCTTGTATGTGTTGGCACTACTAATGGTTGATGGAGGAAACTTGTGTGCCAACTTGTTGGTTGTTCTTCAGGGATCCTTGAAATATATCGATTCAACCTCTGTTTGATCTAGATGAATATGCTTGAAAGAAAAGGATCAAGATGTGGGTTGTATATACTAGATAAGCATGTTAGTCTCTTAATCATGTTGTTCGTTGATCATCCAAAATCCATGTAGGCCGGTATCAGATGCACTTTCATCACTTGTACAAGTACTATATATACTGGCCTTTGGCCTATAGGGAATACAACAAGGGAGTTGTCAACTTCTAAATTGAATTTGTTGTTATTCAAGCTTATCAGTTTTCACAGTTGAGAGGTTAAAGTTGTCTATATGAAATGAAAGGATTGAAAGACCATTATATGGGAGGGAGACATGTTTACCTATGATAATGCTCTGTAAGTAGTTGTTTTAGACGAATCTCCTCAATTGGTCTTAGTCTTTTCTTATATATTTGGTGGCAAATTAGTGTACTTGCACATACGCTATTCACTTGAAAATCACTTGTCTGCATAATTTATTCGTAACTGATTTTCTGACTTTAACTTGAGATCTACTAGACATAGTGCAGGTGCATTCAACCAATATAAATTAAAGCTGAAAATTAGTTCTCTTCACGTTACAAGTATATTGGCCTTGAATATCGTTGAGGTGTAAGACTATTAAATATGGAGATGCATGCACAATATATTAAATGACTTTATATATTCATCGCTGTTTAAAATATTTGATGGCGTGTATTACTTTACTAATAAAGAAATAACACACGAGCAACAAAATTTGTAGCACAAGAAACAACAATTTTCATGCATGGAAAGTGAAAGCAGGATGTAATTAAAGGAAGAGGGTCTAATTAGGAGGCGATAAGTCCGATAACTACAGGACCGATCAACGAAGATTTAAATCTTTCCCCACATCATTTGGATGCTGAATTACGAAATCGGATTGAAGACTTCACATTGCTCAGGTGAAAAGTATCCCATCCTAATTCCCATCCTAAGAAAGAAAAGATCAATGTACCTCGAAATTCCATGCATTGCAGCTTTTCGTTGCACTAAATATTCTTCGATCGAACAGTGCAACAAAGAATCACATTGCCTTATGCGTTCTTAAGCTGGTGCTTTAGGTATAGTTAGCCTGCGGTAATTACTAATCATAGTAGTCATTAGCCTCGTTAAAGAATTAGAGGCCTCTGCCAACGAACAAAAGAACCAAATTGTCTCCGTGAAGATAGGGAGACAAAGAGAGATGAAAGGGGCCTCCCCTTCACCCAGCAGCTAGACCTGAGGTGATCCTGATTCTTCCCAGCATTTCATTTCGTACACCCCAAAGTAATGTAAATATGGAAATGAAAACCGCATTCTTTATTTCCGTGGCTCCTATGCAAGCTTGTCGATCATTTGCCCATAGGCAGTACTAACACCTCCGTTCCACCTCCCAAGCATTATTCTCCAACTAGCCTCTCCTCCCCACTATATAAGCTGCTCCATTGCCCTCACCATTGTTGCATACAAACACAAGCCAAGCCGGCCAGTGATCTAGTAGCTGTACTAGTAGTAGTACCAGTAGCCATTACAAATCACCTCCAGAAGCCAGTAAAACATGAGTGACCCATGGACGTTTCCCCGGAACAAGCTGTTCGAGGTAGCGCTGGCCAGATATGACAAGGACGCGCCAGACTATTGGCAGAACGTGGCGCGGGCTGTTGGCGGCGGCACGACGGCCGAGGATGTCAGAAGGCAGTATCAGGAGCTGGAACGAGACCTGAACCACATAGAGACAACAGGCTCTACCCCCCAGAACGGTGGCAGCAGCGGCGGCAACTCCAGGGGGGAATCCAGCCTCGGCAGCAGCAACCGCGAGGCGCAGAGGTAGTTAAGTAATCTGAATCTTTCTCAGTTACGGACTGTTCCATCCATGCATGCATCATTACATAGTGAGACCACCCTCTTCGGTATACTAGTCATTTGGTGTGTGCAAAGGGTGATGTTGCTTTCGGCTTGGCTTTCTGGGTCAGTCACTTGCGCTGGAAGCTTTTGCTTCTTTCATGGCCATGTATTCCATTCATGCATTTTCGTCCCCTAGTATATATGGTTTCTTGCTGTTCCCTTGGGAGAAACGACTTCTTTCTGCCCTTTCTACGTACTGTCAATGTCGACCTTTCAAATGCTATATTGTGTACCAACTCTGTGCTTCAGTCATTGACATGCAGAATCTCTAGAAATTCTATACCGTTGGCAAGCCCGCGGTCATTGAACCAATCGGTCAGGACGCAAGAGTGGGCGCCCAGCTAGTCTTTGGTTATCTTTACCTTCAGGAAAAACTTATATACTCCGAATTGATCCCTTTGTTTGTATTTATGAGGTAATCGGCGTAGAATTATAGATATCGTTGGCTTCTTTGCCATTCTTGATAAAGTAATGATCTTGACTAAGACACTTTTGTTTTCCAACGATGTATCTTATGGCCGTCTTCTCTCGTCATCTGAAATGAAGCTTTTTTGGCAAGTTTTTATGGATAAAGATATCTAATAAGTGATTCATATTTTCTTAATTTCTATATTTATGCTCTTGGAGATATAATTGAATTCATGAAAAATGTGTTTCTTGTCCATTTATTCGTTATATAATCCATATAGTGGTAAGTGTATCTCAAGTTAGCTGAATAAGATATCAATTAGGTTTTAATACTATCTTGTTTGTGAGATCAAGTTTTATAATGCACCTAGCTAGTTACTAGAACATGACATACCTTACTAATTGTACGCGAAACACAAACATGTCAATGTGAGTGCATTTCACTAGTAGGATGATGGTTAGAATGACTGGTGCTTCCCTATGTTCGCCAGCGGTGATGGGCTTACTGCTGGCGAACGCCGTTTCCTGTTCGCCCGCGGTTATAGCGCTGGCGGGCGCATACGGGTGTTCGCCAGCGGTAGGCTGGTGGCCATAAGCAATTCTCTACTAGTGTATATAGTACATGCTAGCATTCTCTCTTTACGAGATATTCACTTATTCAAGTGAACAAGTGTTATTTTCTTTTTGATCTAGCTTGTTGTGCTATAGCACTCCCTAAAGCTAGACAGGAGCTCCTAACTCAATCCTAGCAGAATCTAGTGGTCATGAGAGTACGTTTTATTAACTTTTCCTTGCAAGAATTTTGACATTTTAATCTTCAGTAATAGTGTGTTTTCTTTGTTTATATTAATTTACTTCTAACATGACCAAAATAATCTTGGATCGCCTAAAAGAATAGAAGCTGTCGTTATAAGTTTGATTCTAAAGATGGTGAAGAACGATATGATATCGTATAACCTACAGTAACTAATTTCAGAAGCAGCGCATTTTTATTAGGCTATTGCCTATTAGGTTTTGAAGCATAGCATACACTTAAGTGTCAAAATAGTGTGCAGAAGTGAGGCTAATTTGTGCGGAATACTAAGAAACGAAGGCGTCCCTCCTGCATATCGGTAGTTAGTAGCAGGTAGATGCTGAAAATTTGCATGTAAAGCATGCAGCAAGTCCCTTAAGCGTGCTGTCTTTTCGACAGGCATAAAGTTCTGTTATCTCTTAACAGTTGATGTTTTGTTCTCTCGCATATATATGTACTTACAGGACAACTGTCAATCTTACATTTCTTCCTCTAGCTAGCTTGTCCCTAGATTCTCCTATGATTTATTTCCAAATTAATGTCCTTCACTGGAAAAGACCCTTCTCTTTCTGTATGTCTATGTCGGCATCTCCCTCTCTCCACAGGGAACATTCGAGCTTTTTATACTTTTAGCCATGCATTTGCTTGTGAATTTCGATTTCAATAGTTGGATCATGCCCATGCATCCCGCCTTGGGAGCATATACAGGGGCGGAGGCAGAAATAATGCATCAGGGGGGCCAAAGCGAAAATTAGAGCTATACGGGGGGCCAGAATGAAAAAATGCACTGCTTTTACCACATGGAAGCAGGGACCTATGCTGAAATATCAAATCTTAGGGGGGGCCAGGGCCCCTGCTGGTCCCCCCCTGTCTCCGCCACTGAGCATATATGATCTTACTAACTCTGGATTCATTTTCTCCTTTCTCCAGGCAAGGGCGCCTCTGATAGCTGGGCTGGTGCAAGATGGAGCTCAGCTTACAGCCCTCGAGCACAGCTAGCCTCCTCCCTTTCCAGCATGAAACCAGAACCCTATCTACAATAGATACATATGACCCACCCCATGGTGATGGCGATCCTGTCTACCTAGCTCTCCGATGATGATGATGCCGACGAGAAAAAAGTCCTAGACATAATCGAGTCCTGCATCGGAGCTGTATCTTTCCTATATTTTGTTCCCATTGTGTACGTGTTTATGCCCCACCATGAGCCTTGTCCCCAGCTATGGGCTTAGCGCTGGTACTGCCGAAGGTATCAGACACGACGGGCGTTTGTATCCTGGTGTAGTGGTCTGTCTCTCTATCTAATTTGTTACCCCATATTGTCAGATATTGTCTGGCTGAAATTCCAGTCTATAAGCTACTCCCTCCGTATCAAAATATAAGACTTTCTAGCTAGTTTCTGCATGCATGCATCTAGACATGTTTTAGTTCAAGATTCATGTGAACCTTACACTAAAACATGTCTAAATTCATACATGCAGAAACTAGATAGAAAGTATTATATTTTAATACGGAGGGAGTACTTATTAAAGGTGCCGACTCCTGCTCTGTCATGTGTTTTTGGACTCGTCTGGCGCAGGGAATTACCCATATCTCTCTATTTCTTCTAGGTAAACTTGGCTCAGACGGCTAGCTCGACAAAGAAACCAATTGTGTCGACGGGTTTTCGTTGCTTTCTTTGGCCCCTTGATAGCACGTACGTCTATTGAGCCGCCCAGAATAAAATGTCCCAGGCAGCGTCATCACAGGCCACTCTAAGCTGTCTTGGATAATAGATTTCTCTTTAGAGAGAAAGCACATGTACTGATGTACACCTGACTTTATAAATCCACATCCACGAGAGGCACCAATAGCATACAACGAAGCCGAAAGTTAAGTTAGAGGAGCCGGATCCTTGAGCTGAAAGAGGGGGCCTCGAATCTGCAAGGTCATCACTTCGAAAGCTCTAACGTCCTTATAGCTATACGTGCTATACGTAGTGGCTTCCACAGCGGTAATAATGCAAGCATTTTAAGATAGACAAACATTCACTTAGCCGGAAAGAAAAGACAGATTCAGTTGTAAAATTTGTTCCTCGGATGGAAAAGCACTTCAAACGACCTAGAGAGCGCAACTATCAGTCTTGGATAATTGCTTATCTCGGATGGCTCCCATTAATGTGCGCAGGCCCTATATATCGCCACCGACTCGCTCCCAGCTATCGCCATGAGCCGGCCCATTTTCATGTCTATTCCTTTTTCTTCTTCATTTCTTTTTTCTTCTTTTTCGTTTTTATTTTTATTTTCTATATCTTTCCCAAGTCTTAATTTTCGTTTATTCTTATTTTTTAATTTTCGTTTTGGTTCTTTTAATTTTGTTTTCGTTTATGTTTCCTGTTTTCTTTTTTACTTTATTTCGTTTCCTTTTTATTTTCATACATTTATTTTGTGGGCAATACATGAATATATGATTATGAACCTTGAAATTCTTTTTTGAATCGATGAACATTTTCTTCAGATCAGGAAAGAAAATTTCAAAACTTTGAGCGTATATTTTCAAAATTGTGAACATTTTCAGAATTTTGTGAAGATTTGTTTCAACCCAGGAACATGTATTTTGAACGTCATGAACTTTTTTTAATACCCATGTACATTTTTTTAACCTTGTGAACATTTGTTTTTAGAACCATGAATATTTTTTCAAACTCTATAAACATTTATTTATAATTCGTGAACATTTTTAAATGTGCATAAACAATTTTTCACGGATGAAAATAATGGTTCACCTATAAGAAGAAAAGATGTAGGTTTAGAAAAATCTGATATTTAAAATGTTCATAGATTTCAAAATTTGTTGCATGTTTCAAACATGTACACGAATTAAAAAGGTTCACATGTGAAACAATTATTCATATATTTATCCAAAATTTGAGAATGAAAAAGATAACATATTGAATAAAGTGCAGGAGAAGGAACTGAAATGCAATGTATCTATACTTGTTTCATGTCTAGATACATTCACTTTTTGATAAATCTAAGACAGTTATTTTGGGACGGAGGGAGTATACGGCACTCCCATGCGGCACGATTCTCCTCGGACGTGTGAAACAATCGTTTCATGGGCCGCTGCAAAAACAGCCCAATAAAAAAACATAGTTTGTTTTCTCTTTTTTGTTTTTTAAAATCTAATTTTTTATCTGAACATTTTTAAATCTAAATGAAATTCAAATCTGGATGTTTTCAAAATAAAAGAAATCAATTTCGACATTTTAAATCTAATCTTTTTTAGTTTGAGCAATTTTAAAGTCTAAACACATTTCAAAATTTAAAATTTTCAAATTTAACTAATTTTTACATTTGAACATTTTCCAGAACTGAGCATTCTTTAAAATCATAAAAAGTGAAAAAAAAGAAGAAAAGGTAAATAAAATGAAAAAAAGAGAAAAAAGGGAAGAAAAGAAAAGACATTTCTTCATGCGACGCGGGAGTTTCGCTCCGCACGCGGACGCCATGTAGAATTAGCTGGATTCGTGCGAGCGAATTCCATCCATCAACTCGCTATAAACGAGCTAGAGGGACGTATGAACATCTAGAATAAGCAACTTTCTTTTGAGGAAAAATAAGCAACTAATAAGTCGTAGAAGACCTTGGGAATGCAACGATATGGGCTGCATGCACTGAACTGCGATCTGGGCTGATGACTTTGCAATAATTAAAAAGGTCCAGGGAATGCACTGAATTGCTATCTGCGCTGAATTCCTTCCCATACTAATGGGCCCAATACAGGCTAATACGATCCCAACCGGTCACCCAAATAGGTGGAGCTGGGAGGTGATGTACGGCGCTCGTTAGCATCGCTGATCGCTCGCGACGCCTACGTGGTTCGTTTGTGGGCCCATACGCTTCGCGCGCACGTTTAGGTCTCCTCCGACGGTTTCCGTAGTGCGTTTCCATACTGCGTTTTGCTCGTACTGCGTATTGCTCCTTCTGTTTGTCCGTACGGCCCATTCGACTGTTTCCATACTGCGTTTTGCTCGTTTGTCCAGAAAAATCCGAATTTGAATAATTACGAATAGGAACAAAATTTACATTTGTAAAATTAATGAATTTGAACATTTTTTTAAAAATTCGGAACCATTTTTAAATTTGGAACCATTTTAAAATAGAATCATTTTTAAAATTGTAACCATTTTCAAAATGGAACCATTTTCAAATTTGAAGCATTTTTAAATTTGGAATCATTTTAAATTCAAAACCATTTTTAAATTCAGAACCATTTTTAAATTTGGAACCATTTTAAATTCGGAACCATTTTTAAATTTGGAACCATTTTACATTTGGAACCATTTTCAAAAATGTACAATTTATAAATTTGGAACCATTTTAAATTCGCCACAATTTATAGTTTGGAACCATTTTTAAAATTGCAACCATTTTCAAAATGGAACCATTTTAAAAAATGAACAATTTTCAAATTTTAACCATTTTTAATTTGGAACCATTTTCAAAATGGAACCATTTTCAAATTTGGAACCGTTTTAAATTCGGAACCATTTTTAAAAATGAAACCATTTTCAAAACGGGACTATTTTTAAATTTAGAACCATTTTCAAAATGGAACCATTTTAAATTGGGAACCATTTTTAAATTTGGAACCATTTTCAAAATGGAACAATTTTTAAATTCGGAACCATTTTTAAATTTGAAACCATTTTAAATTCGGAACCATATTTAAAGTCGGAACCATTTTTTAATTTGGATCCGTTTTCAAAATGGAACCATATTTAAAGTTGGAACTATTTTCAAAAATGGAACCGTTTTCAAAAATGAACAATTTTATAATTGGGAACTATTTTAAATTTCGAACCATTTTAAAAATGGAACCATTTAGCGGAAACAAAAAACAAAAACAGAAATATAAAAGAAACGAAACGAAAAAGAAAAATGAAAAACAAAAAAACGGAAAAACAAAAACAAAAAAAGAAACAAAAAAAAGAAACGAGAACAAAAAACGAAAACGAAAAAAGAAAAATAAAAGGAAAAACGAAAACAGAAAAAGAAACGAAAACAAAACAGAAAAAGAAAAAAGGTAACAAAAAACCAAAACAGAAAAATAGAAAGAAACGAAAAACAAAATGAAAAAGAAGCTCATCATTCGTCCTACATGTGTGTCTGCGCTGAACGAATTGGGCCCGGCCCAAGAAAGAACCTCTTCAGGTGGCGCGACTCCTATGCGGCGCTAACGGGCGCCGCATAGGGTTTGCCGTTGGAGCTTTGGCGAACAAGTTCTGCTCCGTGATGCCGGATCGATGTACTACAAGAAGCCGCAACAAAAAAGTTAGATCTAGACAACATCCGAATGTCAGATCTTAAACATCATTAGGAAAGCTTAATCATTCACTATCCATCCATAAGAGCACCTAATTAGACTTTAAACAGATAAATTAGGGGATGCACTTACTAGAGATGGACATGATTTCCTGCTTGGAGTAGGCAAGAACTTGGTGTTGTTGTAGCGAAGCAGGCAGAACTTGGTGTTCGTGCAGGAGGCCCATGGACACCGAAAGCACAACCCTTTTTTTTGGAATTACAACGGGAGAGGCTCCCACTGGCTCAGTTAGAGGAGAAAATATTGACAGAGTTCTTATTTACAGATCTAGGTCTGGTCTAGTTACAGAATAGGAAAAAGAGTGTCATAGCCTAACAAGATTGATGATGGGTGTTAGAGCCACTAGGTGTCCGGATCTCAGTCCGTAGCGTAGTAGTTAAGATCTTCACACTGGTCGGGAGATTTTCAAAAACCTTCTGGTTTCTCACCCTCCAAAACACACACGTGCCTAAAGTTATTGTCTCAACAAATAATGGATCGATCCAGCTGCTTTGGTCGGTGATGGCTGGCGGTGGATGTCGGTCTTCGTCCCCCTTTCGCACCTCCTTTTTAGGATCTGTAGTTAGAGTGGAGTCTGACCAACTAAAACAAATTGTAATATGTTAGGTGACTCTACATTTTATACCGGGTGCTCAGAGGACGGGACCGAAACCAAAATTGTTGATATACTTTCCGATCATGCACAAATGTGGGGGCTCCCCTTTTTCTCTCACTCAGTTAGGTTTAAGATCAATTTCCAAAACCCAACATGCGTCCTTACAGTCAGCTCCAAACGTTTGGGCATTTGTAAAAGCAGTAGTATTTTTTTGGCTAAAGGCGCTAACAATCAGTTTTTGGGACAGATGCTCTATTTTAGAGGGTCTGTTGGAGATGATGTAAGTGATCAGTTTTCTCTTTGTCCAGTTTTATGTGTGAATTATGTTTTTACCTCCTACTTTCATATTGCCTACACAAGTTACCCTGTTTAGTAGCTTTTTTTTAGTTGGTGAAGTGAAAGTTTTGTAGTTCTTACCAGTTCTAACATTTTCGGCGCAATCTCACATGTGGATCTAGTCGTCAGGTAAAATTTACTCCCTCCGTCCGGAAATAGATGTCTTTGATTTCTCTAAATTTGAATGTATGTGTACACTAAAACATGTCTAAGTACATCCAAATCTAGACAAATCTAGGACATTCTTTTCCGAACGGAGGGAGTATTAGGTAGGTATTTCGTGTTAAAAATGCACAAGTGGAACCCGGTGTGAACCCAGAAGACTTGACGGCCCGTTACATGACAAATGAGCCGACCACTCAGAGTATTTGTTTTATAAGCTCTATTTTTTTTGCGAAACACAGTACAACGCAGACGCTCACATACACGTGCACACACTCACCCCTATGAACGCACGCACGCACACCCTATCCCTATGAGCACCTCCGAAAGACTAAGCCGGTGGTTTGTCTTGAGATTGACGAAGTCACCACAGGCGCCTCGCTGTCGACGGGAACGTCGCCTCCCACTGAAGAATATTCCGTCTAAATGAGAAACAGCAATGTCAAATCTAGGATTTAAACTCTGATGGGTTAGGGGTACAACCACCCTCCTAACTCTATTCAAGACCACGGAGGGGGACAGGAGTGTACAGGTACATATGTTTCAGGGGTGAGGGGCGTGTCAGAAATAAATAAAAATGGCCAGGGTTGCATGGCCCGTATGCAATTTTGCATTTGCCACTGCACAGGAGAAATGAAATTAATTTACCAAACAAAAACAACATTTTTCAAGGCGCCATTGCTTTATTTCGGCACATTTTGCTAATTCAGCAACCTTAAAAGTATTTTGGGCAGCAGCCCTAGTGTGCCGGGGTATTTTATCAGTGATTTAGCACGATGTTTTTTAGCATACACTTTTTTTTTCATTTGACAATGTTAGAGCATCTATATCGGCGTCCTCGGACTGAGATCCCGTGCCCGGCCTCTTGCGGGGCACGCTGTGCCTTGAGGCTCACCATCCAGCATACATCTTGCATCCAACGGACAGCCATGAGTCAACGAAAATTTAGCACTGGTCCGCTCGATTCGTCCCCTTTCTCTGTTCCTCGGACGTCTCTGTTCCTTACGGCGCGACGGCTTCAGGCGAGCTGCTGGTCCCGTCGCCGCGCCTCGCTGCTGCTGCTCCCGTCCCCTGCCTCCAATAACCACGCCGCCGGTCGCCGCACTACCACAATCTCCGGCTGCAACCTGCCCCCATCGTCCATCTCCACCCGTTCCGAGGCCTCCTGCGTCGCCAGGCCACCGACGACCACCACGCGCCGCCGCCCTTGGTGAGGCCTCGCGCGTCCAGCAAGCCCGCGTCCCCTGCTCGCCCTGGCCCCCCGTCCGCACAACCTGGCCGCTGCCGCGCTCCCTGGCCGCCGTGCACCCCGCAGACACCTCGCCTCCGAGCTCATGGCCGAGCACCGCCGTCGCGCCAAGCACTGCCGCTGTCACATCGCCGTGCTCACGCACCATGTGCCGCGCGTCGTATGCGCTCGCCGGCCACCGCACCGTGCCCGACGCGAGGTCGGCACTGCGCCCTTGCGCGTCGTCTACACCTTGGTCCTTGCCGGACGCACGCCGCACCCCTACGTCTCGTACTCACCGCGTTCGCCGGCCGGCCGCGTGCAGCACTCCTGCGCCTCATCCGCGCCGCGCTCACTGGCCACGCGCGCCGCGCCACTCTTCCTCACCCGCGCAGCGTTCGTCGGCTGCTTGCCACGCAGCGCGTGCTAGCTAGCTCTAGCTAGCATGGGTGGCGTGCGTGCGCTGCTGCGATCGTTGCACCTGGGGGCTAGCTAGCTGTGGGTGCGTGCGTGCACTATCGCCATGCCCTCCCGTCCTGCGAGAGGAAGGAGACGACCCGTGTTTCTAGGACGAGCCCCGCGACACCGCCGACGCCGGCCGCGGCTCCACGGGCCTGGCATGCACGCGCGCGCCGCGCCGCTTCCCTCCGCATTGGGCTGCGCGGCGCTGCTCTGCGGCAGCTGCTTCCTCCGCCCCTGGAGCCGGTCGCTGACCCGTTTATCCGGTGGCCGCCGCCGGAGATCCCATGGCGCCCTTCCCCACGGCGGCGACGGCGGCACAGCTCTCCAAGTTCCTGCCCGCGAAGTCCTCTGCAAGCGTTCGTTTTCCGCCGTTATGTTGCCTCGCGCGCGTGAGAAGGAGGAACGAGACGAGCGGACCAGTGCCAAATTTGCGTTGACTCGTGCTGTCCGTTGGATGCGAGGTGGATGGTGGATCGTTGGCCTCAAGGCACAGCGTGCCCTGCCTCTTGCGGGGCACTGGATCTCAGTCCGGCGTCCTCTATAAACCTACTCGTCGGCCCATGAGGTTGCAGGCATGAAAATAGGCACCAGCGGCGCCCCGTCAGTTTGGATGTCCAAAAAGTTGTCTCTGAAACCCCTTACAACATAAATCACGGTAAACATTGTTTAATAGCTCTCACCCAACTCATGGTTCCCCATGCACCGCTACTTCCTCGCGTGGCAGTGGTGCGGCTTCCCCACGCGGCCATCTCGCTCCTCTCTCTTGCCTCCTTACCTCCTCTCTCTTACATGCCTTTTATTTAGAAGCAACATGTCACAATGTCGCGACGCAAAAACGACGACGACGTCACGTTGAGCCGGGGCGGAGAGGCACTGGCTAACGAGTGAACAACATCAGAGAGGAGGAGGGAGCGTTAGTCGGCGGCAAACGACGGCGAGGCTGGCCACAGCGGCGAGCCCTCTCCTGTAGGTTGTAGTCGACTAGTCGAGTGTTAGCCGGCGACGAACGAACGACGACAGGGCTAGCCCACGCGAGCTATCTCCGGCTATCGATGTAGACCTAAATTAAGTTTTTAGTTCAAATTTCGTTGTAGTATTTTTAAGTTTCAATGAAATATGAGCTGTTTATTTTAAATTTACGAGTTTGAATTTTTTTAAGGGGCACCGTAGGGTCAGGCACCCAGCCATAGTGGATATGATTTCAGAGATGACAAACGCAATGTAGGCGGAGATTCTCTGAGATAGCTAGGACCAGCCGCCGCTGTCTTCGGATCGTTCTCTCTCGTATAACCTAGAATGCCCTATTTTCTTTGAAGGAAGCTCCAATGTTCATGTCAGTTGCACCTCACTGCCACAGTGCCAAGACTCGATCCCTTCTATATTCAACTGTACCCATGTCGTCAGATAGTGCGTGCCCAATAAATTCTTACTGATTTTGGGCCATCATCACTTAACCAAATTAGGTGGCAGGCAGCAGCATTGCGGCGTTCGTCTGCCAATATAAGACCCTAAGCTGCATGATTCCTCCATATCCTTGTACCGGTCTCTGAAGAGTGCTCTCCTCTACGGCTCTACACCATATTCTGAGTTAGTGATCGAATAAGCGAGCTCAGCTCAGCTCAACTCACCGTCGTCCGGAGATGTGGAGGCTGAAGGTAGCCGAAGGCGGCGGGCTGTGTGGTTGCGGTCGGTGAACAACTTCCTGGGCAGGGCTGTGTGGGAGTTCGACCCCGGCCACGGCACGCCGGAGGAGCGCGCCGAGGTTGAGAGGGTGCGCCGGGAGTTCACTGAGCGCCGCTTCGAGAAGAGGGAGTCACAGGATCTTCTTATGAGGATGCAGGTACATATATATGGACACTTGGACAGACAGAAATGCATACATGCATGTGAGCATGTCTAAGTATATGCGTTGCACATATACATGTATCTATATGCGCTCACTCGTATCTAGTGATGAAAATGAAATATTCCATGTAAATATAGGAACATACACTAGTGAAAACAGGAGCTTTGGTGGAGAGGGGTGTTGGGCTCTAGTCCCGGGCGTGGTTCGAACCCGGACTAGAGGAGAGAACTAGTACCGGGCCGGCTGCTCCGACGCTGCGCAGGTCGGGTCCCGGGTTGTAGGGCACCTCTAGTTCCGGGCCGTGATACCACCCGGGACCGAGGCAGTCAGCGGCAGGGTGGAGACAGGAGGGTGGACCTTTCGTCCCGGGCCGTGGTACAGCCCGGGACTAGAGGTCCCGCTATATCATCTCCCACCCCGGGCCAGCCACCATTTTGAACTCTCAAGCTCATCTCATTGTTTCCTCTCTCAAGCTCAAGTGTAGCCCCATTTTTTTCCAAGATTTGTCAAGATAGACGGCACCCATCTCTCCAAGGGTTAGCAACACTTGATCCTTTCACCCGGCGGCCGAATTTTAGCCATTTCCATACAAGTTTAGCTCATTTCATTTTTATAGTGCTACCTAGGTGTTTGATGAAATGCCTAAGCTAGGTAGTTCATTTTTTTATGTATTTTGAGCTCAAATTAATTTATTATTTGTGGATTTTAGTGTCGTCTCGGTCCTCACCGCCGTCGATAGCCCCCGCCATCCCGTGACCGGCACCACCTCGGTGAGCCTCTTCTTTTATCTGTTATTTTACAAAATTACTTGTATGATTTGAATGCATAATTATTTTTCTTGTATAATTTTCTTATGTTTTTTATGTATAGTGTCATGGTTTTGATATCCGTCCCCGTCGTCCCTCGTCCGGTCTATGATTCGGATGTGGTATATTTTTATCACTATTTATTTTGTTTCGTGTTTATAACAATCATGCCGACCAAATTGACATAGATATATTTTTATTTAGGAGGTAGTTGAACCGGAAATTCCAGCCGACCCTATTGTAGAGTTTTTTAAAAAAAACAACGATTTGAAAGCAAAATTGAAGATAAGTGAAGATCTTCGTCTCCAATGCCTAGAAGAGAAGATGGTATTGGACTTGAAGATTGCCGACATCGTTGATGCTCACGGGGTCGAGCTTACCGACGTCGTCGCTGTTCACGAGATGAAGATGGATGCAATGCGCTTGAAGCTTAGAAAGATTAGAAAATATGTCATTAGTCAAGAGGCTTGGTATCATTATGCTGTTGGTTCAATAGTTACCTTAGTTGCGATTCTGATCGCATTTGTTGTTGGATTTAAATTCTTTAGATAGTTGTATTCTAGTTTCAATTAATTTATGTTTTATGAGAACTATGTATTACATTTGGTCACTACTATACTTTGGTTTTAATGTGATGAACTTGTATTAATGAATATGATATGTTTCCTATTATGTTGGTTTATCGTAATGGGTTTTAGCGGTGATTTGCAGATGAGTCATCCGTGGATGTACGCTGACCGACGCTCTAAAGAGTACATGGATGGCGTGCAATCTTTTCTCAATGTGGCTAAGGATAACAAGGGGCCCAATGGTTTTATGTGTTGTCCATGCAAGAAATGTCGGAATGAGAAGGATTACCCTAACACAGACAGAATTCACCTCCACCTGATAACTTCTGGTTTCATGCCCGGCTATAATTGTTGGACCAAGCACGGAGAAAAAGGGGTTATGATGGAAGATAACGAAGAAGAAGAGAACGATGACAACTACATGTACCCTGAATATGTTGGTAACCCAACAGGGGAAGCTGATGATGAAGAGGTACCAGATGATCCCATCATACATGATGATTTACGTGGGGTCATCGTTGATGCACATACCCTAGCAGAAACTACACTTGAGAAGTTGAAGTTGGAGCGCATGTTAGAGGATCACAAAACAAAGTTGTACCCAACTTGCGAAGATGGCAACACAAAGCTCGGTACCACACTGGAATTATTGCAATGGAAGGCAGCGAATGGTTTATCTGACAAGGGATTTGGGAGTTTACTGAAAATAGTGAAGGACAAGCTGCCGGCTGGTAACGAATTGCCCGAGAGTGCGTATGAAGCAAAGAAGATTATCTGCCCTCTAGGATTAGATGTGCAGAAGATACATGCATGCATTAATGACTGCATCCTCTACCGCGGTGAGAAGTATGAGAATTTGAATGAATGCCCGGTATGCGGTGCATTGCGGTATAAGATCAGAGCAGATGACCCTGGCGATGTTGAGGGCCTGCCCGCCAGGAAGAAGGTTCCTGCCAAGGTGATGTGGTACGCTCCTATAATACCACGGTTGAAACGTTTGTTCAGAAACAAAGAGCATGCCAAGTTGTTGCGATGGCACAAAGAAGACCGCAAGAGCGACGAGATGTTGAGACACCCGGCTGATGGGTCGCAGTGGAGAAAAATCGATACAGAGTACAAGGAACTTAAGGTTTGGTCTTAGCACGGATGGCTTTAATCCTTTTGGGGAGCAGAGCAGCAGTCATAGCACCTGGCCTGTGACTCTATGTATCTATAACCTTCCTCCTTGGTTGTGCATGAAGCGGAAGTTCATTATGATGCCAGTGCTCATCCAAGGCCCGAAGCAACCCGGTAACAACATTGATGTCTACCTGAGGCCATTAGTTGATGAACTTTTACAGTTGTGGCGTGATGAAGGGGTACCTGTGTGGGATGAGTACAAACAAGCGGAATTTAACCTACGAGGGTTGTTGTTTGTAACCATCAATGATTGGCCTGCTCTTAGTAACATTTCAGGACAGTCGAACAAGGGATACAATGCATGCACACACTGTTTAGATAGCACTGAAAGTATATATGTAGGTAACAAGAATGTGTACCCGGGTCATCGTCGATTTCTTACAACTCAGCATCCCCTAAGAAAGAAAAGCAAGCAGCAGCATTTCAAAGGTGAGGAAGATCGCCGGCCGAAGCCACCCCTCCAAAGTGGTGAAGATATATATGATGCGGTCAAGGATTTAGATGTAATCTTTGGAAAGGGTCCTGGCGGACAGTCTGTTCCGAAGGACGCTAACAACCACGTTCCCCTGTGGAAGAAGAAGTCTATATTTTGGGAACTACCCTATTGGAAAATCCTAAAGGTCCGCTCTGCAATCGACGTGATGCACGTGACGAAGAATGTTTGCGTGAACCTGCTAGGCTTCTTGGGCGTGTATGGGAAGGCAAAAGATACTCCGGAAGCACGAGAGGACCAGCAACTTTTGAAAGACCCAAAGAACCTGCATCCAATGAGGACGGATAAAGGACGTCTACGTCCTGCTAGCTACGTTCTTACCAAAGAGAGAAGGAGATATTTTTTGAAGTCCTGAGCAGTATGAAGGTCCCGTCTGGCTTCTCGTCGAATATAAAGGGAATAATAAATATGGCAGAGAAAAAGTTCCAGAACCTAAAGTCTCATGACTGCCACGTGCTGATGACTCAACTGCTTCCGGTTGCATTGCGGGGGCTTCTACCGGAAAATGTTCGAGTATCCATTGTTCAGCTATGTGCGTTCCTCAATGCAATTTCGCAGAAGTCAATCAGCCCAACCACTCTATTAAGGTTACAGAAGGATGTGGCTCAATGTCTCGTTAGTTTTGAGTTGGTGTTCCCACCATCCTTCTTCACTATTATGACACATCTCCTAGTACACCTGGTCGACGAGATTCACATTCTGGGTCCTGTATTTCTACACAATATGTTCCCCTTTGAGAGGTTCATGGGAGTGTTGAAGAAGTATGTTCATAACCGTGCTAGGCCAGAAGGAAGCATCTCCAAAGGGTATGGAACAGAGGAGGTCATTGAGTTTTGTGTTGACTTTATTCCCGGCATTAAGTCGATTGGTCTTCCTGAATCGCGACATGAGGGGAGACTAAGTGGAGAAGGCACTCTAGGAAAGAAATCATACATATGCAGGGACGGGTATTCTTTCACAAAAGCACACTACACAGTTCTGCATAATTCCACTTTGGTGGCTCCGTATATCCAGATGCACAAGGATATTGTACGCTCTAACAACCCGGGGATGGATGACTCCGCCATTGCAAAGGAACACATGGAGAATTTTGGCGGTTGGTTGGAAACGCATCTGAACAACAACAACACAGTCTCAGATGAGCTGTTCTTGTTGTCTAAGGGGCCATCTTCGACTATTTGGACTTTCCAAGGGTATGAGATAAACGGGAATACATTTTACACGAACGCCCAAGATAAAAAGAGCACCAACCAAAATAGTGGTGTCCGCTTTGATGATAAGAGCACGAATGAGGCCACGGTCACATATTATGGTTGCATAGAGCAGATATGGGAACTTGACTATGGACCTTCTTTGAAGGTCCCTTTGTTCTGGTGCAAATGGTTCAACCTGAGAGGCGGCGGGGTAAAGGAAGACCCATTGTACGGAATGACTACAGTGGATCTCACGAATGTTGCGTACGACAACGAACCATTCGTTCTAGCCAAGGATGTGGCTCAGGTTTTCTATGTGAAGGACATGTCTACCAAGCCAAAAAAAAGAAAAGATAAGGAAGTGAATACATCAGCCGATGAGCCAAAGCGCCACATAGTTCTTTCAGGGAAAAGAACCATCGTGGGAGTGGAGGACAAGACAGACATGTCAGAAGATTACGACAAGTTTCATGAAATTCCGCCCTTCAAAGTGACCACTGACCCAAGTCTCAAGTTATATGCAGACCCTTGTCCATGGTTACGGAGCGATCAGAAGAAAGGGTCTCACAAAAAGAAAAAGCGAAGACTAAATAGGGATGTTGTTCATGATGTGTAATAATTTATTAAACTTTTATATAATTTATAGTATGGAGGACAAGACAGACATGTCAATGAAATCAATTTTAACAGGAAAATGAAAGCAATTTTTACTTAATTTAGACAAGTAAATCAAAAGATATAAAAAAAGTAAGAAACCAGAAAATTAAAAAAAATTAACCTCTAGTACATTATTACACATGATCCAACGTCTCACAAGCGCTTGAAAGAAACACACCCCTGATCCAACATCACCAACATTATTCTACATAAACGGACTTGCTGGCTCGAAGGCCGTAGGATTAGGGGGAACGGCGGGAGGAGCCAGCCCCGTGGGCGGCCGCCCGGTTCTCGCGCGCACGTTTGCGGCGGAGGGCAAGATCCATGGAGGATGAGTCTTTCAGCGCCCAATCCAGCTCGGAAGCCTCCTTCGCCTTGAGCTGGTAGGAAGTCTTTGCTCGCTGGACAGGGTAGTCGCGGACAGACTGGAAGGAGGCTTCCATGGCCTCCTGTATCTGCAACCCACAACCCTCTTCCCCGTCATCGCTCCAGTCGAAGTCGTCGTCCTCCTCCTCCTCGCGGGAGGAGCGGGGGCGCCTGGTGGAGATGCAGCGGCGCCAGGTGGAGGTGCGGCGGCACCTGGTGGAGCAGGAGGCCGGTAGCTGGGCATTCCTCTCCACGCCGGGCTCGTGGGCATACGGCGGGATAGGCTCCCACGGTTGCGCCCAAGCGCGCTCTGCCGAGCACACTCGACCTCGTCCAGAAGGCGCTGTGGCGGGTGTGGCGGATCCATCTCGTGGAGACGATGCGTTTGTGGCTAGGAATGTTGGATTAGGGTTTTCCCCGTCGGCGACAATATATAAAGACCTCCAGGGCAGCGCTGGGGGAGGACACGTGCACAGGGCAACGCTGGGGGAGGACACGTGTCGTGACCGCAAAGCCCGCCTTTAGTCCCGGTTGGTGTTACCAACCGGGACTAAAGAAGCACACGGATCGTGTGTTTCATTCAAGCGCTTGTGAGACGTTGGATCAGGGGTGTGTTTCTTTTGAGGGATTGTGAGCTGTTGGATCAGCAGTATCACGACCACTTTGTGAGCCACATGACCCGGTTGGTGTTACCAACCGGGACTAAAGAAGCACATGTACCCTATATAAAGCCCCCCTCCTCAGACAGGTTACTCACTCACACGGAACATTCCAGCGTCACTCGGAGAGGCATCTTTGGGCAACCAGCGGCAAGACGTCTCTGATGACCTGCGATCGTTCCAAACGGTTGCAGATCATCAGAGATGTCTTGCCGGACGGTTGTAGATCATCAGAGACGTCTTACCGCTGCTTGGATCGAAGTGGCGCTCAAACACAAAACATTCGGGTTCCCTAGCTATAACCCATTTCTTCTAGGTGGAAACTCCCATTTCGTGTATTAACCCATTTTTTCTAGGTGGAAACTCCCATTTCATGAAATTCCGCCCTTCAAAGTGACCACTGACCCAAGTCTCAAGTTATATGCAGACCCTTGTCCATGGTTACGGAGCGATCAGAAGAAAGGGTATCACAAAAAGAAAAAGCGAAGACTAAATAGGGATGTTGTTCATGATGTGTAATAATTTATTAAACTTTTATATAATTTATAGTATGGAGGACAAGACAGACATGTCAATGAAATCAAGTGTATGGCGGTGGCAGAATGTAGTACTTAATTTATAAATTTTTGATGTAGCATCAAACTTTGCGATGTGAAATGATCCTCTGCGCATGTAGTACTTGATTTATAAATTTTTGAATTGATTTTAAATTAAGCGTATGTAGTACTTAATTTAAAACCAAGCGCATGTGATACTTCATTTTAAACCAAAACAGAAAACAGGAAAATGAAAGCAATTTTTACTTAATTTAGACAAGTAAATCAAAAGAAATAAAAAAGTAAGAAACCGGAAAATTAAAAAAAATTAACCTCTAGTACCGGACCGTGTGACCACCCGGTACTAGAGGTCCACTGGGCTTGGCGCGCAAATTTTCGCGGCCCTGAGGGACCTCTAGTACCGGGTGGTAACACGGCCCGGTACTAGAGGGTCTCTAGTACCGGGTGGAGCCACGGCCCAGTACTAGAGGGTCTCTAGTACCGGGTGGAGCCACGGCCCAGTACTAGAGGCCTTTTTGGCGCTACTTCTAGTGGCTCGGGCCGAAAATTTGCCCAAGTCCAGCAAATCGACGCTCCGCCTCCGGGCTCCAGACGACGCCGCCTCCTGCGCCGCCAGGCTGCCGGATTTCGTCCCTGCGCCGATGCCGCCCTCACCGTGGGTCGCCTTCCTGCTCCTGCTCCGGGCGCGGCCGTCCCCGCTCTTCCCCCGAGCAAGATCGTCGTCCCCGAGCAAGCAAAGCTCGCCCCCGACCCACGGTGAGCTCGTCCCCCCGACCAACTACTCTCTCCCTCTCTCAGATCTAGCGCACGGCGGCGGCGGCGGAGTTGGCAAACAAGAACATATTTTTAGGGCCTAAGGGCCGATTTCATTATGGGGGAGGCCACAAACGGCCGATTACATTGGGGGGGAGGCCATTAATAAGGCCATTACATTGGAGGGAGGGGGAGGGGGGTCGTCGTCGCCGGTGCCGCCTAGTCATCGAGGACGATACGGCGGCGGGGTCCAGAGATGCTCCGGTGGCGCCTGTTGCTGCGGTGGCGCCTGCTGCTGCGGTGGCGCCTCCTGCTGCTGCGGTGGCGCCTCCTGCTCCTGCTCCTGATCCGCCGACCAGCTCCCGCCGGTAAAGACCCAGGACTGGCCAACGAGGCCGGGAGGCAGAGGAGGCGGCGGCGGAAGGTCCTGCTCCTGCTCGCGTTCCATGGCGTAGTGCCACGGCTCGACCTCGTCCGGGTCGTAGTACTGCGGTGGCGGCGGCGGCGGATCAGGGGGCCGGGCCGCGGCCGCGGTCCTCACCTTCTCCCACCTCTTGATCTCGTCCTCGACGAGGCTGAGGTTGGAGGCCTCGTACGCGGCCACCATCTCCGGGTCGTCCTCATCCTCGGGGACCTCCTCCTCGAACCACAGCGCGTCGGGCAGCGCTGGGTAGGCGGATTGGACGGCGCGGGGCGCCGGGGCGAAGTAGGAGTGGCGGCGGTCCTCGTGCTCGTCCTTGAGCCACTGCTCCCAGTGAGGGGAGTCCGCCGCGTAGGCGGGGTCGTTGCGGAGCGCCGGAGGGAGGAGGCGGCCGGCGCGCGATCTCCCTGTCCAGTTGCCTCCCAGGGAGCGGGACCGGCACCGGAATCCTCTGCGGGTTCAGGTGCCAGCCCTCGGGGAGGTGGACGTCGCTCCACTCCAGCGTGGCGGCGTTGTCCCAGTGCCACTGGCACTCCGGCTCCGGCACGTAGCGCCGGCGCCGGATCCTCCTCCCTCCGGCGGTGGTGGTGGTGGTTCGTGACGGCGCGTCGGGTGCGTGGGCGACCCGCACCGGTGGCGCGGTCCTCCGCACGCCCTGCGGAACGACGCCCAAGGCCGCCGGCGGTGGAGGCGGTGGAGAAGCGCGGCGACGGTTGGAGGACTCGCCGGTCTCGTTCTTCGGGGACTTCCCGAACCAGCGCGACATGGCGGCGAGGGCACTGGACGGGCGGAGGGGAACCGTGGGAGCGGAGCGGAGTGGAGTGTCCATATCCGCACGGGCGCGTCCCTTTTTAAAGACCAGGACCGTCGGGAGGGGAACCGTCGGGTGGGCCAGCGCCCGAGTCGCTGGCAAGTGGGCCAGGAGCATTGACTCCGGGTGGGCGGGGGCTGTTGGTGCTCCGCATTGACCACGGGGGGTGAAGGCGAGGCGGCCGGGTGGGAACACGAGGCGGGGAGGTGAAGACGAGGCGGGGCGGGAACACGAGGCAGGGCGGCGGGGTCAGAACTGGGTCGCTGGCAGGTGGGCCAGCATTGACCACGCGTGGCCAGTGGGCGGTCACACGTGGCGGTGGGGCGGGTAGGCGCTGGCAGGTGGGCCAGCGATGACCACGGTGGCCACCTTTGACCAGGTTCTGGCCCAAATTTGGGCTGGGCTGGGATTGGGACAGCCTATGTTTTTTTTGAAAGATTTTTTTCTTTAGATGCAATATTAAATTGTTTTTGTTGCATATTTGTATAGTTCCCTCCTTTGAATTATTGTACTAATGCTATTATTGTTTTATCTTTTTTTGTATTAGTTAAACAATGGATGTCGATGCTCCCTTCGTAACGAGAGAAGGGGAAGAAGAGATACTTTCCTACATTTTGGAACCCGGTGAATTTCGGCATCCCGCGGAAGGAGCTGAAGATGAGGACTCGGAAATTGGTGGACCCACGCCGTCTGGCGAGGTATATTAAGCCTATGTTGAGCAGATGCAATAACTGATTTGTGCATATATATGTATTCACACATGTTTCATATTTTTAGACCTCCGCATCGAACCAATCCACTAAACGAGGCCATGCCCAAGGGATGGGCAAAGATGAGCATCTCACAATTGACGAGGTGAATGCAACTACTGGCCAACCACTGGCACCCGTGCCGAACGCAGTTAAGTTTGTGCATCAATGCGGAGTCACTGTCAGGGACAACGTTTATATCAGCACTCAGGAATGGATTAAGCCAAAGTTAGAGGGAGTTAGTTACGTCGACAAGAGAACCAAAGATGTGCTTTGGAACAAGCTCATTGCACATTTCACCCTACCGGTCTTGGAAGATGAGGTGAAGACAAAAAAAATGACGGACAAAGTCAAGCATTTCGCTCTTAAGAAGATGGCTCAACAATTCAATAACTACAAGAACAAATTATTCCGTGAGTGGGAAGAAGATGGGAAACTTCCGGATTTCACCGGCACACGAGAGAGGCAGCGGCCTCACTGGCCTGCATTTCTGGAGTACAAGAAATCAGAACGAGCTAAGAAAAGGTCGCAAACGAATAAGAATAATGCAGCGAAAAAGAAGTATCACCATAAGATGGGGCCAGGTGGCTACCGAGTTGCCGAGCCTAAGTGGGAAAAAATTGAGTCCGAGTTGCGTGCAAAAGGGCTCACCCCGGTCACAGAGGAATGGGACAGAAGGATAAGGAATTGGCTACTTGCGCATGGAGGGGAGTATGACATGGAAACAGGGGAGTTAATAATTGATGAAAGCAAAGTAGTCAACGGAGCCCAAAAAAAATTATTGACTTAATTGCCAAGTCTAAAGAGGGAAAGTTTATTTCCGACAGAGAGAAGGACGAGCTGTCAGAGGCCCTCGGGACCAAAGAAAAAGGAGGATCAACACGAGGCTTAGGAGAAGTGCCGTGGATTGAAGGGTTTCCCAGGACCGTGCCTCTTATAGAAGCCGATTGAGAGCAAAGAGGAGGAAGGAGCAGCAGGAATCAGACCGGTTGATGATCTTAGAAAGAAATCATGACCAGATGGTTGCTCTCTATAAGGAGCAGCAGAAGCAAATAGATCAAATGCGCGAGCAAGGGGCGCCAACTCTTCAGCTGGAACAAGCGAGTCAAGGCGGCCCATCGCATCGCAGAAGCAGCGTGGCTTCCTCGGTTATGGTCGGTGATGATGAGACAAGTTACCCCGTGGATTATATCACGGAGAAAACAACTTGTGAGCTGCATGTCCCAGTATTTAACTTATCCATGAAGGCGGCGGACGGCTATGCATTCTCCATTGACTCTACAGCATCGTGGCTTGGCAATGCCATTCCAGATGGATTTGCTCGTGTCGGCGTGGATCAAGTTGTACAAGGATATGAATCACTGAACCTTGAGTTCCCAAGAGCTGATGATGAGTCGGTGCTAGGGGACGTCGTGGGTGGTCTAATTCTATGGCGGAAGAAATACATCAAGTTTGAAGGCTGGGCGCCAAGGCCACCATCGTCTCCGCCAATTCACGATTCACCACCTGATGACGATGAAGGGGACGACAACCATCAGTCGCCTCCGCATCAGTCGTCTCCGCCGCCGCGTGCGCCGACTCCACCGCCGCGTGAGCCGACTCCACCGCCGCGTCAGCCCACTCCGCCGCCGCATGAGCCGACTCCACCGCCGCATGAGCCGACTCCGCCGCCGCATGAGCCGACTCCTGAGCCCCGACATAGGAAGGGCGCCACTTCGTCGTCCATGGGATTCGGGCGAGACCCCCGACGTTCGCCCCTCCCAAAAGTACCCAAAAGCCTTGACGACCTCAGAGCTTGCGACATGACTAAAGAGCAATTGGATGCGTGGGTGGATGCAGACACAAAAAGACAGCTTGCACGGAAAAAGCCCGAGGAAAAGCAAACATTTACTGCAAAGGAAAACAAGTGGGCTATTGGATTCATCACGGAACCATCGCAATATGAGAAAAATAAGCCAGATAACTATTTACGAGCTCTGAGTAAAAGTAGTAGCTCTCCCAAGACGAGAAGTAGTAGTGCCAGAGGGAAAAGAGACGTTGCCCAGCTCGGACAACAGGCAAACCAGTCGATAGCCCCGCTCGTAGTTATACCCAGTGGTCATGGCTCCGTGACGGACCTAATTCCTACTTTATCCTTGAAGAAGGACTTTGCTGCAGATGCTGGTATTACTCTTGCTCAACTGGACAACGAAAATCTCTTTCCGTCTGATGTAGATGATTCATGGAAATGGAAATGGGGGAGGTCCCTGCTGCGAGGTGATCAGATAAAGTGTCTACCGACATGTATGCGACAACTCCATAGTTGGTACATGAAAACCACAAAGGAATTTGATGACTTTTTGATCTGTGTGAAAGTTACAAAAAATCATTTCGCGGGTGAAGACATGTTCACAATTCAGCTCGAAGAACTCTGGTACTTATACAACCTTGACTCCCTCGACTTGGCTCTCGTCGGTGCCTACTGTCTGTAAGTGATTCAATTCATTTATTTCCAAAAAAGATAAAGTCTTTAGCTCTCAGCTCGTTCATTGCCATCGCTAATTATGCTCACTACGGTATTATGCAGAATGAAGAGTGATGAATGTGGTAGAAAGGGCATCTATGGCTTTGGGTTCGTTAACCCAGTACGAGTTAATGCAAGGACACTAAAAAACCACGTGAAGGACACGGAGAAGAACTTGCTAAATGCCCTAATGAAGCAACATTTCAACACGGAGATAATGTTTCCTTACTTCTTCAGGTAAGAGAGTGTTACTCGCTTGTACAAATTAAGTGTAACTGATGAGTTACTGACGTGTATATAATCATGCGCAGCGATCATTACATTCTGCTAGTCATTGAAGTTGATAGATCAAGAGTTCAAGTCTACGACTCATTGGACTGGCCTGAGGAGAGGTACCAAAGCATTCTAGATACGCTCCAAAGGTAATTTCAAACATTATCGCACTATATCAGTCTCTCTTATTGATTTCAGAGATATCAAGCAACTAATAACTCATTTATTCTTTTTTTTGCCGGCAGGGTTTGGAAACAATTCAAAGCGAGGACAAAGGGTTCAGGTTCATTTGAAGAACAGCTGACTTTTGTTCACCCACAGGTAGGTAGTACGGTCTAGCTAGGTTCGCGCATCTCTTTATTTATAGTTTTCAATACCACTATATGTTGACTATGATTTGATTGAATTCTATTCTCGTAAAGTGGATCGAGAGGCAACCACAGGGGACCAATTTCTGTGGATATTTCGTTTGCGAGTGGATTCGTCGTTCGGTCACTGAGCGGGACCCAAAGAAATTTTTAGACGTACGTGAACAATCATATTCATCAATTGATCTCCAGTGTCATTCATAATTTTTGATAGTCATGATTAATATTCGTATTGATCTCCTTCTTTTATAGGCAGAGCCATTGCGCGAGAGTATGCCACTAAAGAAGCGCTTTCAAGCACTAGCAGAGGAACTTGCGGGGTTTCTGCTCAGCGAAGTCATACCTACAAAAGGAACATACAATGGAGAATAGCGGTGAAGTCCCGGTTATGATCTCCCGTGTAACCGAATAGACGGGCTCTAGTCCCGGTTATGATCTCCACACACGTGTAATCGAATAGACGGGCTCTAGTCCCGGTTATGAGCACCTCCATGTAACCGGATAGACGTGAACATATTTTTATTTATGAACATTTTGATATGTTATATGTAGTTTCTGTTTTTAATTAATTAAACGCATATTTTTTTGCACCATTTCAATATTAAATTGGGAGGAAAAACAAAAAATTACAGGCTGCCACGTGTGAGGTCCTTGGTCCCGGGTCGTATGACCAATCGGGACTAGAGGTCCTCCACCACGCCCGCGCCTCGGCGGCCACGTGGGAGCCTGTTGTTCCGGGTCGTAACGGACCCGGTACTAGAGGGGGGGCCTCTAGTGTCGCCTTGCTAGTCCCGGGTGGACACCCGGTACTAGAGGCCCTTACGACCCGGACCAGTGGCTCTGTTTCCACTAGTGATAACTGTTATACACAATTTTATCGAAAATTGATGGTTGAAAGTTGCTCTACATATTTTAGATGGGCACGTTCTCCCTATGCTGCCATGCACTGTTCTTGAATCAGTAGAACATTTTCCTTGATCGCGGATGTTCAAGGAAAATGCTCAAGAACCAATTACGCCATTGATCAAGGAAAATGCTCGAACGAACTTAGCTAGAGTGTAGCTCAGCATTCTATAGATATTTTTATTCCTTTTTGGTCTACACTTATTACGTTAATATGAAAATTGTGCTTCAAATAATTATTAAATTTGCCGTAAAATTATCATCCTGGAAATTATCAATTGCAGTATGCCAAACAAAAGCATATTCAGATGGATCTCCCGGCCATCAAGCTTGTAGATACTGCAGAGGTCACAGAAGAGACTATTTTGACATCATTAAGGAGAGCCCTTTGTCAACACTCTGTCCTACAAGCAGACGATGGGCACTGGGCTGTGGATTTCAGTGGAATTATGTTCATTATGCCCATCTTGGTTCGTATTTATTTACGTATTACATTATATTTTACTTTATTTCCTAGAACATTTTTTGTAGAGAGTTTGTGGATATTGCGAGGCGAAAGCATAAGCTTAGTTGCCGGATGGGGAATCGGGTGGTTTGACAAATACAAAAATTGAGTAACTAACCTATTTTACTACTAAAGTATTACCAAAAACTTGAAAGTTGTGTACTAAAAGTTAATGTACCTATTCCATGAAGCTTTTCTCGTTTCATTTCCTTCTAGGGTGCTTAAAACATCTAATTATAGTACAACCAATAATGTCAACACCGAAGATAAATCATGCAAATATTGATTTTAAGTCATTTTTAGAGTACTCTCGCTCCCTCGCGTCGCCCGCTGTAGGACGACTCGGGGGAACCACCGCGCGCCGCCGCCAGGCCGCCCGGCCGCCTCCTCACCTCCGTCGCTGCCGCTGGCCTCGCCGCGGTGGCGCCGGCTCCCGCTGCCAAAGGTTGCTGGAGGGATCCGCGGTGGACGCGTGGGCTTGGTCGTCGTCTCTTCTTCAACGATGGCTCCGCCGCGTGCGGCTTTTGGAGGCGCGTGGCCGGCGACTTGGAGTGGCGACGGCGGATGGTGCGGCACGGGCTGCTAGCGCTGGCGCCCCCTCGGCGTGGCTGCTAGCAGCAGGGCTGCGGCCAGGGCCCGATCTGGGCTCAGATGTGCCTGGCGGGCCACGACGGGGCTCGGTGGTATCTAGTGCGTCGCGCCGTCGTGGTGCAGCGCCGTGATGCCGCTCTGCTCCCGTGCTGCTGCTGTAGCGCGGGCGGCGACGTCGTCTCGTTTGGCTCCCTTTTCAGGCGCGTCGTGTTGGTTTCGGGGCGCTGTGCGTGGGTGCGACTGGCTGCAGTCGAGGGACGAGGTGGAGGGCTGCGGTGGTGGTGGTTTCCGGTCCTAGGCGTGCTGGTGGCTGCTCGGGTTCGCTCTGGTCGCTTTGGCAACAATCTCGCGAGCAGTGGTGATGATCCGGACGGCGACATTCGTCGCGGCGACGGGGAGCTTAGGCGTGGCGGCGCACAGGATGCTGGGCCTGGCTGTCCAGTTTTGGCCGGCTTCAACGATGGACATCGCTTCATGTTCGTCAGCTGAGTCGTGGAGGGTTCTCGTCGAGCTTCGGCTGGACGTGGCGTGTAACATCCAAAAATTATTAACAAGTATTATTAATTCCAAAAATGGGAGCCAACAAAAACTTTTGTTAAATTATATGTGTTGATCTCTTATTCTTGCTTGTGTTGCTTATTTCCTCTTGTTGTGTGTTGCTTGCTTTATTTTGAGAACATGAAGAAAAGAAGAGGATTAAATTAAAAGCAAAACAAGAAAAATAAATGTGGCAAGTGCCACACAAATTCTCCAAGTGAGGATCTCATTTTGTTTCCAACAAAATTTAGTGGAGTGGTATTGCAAACCCTCCCATTTCATTCTTACTACTTATCTCTCTCAAATAGTATTTTCAAATTAGTTTTAAAAATTCAAAAGTAAACAAAGTAAAAATAAATTAAAATGCCTTAATTAAAACACTATAAAAGAAAATGTTTTAAAACATTTTATTATTTTATGCCAATTTTTGTGGAGCTTCTGCACCTTATGGGAAGGCTCCACAAATTTTGCCAAATTTTTATAAATTGATTTAGTGCCTCAAATAAAATCAAGAAATGCTACTGCAATTAAACAGAAGGACTGAAACGTAAATAAGAGAAAGAAGAAGAAGGAAAAGAAGCAGTGCACAGGAGCCAGGGGGGTTTTTGCAAAACCATCATCGTCTACCTCCCCCTAGCTCACTGTCGCCGTCGTCGTGGCGCCATGCTCGACGTCGCCGTTCCCAGGCCCCCCAGGGCCCCCTTGCCCGCGCTCTCCCTCGCCCCCGAGCCACTGCGACCTCTGCGGGCAGAGGAGACCCTCTCCCCTCGCCTTAACGCCGTTGTCCCCCGAAGCACGCCGCGGAGGAGTTGGACGGCGCCGGCCAAAATTGGCCCAGCTCACCGCACCTCGCCACGCGATCCGCTACGACGCGCACCTAGCCCACGCCCGGACCCCCCAGACACCGAGCGCCAACCTCTCCCGCCCTCTGGACGCCGCTGGACCGCGACCACCGTGCGCCGCCGTCGCGCCTATTTAAACTCGAGCCGCACCTCGCATTTTCCCCACGCCCCACTGCCTCTCCCTTGCTGCACCACACTCCCCACCACTCGCCCGTGCACCACCACGAGGGCGGAGCCGCTGCTGCGAGCTCGCTGCTGCTCGTGCCCGTGCTCGACCGCCCGAGGTAGGCGACGACACGGCTGTGCTGCTGCTCTCCCTTCCTCCACTGACCTCACACCTTGATCCCCGTACTCCCCGCACTCACCCGAGCCTTTTGCCCCTCTGTTTTGTGCACAGAGACGCCGCCAGGACACCGCCGGAGACCGCTGCCGTGGCCGTGGAAGTTCAGCGGCTCGCCGTCGACGTTTCACGCCGTCCCAGCAAGTAGGACTCAGCCAGGACGTTCGCCCGAGCCTCCGCCGTCGTCTCGCATCATCACCGAGTCCTCCCGAGCCCTCTAGGTGAGGAACCGTCTACCACCGTGCCGCCGGCGCGGCGGCGCCGCCATTTTATGGTCGCCGCCGTGGCCTTTGAACGTGCGCCGTTGGATCTAGATCCAACGGCCGCGTAACGCTTCATTTAGATGAGCGGCTGACGGGCTGGCCCCACCGTCAGCATTTTATTAATTTCCAACCGTTCACTGAGTCACTGACAGAAGGGCCCCACTAGTCAGATTTCTCAACATTATCCACACTGAACACCTTTTCTATTTTTAATTTCAGAAGAATTTCAGTACTGGACCCAATTTGTAAAATCAATAACTTGAGATTTAGGAATCCAAACAAATCAAACTCAATTGTTCTGGAAAGCTTATGAAATTGTTTAACCAACCCAATTGGTCTCATGTCATTTAAATAAATAGTTAAAAAGAATTATTGAAAATGCCACAGAAGGTTCAAAATCTAAACTTGTTTGTTTCTGATACTCTGCTAGTCCAAATAATTCCAAACCAATTTTGCTAGCTTAGTACTGCCTTGTATTAGCTCCCCTAATTTTGGTAGAATTATTTAAGCAATATTAATTATTGACTTTAAGATAAACCCTTCTGGACAAAAACAAACAAATATGTTTATTGGTTGATCCAAATGAGTTAGGACCAATTTTGTTAACTCACATATAGCAATGTTTACTTACCCCTAAAAGGATTTAATTTTTGGAACAACAGAACATATTTGGTAACCAAAACTTGATTATTAAGGTACTGGATTCAAACCAATGTGTAGGGAGTTTGGTAACTCCAAATGATCCAATTCAAATTGGGTTGTCTTCTACACATCAGTAGCTTTCTATAGAAATTTAGTTTGTATTTTTGTGACCAACAGAACTCAAGTTGTGGAATTAAACATGTTTAACAAGTTTCTGCCATAATTTGGACTTAAACAATTAATGTTTAATTCAATTGTTTGAAATTAAATTGTATTGTTTGTTGTATCCAGTGGCTATTTAGAGCATTTAGGATTGTGATACTGTGGTGATGGGATGTTGTTTGAGTAGTTTTAGTGATTGCTTGTGTTTGTCTGTTTATCGATTAGACGAGAACGTTGCCGGAGATATCGAGGAGGGGGAATTTGTTGAACCAGAAGATCAAGATCAAGTCCCCTTTGCCGAGCAAGGCAAGCTACTCTCCGAGCTTGCACCTAAATATATATGCATCTACTTTGATCAAATGATTTACTCTTAAAACCAATGGTTTACAAAACCTTTTCCAAAAGTGTATGGAAATTATTTTGCCACCCTATGTAGAAGTTATGAAACTTTAGGATGGAAAACAATGTTGTTTATTCAAACTCCTTTGGAAATACTTGTGTGGTTATGGAATGCCGAGATGTCGGTGTTAAAGTGGAGAAATGGAAAAATGGGAATGTTTATGAAAAATGCACAGTATCCTAGTACTATGACAACCAATCTTAATCTGTGCGACCACACTTACCCCCATATGGGAACGGGGCTTAGTCATATAATTTGCTCTTATTAGTATGGGATACCTCATCGACGGAGATGACTCCGTTATGCATGAGGGGATGGTTTATGAACTCCCCTGACCTGGGTCCTCGCTCAAACTCTATGGAAAGATAAGGAGGAGGATTGAAGACTTCATAAATGTGGTCGCCGGGAAAAACATATGAGTCCTCACACTTAGGGTTGCCGACGGGGACCGGACTGAGTGTTGGTGGGAATTATCATATGGGTAGGATCCTATACTAGCATGAGCAAAGGAGAGGCTAGGGTCGGTGGCTCAACTTCGCATACACCTTGTATGGCGGGACGTGGCTGACACGATGAGTTACCGGATGGGTGTGGGATAAAAAGCGTGCTACCTCTGCAGAGGGTCAAAACTATTCGAATAGCCGGGTCCCCGGATATGGACAATTGGGAGACTGTCCTAAGATCTTGTGCAAATTTTTGGAAAAGCTTTTAAGTTTAAAATAAAATGAATTGGTGATGGCATGATATAGCTATACCAAAATGGAGTGGTATGAGTTGTGGGACTAATTGGACCATGGTGAGCCCTGGTCCAGAAAAGAAAGGGTTTGGAGAAACAAAGGAGATGGTGATTTCTTTTAAAAACAGTTATAAAACTCTTCTTACCTTTTTCAATAAAGATATAGAGATGTTTTAAAACAATTAAAAGTGGTAAGTTAAAATAAAGTTAGTGCATACTCATGTTGGGGTAGTTTGCGAGTACATTCAAATGTACTCATATTGGTTTCGTCCCTGGCTATTGTCCTAGCCAGACTACGAGGAGGAGCACTACGCCGAGCAGGAGTATGGTGACTTCTACGCGAACTGAGGATCTCCACAAGTCAGCTGCCTGTCGGGTCGTCATCGTTAGAATATGATGTCTACTACGCCGTAGCTTCCGCTGATATTTTGGTTTGGCCCTTGAAGGCACCTATGTAAGAACTTGGTCTAAATGACCATTTATGTAAGACTTTTTATTCGGTACTGTAATGGATGTAAACTTTGGTATCCAATTCGGATTATGTGCAACGACAGACTGATCACGGGATCGTTGTGTTAAACATAATCGGGTATTTCGGACAGCTAGTCCGGGGTCCCCACAGACTTGGTATCAGAGCCATCCTGACTTTAGGAAACCTTAGTTAGCATGGTCGTCAAACAAGTGTTATCAAAAAGAGTAATTTCTAAAAGAAAGGAGTGAAGTATTTTTTTTGAAAACCGCTTATCTCCAATCCTCTTACTTATGCAAAAATTCATTCTCATTAAACATTACAATTTCCTTAGTATCCTTAAAATTTTGTGCACTTATCATCCCACTAACTTAAAATTTTGCTTAAAAATTTGTAGATGGCACTCCACTGGACCGAGTTCGTTCAGCTGGAGAAGGATAGCAAGCTGACGTTCGAGAATGACTTGTTCGAGTTGAGCAAGCTGCTAGGTCGCCCCGCTCCAGAGTTTGAGGGAGCCCAGATTGATGTTCACGGTGTCGGAAGGCTGAGCTGGCTCATCAGGTCGTCAGTTCGCCGGAACATCAAGTCTCCCAGTTCCAGGACGCTCGTCTTCACCACCAAGGAGGCCACCTGGGTTGACGGTCTCTGTACTGCTACACAGAGGATGATAGCCCGACTTTGTGAGGAGCACAAGGAGGAGTTAGTAGACTCCCGTTTCCGGTTCTACGGGAGGCGCAACTGCGACGGACACCCTACTCCTTCCCCTTGCCACCCGATGTTTGGGAGCTACATCATGGACATGGAGCTCTTACTTCAGCACACCCAGGATGATCTGATGCGCATAGGATTC